>PVJO010000283.1:0-268103 GCA_004026905.1 Hystrix cristata | reverse complement strand
GATAGTGGCTAGAACAGGGGTCCTCACCCTGGGCTGGCTGAATCCTGCCTGCGGCACAGAGAGTAAAGAAAGCAAAAGGGCATTGCAGGAGCAACTCATATGCCTAAGTTATTTTTAAATAGTTATTAAATCATGTCAAGTCAATTTGTATCTATAGGTGATTTAAAAATATTTGTAGATTGGGCCTTGCCTAAAAGGAAAACTTAATGTCGTATTTTAGTATGAGATTATTAGCCACGATGTCTAGCAGGATAACTTCTGTAAGCAGATTCTGCTGACCAGAAATCTATCTGTCAAGAATGCCAAACTCCATCAAAGAATATAATATCAACAAGTTATATCTGAAATCAAGGGGAACTTCATGGCAGTTGTTTTATTTTGATCTTTCCTATGTGCAGTTTTAGATGCATTAGCCGTTATCACTTAATTTATTCCCAGTCAAAAACAGTAGAACTCTCCAAAGGCCACTATGCGTATGGGGAGAAATCAAGACACCACGATTAGCACAAAAGCTCAGTGAACAGGGTTTGGGATTCCTTCTAATTGCACCTGGAATGCTCGAGTAGAACATCATTTCTTAGGCCTCTGAGCTCATCCACAATGAACAAAATGAAATGTAAGCAAATGAGGTATTCAACAGGAAGAAAAGGAAAATTATACTTATTATGTTTCTATTTGTTCACTTCTACCGGCATCATGTGATGGGTAAAGAAGCTGCTGTGAGAAATACACTAGATAGAAGTGTAGGGTGCTGAGACTCCAGATAGTTCACAATCTGTCAGGAAAGGTTGACACTTATGTCCCATTTTCCAGGTGAGTTCTCTTCCTTGTTTTCGTCCTTAGCCTCCACATCCTTCCACTCTCTCGTACCTCCTTCCCCACCCACGTCCTCCCGCCTGCCCCCAGTGGTTGACATAGGTATTGCAGTTATTCTTGGGTTAAGCTCCACCCATCCACGTAAGTGAAACATCACAAAGCCAGATACTGATTGTTAGCAGCAAAATGTTAACATAGTACAACATTCAAGGTTATTAGATTAGGGATTAGCACTCTCCTCCCGTCCCCAACCATTTGTTCATTAATAAAAGCCTGTTATGGATTGAACTGTGTTCCTCAAAGGGTCCTAAATTCTGGAGACTCAGTACCATTTTATCTGTTTCTCTAGAGAATACTGACTAATACAGTACTTTATCTGGAAGGCCTTTGCACACGTGGTTTAGGCGGGTCATGCTAGAGTAGGATAGATTCTTCACACACTTTGGCTGGTATGCCCACAAGAAAAGAAGAGGGCTGGGGTGTAGCTTGGTGATAGGGTGTTTGCCAAGCATGCTGGAAGCCCTGGGTTCCATTATCAGCAGAGAGAGAGAGAGAGAGAGAGAGGCAGGGGCTGAGCGAAGCAACTGCCATGGTGGGCCAAGGAAGCCAAGGATTGCTGGAAACTTCAGAAGTTAAGGCGTGAAATAGATTCTCCCCTAGAGCCTTCGATGGAACATGGTTCTACCACCACTTAATCTCAGACTTAAACCATCAGAACTATGAGACAACTAAGTTTATGGTGCTTTGTTACCACAGCCCTAAGAAACTAAAGTGACCTTTAGTAAAACAGCAACAACAACAACAACCACCACCACCACCACCACCTGTCACATACAGTCAGAAGCCAGCACTGATATTTGGACGGCTTTTCTCGACAGCATCTCTGATCGTTAGTGTCACGTCTGGCTAAACTGTGGCAAACATGGACGTATGTTTCTCATGAAGCATGTAGATGGCACTATGGCCCTTTTAGAGAGGGACGATAACTTTGCAGTGGGCATGCTCTCTTGAAGTGCAAAGCTCAGGAGCCCTAAATAACAGGAGATGAACAGGACATTCTCTGTTATGCACCAGTAACGCTTCAATAAATTGAATCATATTTTAAGAACTCAGAGAGAGCTTGCTATTTAAATTAAATTGTTTTGCAAAGCGAGTATGGCTTTCTCCCCCCTACAAAACAGACGGTTTGATCTCAGTTTTCTTAAAGTAGGGAGCACAGTCGTGTATTAGATAACACTGGGAAAGAGAACCTTAATATTTGGTGTTAAGAAAGCTAGAAGAGATCAACCTGAAGGTTTCTTTTCAGACATTGCAGGTTGACAGACTTGGTAGAATTTTACTAAGTGCTTTGCAATAACAGATTCTAAATTGAGAAAGAGGGTATATTTTATTGCCTATTTCAAATGTTGAGATTCTATAAATAAATGCTAGTTAATAGATTTGCTTTTTATAAATGTAGTATTACTAGTACCAATTTAAGAACATTTTATTTTCACATCCCAGCCTGCCTTGACTGCTAGGAGCTGGTATTTTTCCAAATAAGGAAATTCTTTGGGATGTTCTCAAATCTTAGGATCAAACAGGAACAAATTTAATTCGACAAAGAAAAAAACTAAAGCAGAGTTAGTTCATGGATTAATTTAGAATATATACTGAATATATACCATTGTGTTACATTATATAGAGTATTTTCAAGCATAATTTTTATCCTCATGGAAATACTCCTGCATCTAATGACAGAACATGTAGTCCAGGGAAAGTTTAAATTACAGTTGTAGACTGCATAAATGGCCAAACACTAAAAATAATGCTCAAACAATATGTGCTCTGTGTTCACGGGGGCTGGAGATATTCCTGGGAAGGAATTTGGTTCAGTGCACGGATGTTCTGTGCAGATTCTGCCTTGACTCATTCTAGGGTGATGACCATTCATGAGGACCACAATTACAGTATCAGGGGCCTGAAGCTTTGGCGTGCTTTTGTATGTAGCAACTGGCAAACCAGCATTAATGCACAGAGCAGACTTTCCAATTCCAAGATCTCAGAAAAGAAAAGTCTGTGAATTCAAAACCTTTCCCCTTGTGAGGCCGAGACTGCTTCGTGAAGATTTTTGTTTTATTTCAGTCTCATCCACAAACCTGCTCCCCTGGTTCAGAGGGACTTTTCTTTCAAAACTCATTTTTAATTAAACCTGAGTGTTCATATTCTCCTCATAACAAAAGATTTTTTTAGGTTTCTAAAGAGGCCAGTGAGATATTTGCTTTGAGTGTAAAATTTAATGGGGGAGGGGTGCAGAAAACTCAGCAATCAAGTAAAATAAATACTGTTTCCATGTAATCTTTGAAATAATCCAAAACGAATGGAAAAAAGTCCTGTAATGAATAAAATATCAAAATTTTAAATAAAGATGAGATCAATATTATTGATTTTTTTTTTCCCTTTTGCCTTAGGATCCATTTTAGTCCCTGGTTCACTTGTGGTTGCTTATAAGAATACCATCAATAAACACTAGCCATGTGTGTAAAACTCTCTTAATTCCCTTCTGAGGACGAAAAGTTTTCAGTTACAATAAACAAGCTCTCCTGCTTACCTAGCAAGCTCAAGGCCCTGAGTTTGATCCCCAGTACCCTTAGCACCCCCCAACCTCCCCCCGCAAAAAACAAAAAAAACAAGCTCTCAACGTTCATTGTTTTGTTCACTTATTCTTCAGCAAGTATACAGCTCCCGCCTGGGTTGTGTCCTGGGCCCTCTGGTCACATGTGTGAGAACACTTCATAACTCATCAAATCCTGTCTTTAATATTCTATTATCCCTATTTCATGCCCTTCGACTTTCATTTTCTCACTTTCAGTTCTGGCCATGCAAGATGCCGCCAGACAAAATGAGTGGTGCGAGTCTACCAACTCAGGTTCTTGTATGCCGATTTGGAGCCAAAGGAGGGATCAGATCCATGAAGCGACAGGCCGTGTCCCTTTGTGCGGAGGCCGAATCACAAGCTTTCATTAGACAGCTGCAAAGGAGACCACATAGTTGGTGTCACTTATAAAGTGGCTGTCTCTCCTGGCAAACAGGAAGTCATTTATAGTTCACGGCTTTTCCTGGTGGGTTAAATACGGTAAATCCTTGTGAGTAATGCCAGAGCCGTAGAATCAATAAAAACCAAAATGACCTTCACTCAGCCTGCCCTATAAGTGGATGATCCCCAGTGATAGACACCTCCTTGCTGTGTGGGGGAACTGTGATCTGGAGAAAATGACAGGATCACTTCTGTATTACTTTATTCCGCCTTTCCCACTTTTAATCAGTTCTGGCAGGGCAAGAGATTTTCAGATATGTTTTCAAGTGTAATTTTTAAAAACCTCAGACTTCAGGGTGACATTGGCCATCCAGTGAATGATGAAATCCCTCAAATATTTTCTGGGAGAGTGGCAGGCAAAATCAACTGCTAACCCAGACCGCTGCTCCCCAGAGGACTGAGCAGGGAGGTGACGGAGAGTCGAGGGCTGAGATTGGCCTTGGGGGGAAGGAAGAGGGGGATGCAGTACCAAGACATCACAATGGCGAGTGAAACAACAGAAATTGATTCTCTCACAGTCCTGGAGGCCGAAGTCCCTAGTCAAGGAATTGGCCAGGCTGGTTCCTTCCGGAGCGTCCAAGGGAGGGTCCGTTCCATCCTCACCCCAGCTGGTGGCCGGCAGATCCTTGGCACCCTTGATTTGGGGCTGCATCCCTCTCATCCTTGCCACCGTGGTCCCCTGACACTTGCCCTCTGTGTGTGTCTCTCTCGTCTCTGTTTCCAAAGTCCTTTCTTTGATTAGGACACCAGGCATTGGATTTAGGGTCCTCCCCATCCAGTAGGACCCCATCTTAACTGGGTTACATCTGCAACGACCCTATTTCCAATTAAGGTCTCACACATAGATAGTGAGGTTTAGGACACATGTTTTGGGGAGATGTAATTTAATCTACAACAGTGCTTCATATTAAATAACAAGAAAGTCTATTTCTGGATACTGGAATAAAATAAATACAAATTCTTCAAAGTATTCTGTCATATTTTAGGGTGATGGCTCTCCAATTTAAGACTGAAGAAGAATATTACTTAAAAAGACACAGTTTGCTTCAGAATATCAGTAATGGGGCCCATAATCTATGTTTTAACAGTATTTGAATGATTCTGCTGCAGATGATTTGGGAACCCTACTTTGAGAAACTTTTTCATGGTTCACTTTGACTCTTCCAAAACTATTAGTGTCTTAATATTAATTCCCAATTATTTCCTACACTAGACAATTTATTTACCTCTGACTCATTTTTTTGGGTGAGTCTTTTTGGGGGGGGTTGGGGATCGAACTCAGGGCCTTGAGCTTGCTAGCAAGCACCCTACCACTTGAGCTAAATCCTCAACTCTATCTTGATTCTTTTCTATAATGTGGTGCATAAAATGAGTCCTATTGCTAGTCTTAATTTATTACTAAACCATCCCTTAATTGCAGGTCTGTAAGAGGATTGCTTACTCAGGAAAATCATATATCATCAAAATCCTTTCTAGTTCTCCAAATTGCTTTGAGATGTATTCAAGTTATAAAAGGTACTTTCATTTTCATTTTTAAAAACCAGTTGCCATTTTGTTTGAAGATATCAGACTGAATCTAGTAAAAACTAAAGGTTCATGTCCATGATATATACTTTAGCATAATGTAGTCAAGTTTCCATTACTGTTACAAAATACCTGAGGTAAGTAACTTAAAAGGAAGAAAGGTTTATTTTGGCTCACAGTTTCAAAGGTTTCAGTCTAGTTACTTGGCCCTGTTGCTTTGGGACTCTGGTGGCACAGTACATCATGGTGTGAGCAATTGTTGGAGGTGGCTACTTACCTTGTGGCAGCCAGGAAGCAAATTGAGAGAGGGGAATGGGCCAGCGTCCTAGTGTCCTATTCAAGAACAGGTACGAATGACATAACTTCTTCCCTCTGGTCTCCATCTCTTAAGAGTTTCACCATCTCAGTGTGGGGATCAAACCTTTAACACATGAGTTCTGGGGGAAGTTCAGGATCTAAAATATACCACATACTGATGATCTTTCAGAGGACATTTAGAGAGTCATTAGGGAACAAGATAATAAAGAAAAGGAAACTACTGCCAGGCTGAGGTGAGAAGGAAACTTCACATACATTTTCTCATCTGCACAGCGGGGTTAGTTACAGAACCAGTTAGTTATGGAAGGGCCTAGGAGAGAGTAAGCATTCAATAAAAATTAGCTATTTCCTTATTTTGTCACCGAATAGTGATAATTTGTGCCTTTGGAAAGTATCTTCCTCTCATCCTACAAACGATTCCCTAAGAAGCAAGAGGTAACAACAGAAGACAAATCAATGTTGCGTTTTTCCCGTTGTCACCTAAATGTTTGTGAATCTTGAGACCAAAGACAGCTCTTCAAATAGCATTTGGGTGTGTATTAAAACCTCATATATAGACAGGTATTAAGTGTTCCTGTGTAGCAAATATTTGCACACTTGGTAATCCTTTTCTCATTTTGCACTGTGTACAAAAAGAAATCAGAGCCTTCTTTCCTTTGGTGTATTGTTAATATTTGTAATTGAAAGAAGATAAAAATCTTTTTTTTTTTTTTTTTTTTTTTTTTTTTTTTTTTTTTTTTTTTTTTTTTTGGTGCTGGGGCTCGAACTCAGGGCCTTGTGCTTGCAAGGCAGGCACTCTAATCACTGAGCTAAATCCCCAGCGATAAAAATCTTATATAGTGGTTCATTTTAAGGATAGTGGCACTGTTAAAAAGTCTTACTTAGAACTGTTCTTTGGCTCTACATACAGACTGATCTGCATATCTACATGTGTTATGTACATCCATGTGTGTATCATAACATACACATGACTTTGGAGGTGAATTTTGTTTTATTTTTTCATAAAAAAGAAAGGAAAAAAAATGAGAAATTCCCAAGGGTCAAGTAATTGTGTAATGTCTCTAAGAATTGTGTCTTTTAATTTGTAGAAGCATAGCTGTGGGAATAGACTGATCTCCACTTAGCTTCAAGGCGTCTCTTTGGGTTTTTATTTTTTAATTTATAATTCTTTGGTAATTGAGATATGCATAGATTTTTTTTTCTTAATTTGTTGGTATGTCGTTCAGTGGAATTACACAGCTAACAAGCAACCTCCAGGCTCAGTAGTGAATTATTTTTCATTACTGTATGAATACTTTACAATTTAAATAATTCTCTCCAAATTCCAGATTTTACTATTTCTATGAGTTTTAGGTTTCTGTGCATTATTGCTCATCTCTACCTTCCCCAATCTGCTATGTAACCTGTTCTTTGCTTTTAAAGCACCTCTAAGTTATTGGGTGGGTACCACCTTGTGGAGAAACACAAACTTTATCATAATTTATATCTTTTGGCAAACTTAGAAATTATGCAGCATTGTATGTGTGTAAATTATTCAGAGTTTTATTTCTACAGATCATTTGCCTTCGAAAGTTTAGGGCAAAAGTACCAATACTTGACTGCATCTCAGCTCCCATTTAGTTTACTAACTTGACCTACAAAGATCATTACTCTTTCACACCTTTGATCTCTTTTCATGCATTCTTGTTCTCAGAATTCCAATGAAACAATGACCTTAAGTTGCAAAACATTCATATTCAATTTATTTTCCTCTTAGCAATAAATTTCTTGAGGTTATAGCCCTGACTGACTATCGGAGGCCCCAAGTGAGTTGTTAGAGATATAAGTTACGTTTTGTGGATATGTGAATGACAGTACATGTTAGGAAGGGAATGATTCAGGAAGAAAACTCCCAAAATAATCCTCCTCCAGACAGTGCCATGGAATAGCATTTAACTAACTGGTGGGGTGGGGTCAATGGTTAGAATGCAAAGCCCCGTTCCAGAACCCCCCGACCGTGGTCTCACCCCCTGCTCCAGCCAAGGTCCAGGGCAAGGTAGAGGACTAACAGCTAAATATCAGGGTCAAAAGATTTCTAAAATATCAGCCATCTCCCACTGTGATTCATTCTCTAAGTTAGATGCAAATATGTAACATGGAAATCAGCCCCTGACTGGCCCCTGCAGACAGTTTCCCTGGGATTACTTTCAAAACTGGTGAAATTTCTTGGTCCTTGTGACTTCCTTTCATTGTGTGCAAAATTTAGAGTTATTACAGGGATTAAATGAATGAATGTAGTCATTCACGGCATGTTTTCAGGTGTCAGTGGAGGCTGGCGTCACCATTCTGACTTCCTCAGAGCACCTCTGGTCCTAGATAGGGTTCAGTGATGTCATCTTGGTGCACCTGGAAGCCACTGGACATGGTTGCTCAGAAAAACCCAAGACCAAGAGTAGCTAAATTACTGGATCTTGTAGGATCTGGCAGTTGGGGGTTTGTGCTTATGCAGAGATAGTGCCCACAAGCGGGACTGGTTAATGGTGTTTCTGGTGTGGTCTGTCTCTGTCCTTATGTGCGCTGTGTGCTGCCCACAGGTTCCCCAGAATTCTCTAGTATCAGCTACATCTGAGGCAGATTAGAAATCATGAGGCGAAAATTTCCCCCAAGGAAGCTGTGATTTTTCTCTCAAATCTTGACCAAAAGTAAGAATTCACTGTCTAAATCTGATTTCTATTTTTCTAAATGATTATTGTTAATGAAGAACCCAAATTACAACAAAAGGAAATTCACTGCAATGCAGAGCCAATAAGTAAACAAATAAAAGGGCACAACATCAATAATTAGAGCAGAATGTCTTAAAGATACAAGAATCACCTTCATCCACACTGACTGTGTGTTGTTGTCAGTCACAGAGAGCAGGAAGTACTTCAGCAATGAGATGGCTACAGATATTTGAGGAAGGAAAGCAGATACAACTATTTACAGAGTCTCACTGAGCAACAGGTCTAGTTCTGAGGGCTCTTAGTATTTCAGCCCATTTACGTCTCATCAGCTATTATTAGTATTTTAAAATTTGGATTTGGTTCTTTGAAGAATACAACTAACTAATTTTTTAGTCTATCATGAATGAAATGCCCAATCTTTATTACCAGCCCAGCCAGGTTAAAGTCCTCACTGCCCCCAACACCTACCAAGGGGTGTATTCAGACCAAACACTCACGCTTTCCTCATCAGGTGTTACTTATTGAATTTTACAGATGAGAACAATAAGACGTCTAGACATTAAGATCTCTTCCTGCATGGGTTGGAGCTGTTCTTGAACCTGATCAAAGTCACAGGGAGAGTTGCATAATATTTCCCCTTTATAAGACTAGACAGGAAATACATTGGTTCAAAGATGCAGAGGGTGGTAAAGTAGGTGGCTACAGATTTTTGTCTAAACAGTGTGGAAATTCTTTCCTGCTCATGATAACTCCTCTCTAGTTGTAATAATTTATTCCCTTCCATAATTTTTGGACTAACACCCTTTAAAGGATTAAGCCTTTATTTAACTGAGACATCACAAAACAGATTCAAAAGAACCTACCATTTCATTAAGCATTTATGAGCTCAACTTATCCACACTCTACTTTTTTATTTTCAAAAGAATGCGAATTTAGAATATAAAAATGATGCTAAGCATACTTTACAACTTTTTTCTGGTTTTGGATTTTTTTCATTTTCCCTAAGACATTCACTTTCTTTGCTTTCTAGACTTTTGTTCCAGAGAAGTAGATATTCCATAGCCTCTCCTTTGAGGAAGCTCACTATAAAGAATATCAACCCTTTATTCCTATTTCTGGAAATCCTTCCATTCTGGGAGGAGCCACAAGTCAAAAAAACCAGCATTGATGTACAAATACTTTACAGTCCAATCCAGTGAGACACTGCGATTTTCACACTGAGAAGAAATGTATGACCTAGACCAGACGCAGACACGGGCTCATGAGAAAGACTACGGGGCTTTAAAATTACTGCCTTGATCATGGAAAGACATACGAGTAATTGCTGGCATCCACCAACCGAAGATGGTCTTTGAGGGCAATCAGTGTTTGAGAATCAAAGAACATCTGGAAATCAGCATATTTTGAGCTAGTTCACACCCTGCTTGGTTCATAGTTCAGCACACTGATGTGCTAAAGTAGTTATGCTGCCCTGAGAAAAGCAGCCCAGACCAATCCTTGGGGATTCAGAACTTTCAGCAAGGCGAGAAGGGGGACTACAGGAGGCATTCGCCCCTCACTGGGCTCCAAATACTACACTTGCAGCTCTGGTGTGTCATGGCTCATTTTTTAACCTCCTTCGACTTTTTCCCAGCATCAACCAGCACAATGCTTTCTCAGAGAATTTTACTCATAAAAATTAGTACCCTATCTTTGTAAGAAAGTGTCCGAGGCAGACTGACAAATCTTTCTTCGACCCTCCTATCTATCCCTACCATTTATGATGAACCAAAGAGACGAGGGTCTGTTGGTAAAACAGGATGACAGTGAGGAGGGAATTTTACAGGTGGTACTGATTTTGGCCCGGACCTTTCCCCTAATACAGTATCCAGAAAATAACTCTAGAGTCTCCATAAGATATTTTGGTCCCCGGGTCTTTATTTTAGAAACGTTCAGTTCAGATACACACATTTATAAAATAACAGACATCTTGAGACATTTCTTGGTTGTGGTCTCATGAGAACTCAAGAATCACCGCAGTGTCAGATCTTGTTCCTTCAGTCTGTGATAACTGGGGAGAGGTTCTAAGGGGTATTGCCCACCAAATATTTATCCTCTTGGATGTCAAATCTAAGGACGGGAAATTTGCCCCCAAAGAGTTTCAGTTTCTCAAAGGAACAAATTACACATGTTAACCGTAAAGGAATGTAGATCTGTTTGAACATATCTGCAAGCTTAGTTGGTACCACTTCCTGACAGGTGACATATATCAAGGTGTGCCGTGCACCCAGCGTGTCGCTGAGACTCCTGGAAAAATACCCGGGGGAGTCACCGTTCATTTCATCCACTTCATGTAAGTGTTATAGCTTCGGGACGTCCTATGCACTTCCTCCTGCTTCGTGTGGCAGGCTTTCCCATCCTTTCGTCTACAAGGGCACTTTTCTTTGGTCCTTCTTTCTTCCTTTTATGACTCTGCCGCTCTTCAGAGGGCAGATTGGGTCAAAGCAAGACAACTAACTCTCAAGGGCCATTAGAGATGATGCCTAGCAGTCATCCTTTGGGCCACAGCAGCCCCCGGGACCTAGAACCAGGGATCCGGGGCATGCATGATAAGTGCATTTCCTTCTACTGTACTACACTAGTGGTAAGTGCTGATATTGTGCCATGCCGAGTAGTGTCTTAAATGCCTTCATATACATTCGGTCATTAACCACCGTGAGCATCTTATGGATATCAGTGTTGGTGTCACCCTTCTCACAAAACTCCGCGGCTCAGGGAAGTATGGTGACGGGCAGAAGGGAGGCTTAAGGCTGGACTTTTGATGCTAGTTCCAGTATCAGCTCTTAACATTATACCTGATTTACCCATGAGGGTTATTCAAGTGAGGGTTGTGGAGCCTAACACCTGGTCTGAAGGCCCTAGACCTGTGGTTCTTAAATGTGATGGTCTTTTAGAACTACCAGGAGGGCTTGTTAGGACAAAGATTTTGGACCCCACTCTCTGAGATCTAGATTCAATAGTTCTGGACTGGGGCTTAAACATTTGTGCTCACCTGTAATCCCAGCACTCTGGGAGGCTGAGGCAGGAGGATTACAAGTTTGAGCTCAGCCTGAGCAACTGAGTGATTTAGTGAGATCCTGTCTCAAAATAAAAAAGGAGCTGGGGATGTAGCTCAGGGCAAAGGCCCTGGGTTCAATCCTCAGTACCAAAAAAAAAAAAAAAAATCTCTAACAAGTTCACCCTGATGATGCCCTTGATACTCTGAGACATAGGTCCTCCATCCTGCTTTCACACTGGAATTTCACAGCATGCTTCACAAATCTAGATTGATACCTGTGTCCTACTTCCAAAAGACTCAGTGACTTAGGGAAGGACGAGGGGGCACTGATAGTTCGTAATGTTTCCCCAGGTGACTATAATGTGCAGTCCAGAGTAAAAGCATTGTTCTAAGGAAGGGGCCAGCAAACCACGGTCTCCATCTGGCTGCTCTTCAGTAATAAATCTTACAGGAACACAGCCATACTCGTCTGTTTAGGTAACGTCTCTTACTGCTTTCACGTACAAGGACAGAGCTGGCCTGCAGAGCCTCGTACATTCACTCTCTGGCCTTTGTAGGTAGTGAAAACCACATCGAGAAAACTCGAGAAAACTTGGAAAGATACCCCATACTTTCCTACCTCCTGCAAATCTTTCCAGATCTTGCTAAAGCCCGTGTGAGGAGCACCAGGAACATGAACAAGGCCGAGCTCTTCCACAACAGCCTTTACTTACAATTCTGATTTCTTATGCATTATGTACATGTACCAACTCCACCCAAGGAATGTAAGAATTATGTACTGCAAACATGGACTAATATACATTTGAAAAATTCTTATTTCATTTCTTCACTTTTTAATAACCCCTCTGTGGTTTCCTTTTTTGTTCTGTTTTGCTTTTTTCTTTTGAGGCAGGGTTTCACTATGTAGTTCGAGCTGGCGTTGAACTCACTGTGTAGCCCAGGGTGGCCCTGAGGTCATGACGATCCTCCCTCCTGCTTTAGCCTCCTGAGGGCCAGGATTAAAGGGGTGCACCACCATGCCTGGCTTCTCTCTGCTTCTTTGCTTGCTGTGGGCGCACCTCCTTTCCCACCACCCTGACTTCCCCTCCTCCCTCTGCATTACACAGGCTTCTTCGTCACCCTAGGACCCTGCTTCACTTGGTGATCCCGGTGTCATAGTCTCCAACACAAACACAGCCTGTTGCAATGAAAGAGGACGGCACGTGGAATCTGAGGACCTGGATTTGAATCCTCTTTCTGCTGCTTAGCTATGAAATCAGAAAAGATCCTTAACTTGTGTGGACTTTAGTATCCTGGTTAAGAAAACAGAGATGATGATGCCCACTCCTGGGGTTACTGCCAAGATTAAGGAAAATCAGTCCAATTGCACTGCAAACTGCAAAACATCTAACGACACATTTCAGGGGAACTCAAGAAGTAAACGAAAGGCCCAGCTTTCAGGACTCACCAGAAAGGGCCAGGAACTATCCAGACTCTAAAATTGGCTTTATCCTAGTTTGACAAAGCAAGAAAGACCCCCAGCTTCTTTGGCAACAGTTTTGATGACTGCCCTGGACACCAGGATTAGTGCACAGAGCCCGCATGCTCAGAGGCCAACAGTACGATGCTGTATAGCGCTGGCCTGTAGGAAGATTTATGGCCATGGCCACATCTAATGCAAAATCTGGAAAAGGGCAAAATACGAGTCAAGAAACTATCTTTACCCGAAACTTCAAAGTTAGAAATAAAATGGAGGAAAGTTATAGCAAAAAATTAAGGGAGGCCCTGCGTATTTTATGGCTAACTCCCATAGCTTACAAGACTTCCTGGCTCAGCGCTGTATTAAGAGGGTAATGCATACAGATATTAATTCATAAAGCATATGAACAGCCTGGAATCCTTTCCCATCCCTGATGCTCAGACCAATTTCATCCCTAAATCCCTCATCTATTGCCCCTGGGAAAGTCTTGTCATGTACAGAATCCTCAAAATGATTTCCAGAAACTTCATGTAAATGTACACAGAAAAGAAAATGTGAACCTCTCTCAACTCGCATGTAGCGGCTAAAGAGAAAAGTGTCTCTCTTGTAAACAGAGAACTTCACATCTGTTGCTTCTCTTACAATCTCCTGACATTCAAATTCGCTTATAGTAAAACTCATTACTGGTCAATTCTGTCAGAACCACCAAACTGATTCTGTTTACAAAAAAAATTCCAGAACATTAAAAAAACTCCTTTGGAAAAATAATCTGCTCCTCTCAATGACTGGACACAAGAGTATGATCACGTCTATGAAGCTATCAGAATTGGTAAACCACGCATTTCACGTTCTGCTCTGAAGGCAGATTCAGCCGCACTTTGTACCCTCCTGACAGAGACCCACAGATGAGCCAGCCCCACACAAGGGGAAAAACTGGCAACAGACACTATGTACAGAGAGATTATGCAAAGGCTCCTCATTTTCCATTTTGATAAAAACTTGAAAAATGAAACAGCAAGAACATAATTTGAACAATCTGTTGGATCCAAGATTGCTAGTATCTTTTTCTTTTATGTTCAACTTGGAACTTTCACTGTTTATTGCCATTGCAGATCTAGGAGGGCCATTTGGACAGGGTCAGACAATAGCTCCTGGCTAGACTTCAGTTCAAGCCAGTTGCTACCCATGGGCCTCTGTTTAGGCCCTCTAGTGACCACTACTTGGCCTCACACACACCTACTAGAAGAAACAGAAGCCAAATGGGGATGGAAGAAGGGACCCCCAAAGAATTAGGAGAGAAAAAAATTAAATTTATAAATTTAAGATATGATCAAAAGAGTGTCCCATTTCAAGAACCAATGTTTGGGGAGGTTCTTTCTGGTCGCCACTATCTGTCTCTCCCTTTTTAAATGTCCTGCTGTACGAAACATTTCTGCCTCGTAGTTACCGATTACTGATTTTCAGACAGACAACAGAGATCAAATCTTATGTTACTCCAGACTGCTCTATAGCTCTCTGATGAGAAAAAAAGATACAGAAGAACATATGTTTTTATTTTAGGAACTTTAGATAGTATCCAAAGTTGGCTTCATGTCTATATTCCAAGTGCTCAAAACTTTCCCCGAGGAAGGAATTTTCGCTTGAAACAGCCTGGGAACAAATTTACCTTTCACTTTTTCTAGGGTATGGTCTTTGCTTTCCACCCTGTGTAGAAGGCTTGTCTCTGGAATTAACTCAGGGATTCCTCACCAGGCTCCTTTCCAATAGTATTCTGAAATGCATTTGCTTATGAAGGGGACATTTGAGGCTCAATACTGTGTCCACCAGTTTGATAGACAAATGCTGCTTTCCAGGTACAAAGATGATGTTCTCTTTGCTTTTCTTCCCAGATGAACCAGTCCCGGGCTCTCTGCCTGGCTCCACTTGACCACACAGCTGCTCTTATCCAGTTGAGATGAGAACCATAAACCTGGCTGTGGAACCAAGTAGAGAAGTCGGACAACCTGAGGAGCGAACGCACAACCTTGGCGTTCTTTAATGGTTACTGCAAATCAGGAACTAGCAAACTTCTTCTGTGAAAGGTCAGGTAATATTATTTTGGGCTTTGCAGACTCTCAGGACTAAGTACTGCTGTTTTACTGTGAATGTGACCTTAGGCCATATGGAAATGAATGAGCAGGGCTGTGTTCCAATAAAACTTTATTTATACAAATAGGTTTGCTGATCCCTGCAAACAAATTTGTCTACCCAGCTTGAGTCCAACTCATACAGTTTCTAATTCACCTAATTCCCATCCTAATAAGCACTTCACACAGCTCCTTAAATCGGCCTGCCAAATAGAGTGGATGTCGAACCCCCAGATCAAATGAAAACATGAAAGAAAAAGGAAGCAACCTTCATTAAATATCAAGAGGGAGGTTGAGTTCTGGAGTTCAAAGGAAATGCTACACTTGTAGAACCATTTGTGCTTATTTCAGTGTTACCACTCAGTCTCTCAAGAGCACCCCATCGAAGAGTGAGCCCCACCTCCTCCACACCCGGCAGGGCGCAGCCGGGCCTTGTGAGACAGGCTAAGAGCTCTGGAGAGATGTGGAACATGCAGTTTTCCCTCTGCTCCCGTTTGAGACTACACAGGGGAACACACGGAGCAGAGAGCTTAGCACAACGTGAATATGATTACCTGCCATTAACAGATAATTTCCACAGACTGGGAACTGTGAATCACCTGGGGTCCTGTCAAAACGCAGACCGGGCGCTGCAGGTCCAGGCCTGGGTGTTGTGATGAGCTTCTTCGTTCAAAACAGGTGAACAGAGAGACTGCTGCTGGTGGCCCAAGAAGCCCACCCTGAAAGATGAGGACCGAGAGCACCCGTGGCGTCCGCGGCACCCGTGGCTTTCCAATTACAGATGCCAGGTCCGCTGCGAAGCAAAGATGGTCAGGGTCTCTGCAGACAGGGCCGAGGCCTCAGCATTTCAAAACTGTCCAGGTAATTACAATGAACAGTCCAGACTGAACTGCTGCAGTAGAAGCTTGGAGAAATTAACTCGCCAGGAGTGGCCGAGCTGGGGTTTAAATGAGATAAAATTCTTGCTTGCCTGACGGTCTTTGAAGATGATCCTACAATGATTAGCAAGCAGGCAGAAGGTAGGCAAAAGATGCATTGCTTCCAGAGTGACAGCAAATATGAGGGGAGGAGAAGCAGGGACCCGGGACTGAAGTTTTTCAAGCACGGTGACATCAATACTGGCCAAGGGAATGCCGATAAAAGGGGGCAGCGTGGGACTTTGCTTTGTCCCAGTGTGAAAATCCCTCTTGTGAATCTTTCTTTCTTCCTGAAGGCAACATGGCCACAGCGCCTCAGAAGGCATATTTAAGTTCAGCAATGTGCAGAGCCTTCAGCTGCTTTGATGAATCACCGCGTGGTGAAACTTTAGAGGCTGAGTAATCACATTTGGCTTCCTTTCTGCCTTTTGGGAGGTTCAAGAAGTCATATTTATGGGAATGGGCAGAATTTCTGACCCAGGGATTTCTGTCCCACATACGACCAAGTTATGCAAAAAAGAACAAGAAGGAAAAAAGACTTGGGGGAGATTTTTGGAAAACCCAAGGTTTTCTGGGTCTCTTAATGGCACGCATTCCAACAATGAGTGTAAGTCTGTTTTCGTCTGGAAACACAGGAATTTCAGTTACATTTACACAGTTGTTCAACCGTAGTTGTTTGAGGTCTGACAAATTTTCTCTCTCTGTAGATCCCATAGAGAAGAAACTGCTCCTGGGCTGGAGGTCTTGGCGGGGTGATTTGGGACACACTTCCTCAAAGGAGAAGGAAACGAGGAGAGAGTCTCTTCGCAGAGAGGAATTGGAGTCTCCTAGACTGAGCAAGTGGCAACTGTGGAGACACTTCGAGGTGCAGATCTGCTGCTGGGAACCGCATCCTTGTGGGCAGAGGGTGGCGGGACCCGGAGAACACTGTGAGCGCATGTGAACATTCACAGCATTGAACTTGCAGGGGGAACTCAGCGTTTCGCCAAATGTTTTCAGAGGCTTAAATTCAAATACGACCTTTCTCCACTTCTGTTCTTTTGGGGTATTCTTGAGGACAATCGTTTTTGTTTCTTTATCCCATCCTCTCTAACTCCCTTTTGGATAACAAAGAAATATCCTCTAAAAGACATTAACCAGATATTTAGGGAAGGAAATGAGCCTCGAGCCCACAGTGTCTATAGGCAGAGCCTCGTGGGTCACATTTTAGCGGGGCTCCCCCCCATCTTACCCCCAGGGACTTTCTCTGCAGCTCCAGAGCATGACTGGGACTCTTAGTGCTGACTGGGTCACAGTGAGCAAGGCAGGGACCACGCTCACACGGAAGCTCGGCATTGTGTCGGTCACAGGGACCTTCTGAGGTTCCCCGAGCAGAGGTGGCCTTCTGAAGCCACACAGGGGTATGGGGCACATCTGGGGCTCCTGACTTGCAGCTCAGCACCCCTTCCTATGGCAGGCTGCCCACTTCTCACTAGCAATGTAGCGACAGACTGAAATGAGCCCGCCTTCTCCACTTTGAGTAGGAAAAGACTGAGTGCAGTGTGTGAGTGACGAGGCGCTCCGACAAAGTGTTTACTAGCTTACCCAAAACTTATACACAGACTCTTTCCAGAAAGACTTTTGGGAGACAGGCCATGCTGCTGGCTGGCTTTGGGGTCTCTCAGCATTTGTTCCTGACGCTGACAGAGCCTTTTCTGTCTGTTTGGGGGAATTCACATTAGGGCGAGTTCTACTGTGCGTGAGCCATGAAGACATTCACACACATCTAAGTGAGTGGTCGTTCTTCCAAGAACTATCATGGAACATGTTGGCAGTGGGGATGCACAGACGAGAAAGGCAGGCCCTCAAAGTCAGCGACGGTCCATTTAGTGCGTCGAGCAGAGCACGTCAGAATCACTGGAGAGCTTGTTAAAAACACAGATTTGCAGGCCCCCTTCTGCCCTCGGCTGATTTACTGCGGTCTGGCTTGGCCCTCGGGAATCAGTGTTTTACTGAGCGCTGGTGGAGGTGATCCAAGTCCCACATCTTCAGAATGGTGGGCAGAGGGTCCTTGGTAACAGTAGAGACAGATCCTCCCATAACTCGACTTTATAGCGGACCATACGCATCTCTGCAGCAGGGAAGGTGACCCTTCACTAGTTTCTTTCACCCCAAAATCAGGTAGGAGGGGAGCACGCTGCTTGGATAGAGAAGTCAGTTTGAACATGGATAGTGTAGCCTGCTTCTTGCAGGTAGGAAACCTCTCCGAAGCACTCCTCTACCCCAAGAAAAAGGGGCGTAGGAGCTATTTCAGGAAAGGGAGAAGTATGTGAAGCCATCTGCACTTTTATTCCATTTGATGGGAAGAGGTGATAGTTTTTTTTTCCCCTGGTATCATACATTCTGTTAATCAAGTGAAGAAATATACACTAAAACCTCTTTACAAAAGAAAATGACCTGTTCACATTTGAATTTCTATGTCTAGTCAATGTGGCCACCTCGTGTCTCTGTAAGAGGGACAGTCTAGACCAGGGAATGGATGAAGGGAGGTTGGAGGGAGGTGTCAGCCAGGAAGGAGAAACTTCTCCAAGGGCTTATCATTTTTAGTATGCTTTGCTTTTGTTTTTGCTCTGACTGCAGGAAATGAACCGTGATATGAAAACACCTTTTTTCTTGTGTTGTGGCCTAGAATGTCATCAGAAGTCACAGTCGTGGGAAAACCATGGAGAAGGCTAGAAGTGAGAAGGACAGAGTGGGAGAAAAGAGGGAAAGGCGTACAAAGGCCCACAGAACTAAGAGGAGGGAAACATCTGTGATGAGATGCTCGTAATTAATCATCTCCGTGAGATTCCAATAGTCCCCAAGCTCCATCCACCAGGCAGTTTGCTGACACAGAGGAGAGAACACAGCCAGCAAAACCATGTTACAGTCACGCAAACAGCCCAGCTGGGCAGAAGGCAGTGGACCTTTATTTTAAAATTATGCATAAAGTCATGCTTGTGCAGGGAGAAATAACAAATACCTCTTTATGCCTCGGAATCTGGGAGTCTCAGACAGAATATTTGCTGTCTCATGTTGGTGGCGGCAGATACTGAGCTGCAAACATGACTTTGCTGGAGGGAAGTCACTGCTGATAAAGTAGCAGAGGGAGCTGGAAGTGGGTGGCCTGATGCGTACATTTGGAGAGGGTCTCACAGGAGGAGGGGGAGGGCTGAGTTGGGGGCCTCATTGTTGTTACCCACACAATGCCCACTGTGTCTGCCTGCTGGGAAAGTGCTTAGAAACCCCCTTTTCTGCTGGGCTCTGCTCCCCCCACCCTAACTTCACTTTGGCCAACAAAGGAAAAGTTAGAGCATCTAACAAAGGTTGTGATGCTTTGTGTTTTCGCTACAAAATGACAACAGGTAGGAAAGAATTCCTCCTAAAAGTTTAAAAGGAGCTTGAATGCAAAGAGTGGTCCTTCTAATTTACCCATTGTACGAACTGTACCACCCTGTGACATTAGGATACATCTTATGAGTGTGTTAGGGGGCAGGATTTCATCACAAGTCTAAAATTGCTTGAAAAAATTCCATAGTAAAAAAAACTGTGAACAGTGAACCCAACAAATTTGATTTTACTTGTCTTTTTCCTTCTAACTTTTGCAGGTTTTCTTTCTTCTGAAACGTACGCACTCACATATCTATACAGTATTTCCAAACTTTCTGATCTTAGTGGAAGACACTAGTATTAAAAGCATGCTTACAACAATTGGAATAATATTATGTTTTAAAAATGCTTTACTAAATATAGTACTAGACTGGAAGTTAAACATATTTTGAGCTCTAAGTCAGTGTAATTTTCAGATCAGTCTTTCTGGATTCTAGTGTCCTCCTTGATAAAGCGAAGGTGTTGGACTCTGAGTCCCTCTCAACTCCCCACCATCCCAGGGCAGATGTTCCTAAGTGTCTTCCCTGGCAGCGATGGTGGATCTACGTGTCTGGCTCAAGGCTGCCTCCCTCTGCTCCTTGCATGATGGCTGTGAGGGAAGCATCCACATTCGCAGTGAGGAAGGGGGCTGTGGCCGGTGCTTCCAAGGATCTGGGCTCTGGCTTTGTCACCGTCTTGCTCAACTTACTGGAACAGTCTTGTTTTGAGAGCTGGTGTGAGCCAGCCCAAGGCTAACACGGCTTTGGTGCTTCTGGTAAACCAAGAAACAGCTTGAGTCACATTCACTCACAAGGGTTGGAAAGGATCTGGCCTCAACTCAAGATAATGCAGTAATTTGGACACAGAAGACTGAAATGTGTAACAGGGATTTTAACCAAAAGTCAGTAATCCTAGAGGGGCCTTTTACAACTCCTTTGAGTATTTTAAATAACCTGTGCTGAAAGCCTCTTATCATTTTAAATCAATAGAGCCATAGCTTTCACTCCTAATCAACAGCGCTGGTTTCCCTCGCCCCACACAGAAGATCTTAGGAAAGTACTGTGGCCGGCAGAGAAGAGACAGAACAGTAGTACCCCACTAAGATGCCTGTTCAGCTTGTGGCTGACTTTTGGTGATGATAGAGGCCTCAAGATGCCGGCAGGATTGTGGCTTTAGGCCCCTGGGAAGCAGCGAACCAGCCGGGGGAAGTCTCGTCAAGGGAAGCATCAAAGAACTAGTGCCCGCCGTTTCAAGCTTTACAAGTGAGGCAATATGTGAACACCCTTCATCTCTTCCAAAACACTTCACCACTGTCAAGCAGTCCTCTTATTATTTGTCAAACTAAAAAAGGCTGGAAGGCAAAGCCGGCTTCAGTCAGAACTGTGCTATATTTTGTAGGACGGGCGGGCAGGACAATTGGGTATACAGAAATCCAGCAGTAACGAGAAACCCGGGTTCTTGTTCTGGTGTGTATGTGCCACAAGCCTTAACTTGGTGTCTCTGTTTGTCCTACTGTTTTATAAGGATAGAATTCAACATGGGGCGGGGGAGGGATAAAAACAGCTACAAGGTTCTTCTTCTTCTTGTCATTCCCCATTGTCAGGTCTGCTCGATAAGCACTGATCATTTTACATTTAAATTACGTCCTGACTTGTCCCCGCGTTCACCTTCAAGCGAGTTTTTTTTTTTTTTTAAGCCTATTTTGAATGCTGTTCACCTTCACCACCAATTCTGCCACTTAATTTGGGTTTCTCATGTCCTTTGCCAGTATTTCTACCTGGGCTGGGCTGAACGTTTTTTAAAAGCTGTTCGGTGGCAGTTCAGTGGTGACGCAAGGCCACAGGCACGCACACAGTTCTCAGCACCGAGTCCCTCGCCTCTCTGGACTCCAGGATGCCTCCAGGTTATTTTCATCCACTGCTGCTTAGCTGCATCCCTCCCAAATACTTTCCTATAACTCGAGTCTCTTATCGGCTTCCCAAATGTGCGCCCTGGGAGTCTTCATTGTAAGCCTGCTATGTGGCTGTATCTTAGAAAGATCCAGCATTAACGTCATTCAACAATAATGCCAGAAGCTGGGTTTGTCCCCCCGCCACCACCATTTCTCTCCCGGCCTCAGTGACGAGTCCTACAGGCCCGGAGCTGAAGTGTGAGGATGAAGTAGCCACTGCCTTAGAGTCCAAGGGCTGGAGCATTTATCTACAGCCTTCGTGTGATGGCCCCATCCCAATAAAGGATGCAATCTTTGAGGGGAAATGTTATTCTTGCTTATTAATTTGATTAATAATAACAGCTAAACTTAATCTACTGTTGTTATCACTAATATGAATAATGTCCAGGTTTCTTGCAGGCAGTGGCTCAAACCTGCAGCTTCATACACGTTGCCTCATATCATTGTCATAAACATTTTACTGAGATGAGGTTAAGAAATTCCTCACCATCACACAGTCAGAATTGTGAATTTTTCTGGTGTGTTCCAAAGCAATTATGCTGCACCACATAGAAACTAAAGGGATGTGCTTCCTGCAGGCTGGGGGAGGGTCCTCACACAAGGCCTGGGAGGGGGTAGGGGGAGTAGGGTAAGGGAGTAACACGCCTAGGCTGTGTGGGGTTGGCCTCTTTCTTGGTCCCATGGTTCTCATTTGGACCACATGGCAACACGTTTCGTGAGTTCAAACGCTCCTTTCTTCCTTACTTGTGCTTGCCTTCTCTCTGCCTGAGGCAGAGAGAATTAATGAACAAACGAATGATCAATGGATGAAATAAAATGCCTTGTGTGCTCTGCCAGCCCATCTAGCAGGCATAGTGTATTAGTTAGCTTTCCATCAAAATACCTAAGATAACTTACAAGAGGAGAAAGTCTGTTTTGACTCATAGTTGAGAGATTTTTATCCCATAGTTGCTTGGCTCTGTTGCTTTGGGCCTGGGTCACTATATATAGTACACTGTGGTGGAAGTGCTTGGTGAGAGACAGAGAGAGAGAGGGGTGGGGGAAAGAGAGAGAGGCAGACAGACATAATATCTTCTTCAAGGCATTCTTCCAGTGACCTAAATTCTTCCAGCTAGGCCCCATCACTTAAAGAGTCTGCCACCTCCCGTCAGCACTATGACCTGGGGACCAAGCCTTTAACACACAGCCCTTGGGGGACATTCAGGATCCAACCCATTGTAGCCTATGGTAGGCACTTTTCTTGTATCAGCACTGGCCTGTGAGGTCCAGAATTCTGAGAGAGGTAGATTTCTGAGTGTTCCGTGGTAGGAGTTTGCCAGCTGCAGAAGTGAAAATGTTTGTTTTCCAGCCCACAGCAGAATTGCAGTCACACACCACAGATACAGGGTGGTCCCATTAGATTATATCAGAGCTGAAAACTCTAATGGCCTGGTGACGTCATAATGTCATAAGCCCAAGCATTCCTCACGTGTTTGTGGTGGTACTGCACAAACAAGCCTTCTGTGCTGCCAGCTGCATAAAAGACAGCACACAAAAATATGTATACAGAGACGGCACCCAGTACCTGATAACCATAGGAAGCAACTATGTCACTGGTTTGTGCATTCACGATACTATACTTTTTATCACTAATTTAGAGTGTCCTTTTTTTAACTTTATTTTTAAAAAAAGGTTGCTGTAAGACTAGATGCTGTGTGACACCAGTGCCAACCTTATGCATCTTACATTTACTGCATCTTTTGATCGCATCCAGGGGCCGATTAGGTAACTGACTCGTACCACGTAGGTTTGTGTAAGTGCACTCCGTGATGTTTGCACAATGCCAAAATTGCCTAACGATGCACTTCTCGGGACATAGCCCCGCTGCTAAGTGATCCGTGGCTGCATGTGGCTGTAAAAAAGGTTTATTTTAACTAGGTTAAAAATCACAGTGATCGTGTAGTGTAGAGTATAATATTCCACAGAAGCATTTGGATGAGTAGTTGAACGAAGCCTACTACCCATGCATGTTTCCTTAATAACCCCTCCCCTGCACATTCCCAGGAGTCATGAGTACCGTTATTCTCTTTGCCCACTTGGCCTGGGTTGGTAAGTAGGGGCAGGAGGGTCTTCTTAAGTGCCAACAAAGACACAGGCTGAAGAGTGCATCTATTTGCCTTTCTGAAGATCAGGAGTTGTGGTAGTAAAAGATATTTGCATACCTAAAATTGGCCTTGAAACAAATCCTTCAGCGAGCGTTTGGAGAAATGTGCAGGACCAACAAGCCTAGGTCTTGCAATGAAACCTTGTTCCTGGGGTGGGAAGGATCAGTAGGCCCAAGCCTGCAAGGTATGGCGCTGCTGAGATGGGAATGTGGATTTTACGGACCGGAAGTTTAGGTGTGTATTAGATCCGTATTAACACGTTACCTAGCCCCATGAAACAAGGCTTCCTAAATGCGCGTCAGAGGCAGAGCACAGTGCACTCACCTATCCGTCAGTCACCATTCAGAGTTCACGGCCTCAGTTGTTCATGGATTTTTTTTCTGAGAACCTAACTAATAATTTTTCTCATAAACCCTTGAAATATTGAGGAAACCACAAATATCTTGCACAGTTGTTCTTTTGGTGGAGGTTTGCAAGTAGCCAATCTGAGAGAATTATTCAGTTCTCCGGGCTGCTGCCCATAACCCCGGCAGATGCGCCAGCATTGGCACATAGTAACAGGTTGCTATACTGCGTATAGCCGAGCGTTCTCCATTTTGTTCTTCTTAAAACCCCAAGATCCCTGGGATGCCATCAAAACGCCCTGTGCCTTCTAAGGCTTTATTAATACAGTATTTTATTAAATTAAATAACTGTGGGAGACATATTATATTTAGGGTTTTAACAATAGAAATAGGCATTTTCCTGACCATATCCAGAATGTGTAGTTTTTCACAATTCATGGGTGCTCTAGAAAGGTAACCCTCGAGAGTTTCAGGGGTCCACTGTACAAGAATACATAACTATTAAAATGTTTTGATCAAAATGGTATGATGCTTCACCAAGTTAGAGGATTTTAGCACATAGCTGATGCAATAAGTTACCTGTGGACTTGTGTTCATATTTTTGTGTACATTTCTGGGAAGTACAGAAAGCAGATTGCTGCCCCCACACCATGAGATCAACTAACATGGCTACAGAAAATACAGAAAAAAGTTTTTTAGAGGAATATATGAGTTGGCAAGAAAGTAAGAATTCTTCAAAGGCTAAAAGCCAAGTGAAAATGGGAAAATTTAAGTACTGAGGCTGGATTTTACCCTACGGACATTCTCCAGACCCAAGTGGCCTTAAACTTTATTTTTCATCAATTCATAGGTTGGGGTAAGACACAGAAGACTAAAGTAGGGCTTCTGTATGTGATGAGACCATATCACCACTCTATGACACAGTTCTGGGAGTCTAAGACGTAAAGCCTTGGTACGAATGTGAACTAGAAATAACCTGTAGCAAGACCATGAAGACTTCCTATAAGTTTCCACAGACTCTTACACACAAGGCCAAAATAACAGAAACAAACACAAATAAAACATAATATAGACAGGAAAATATGGAATTATTTGAAGGATCCATCCTAGATTCTTGCAGGTATAGTTGTCTTAGTTGGTTGGTACTAGACCTGACCAACAAACTTTTCAAGTATTAGAAGTATCAGACACAAAATATGAAATAAATGCATTTAAAAATTGAAAAGGTAGAATTTAGAAATATGAAAAATGAGTAAGATATTATTAAACATAGGCCAAAGCATGTTTGAAAAGGAAATAAATATGAAGTTAAAAACCCTGTGGATTGATTTAATGGCAAATTATATAACAGAAGACAGATTCAATAAGTTGAAAAGTGAAGCTAAACAAATTATTCTTGATATAATAGGAAACAAAGAAAGGTTGCGAGACATAGAAGATGCAGTGAAAGAGTGGAAAGTGTCTAATCGTGATGAAATAGGAGTAAAGAAAAGGAAGTTGACTGAGATAATAGATGAGGAGACAATGACTTAGAATTTTCCAAAAGAAAGAAAGAAAGCAGTCATAAAATTCAGAAAGCCCAATCTATCTCAAGCAAAGTAAATTTAAAAAGAAATCTATGCAACACATTATAAGGAAATATGGAATCACAAATATGACATAAAAAGCAACTTGAAAGAAACTACAGATGATTTAAAGAAAGACTAGTAGTAGATGTGAGCACCGGGATACTCAGAGAAAATCACTGTTGACCTACAACTATGAATTGAATGCAGACGTCTTCCAAAAATGGGGGCAAAACATTTTCAGATAAAGCCCTCAGTAAAGAAAAACCTGTAATATGTACTGCATATCACAAAAGGGATTCCTAATAGATGGTTTTAGGTAAGAAAGAATAATAACCCAAGAAAATGGTAAAAATGTTGATTCCACACAAAAAGTTCCATTATAAGGTGACAATTGTCTAAAATCTGGTGAGAGGTTAACACACACCACACACACACACACACACACACACACACACACACACACACTAGAACTAAGCTACCCCATAGTAAAACTCAGAATCTGAGGGAAGAGTTATCAGAGTTAAGAGGTTCTAAGGTCCTTGTGCTGTTCCAGAGAAAGGTTTACATATTTTTTGATTGATTTTTTTTTTTTTTTTTGGTATTAGGGATCAAACTCACGGCCTTGTGCTTGCTAGGCAAGCACTCTAACCACTGAACTAAGTCCCCAGCCCATTTTTTGATTCATTAAATGCTGAGTTCGGTAAGTTAGGATGCATGTTAAAATTTCAAGAGTAATCATTAAAAGAATAGTTAGATTCCAAACACTACAAGAAAAAAAGTAGAATGAGGAAAAAAATCCTCCACTGATCTATAGGAAGAGAAAACTGCAAAGATAAGACAAAGAGATATTAGAAAATGAGATGGAAGAAATAAATATTATACATTTAAATGAACTAAACACTCCAGTTAAAATTCAAAGCTTATTAGCTTGTATTTAAAAATAAATCCCCATACATGATGTTTAAAAGAGGCATCTCTAAAATATAAGGGTTCAGAAAGGTAGACAAAGAAATAGACTTTAAGGCAAAAAAAAAAAACCACAAAAAAACTGGGAGAAAGAGGAGTTCACTATGTAGTGGTAAAAAGTTTAATTCAGAAAGAAAATAAATTTGTAACTATAAATATAGAACCAAAATAAATAAAATGAAAATAGAACTCTAGGGAGAAATATGTCAATCTACCTGCTTACTGAAATCTGTCTCTAACTGATAGACCAAGTAGGCAAAAAGAAAGAAAGAAAGAAAGAAAGGAAGTAGGAAGGAAGGAAGACAGAGCAGTGAAAATGCGTAAGATTTGCAGATTGTTCTGAAAAGGATCACTTTATCCTATCTCTATCTCTCCCTCTCCTCTCCTGTGAATCAGGGGACAGCTGGACTTATTGGTAGTTGTTAGGGCAGCATATGACGAGCCAGGATAAATCGTACTGGAAATTGGTTGTCATATTTCATTCATAACAACCAGTTGCCCCTGAATTTTAAAAAATAGTGATGAATCAGACAGTTATACAAAAGTAGCATTCTTTGGGGGTTGGGGATTTAGCTCAAGTGTAGAGCGCTTGCCTAGCAACTACAAGGTCCTGAGTTCAATCCCCAGCACCGCCCCATCCCCAAAGAAAGCATTCTTTGAGTACAATTTGGTAAGTAAATGTAATGATCTCCAAATTGCCCACTTACTTTTTGGGCACAAGGAGTGTAAAGTAGTTAAAAAAGAAACACACACATGTCTGCTTGTGTAGCTGGTCCCCTCCTTGTCATACCATAATCAAAGCCTCTGAATTTAGTTTCTCCCAAAAATATTCCCCCAAATTCATTTTACTTCTTACTCCTCGAAATAGTGGAGAAGGGAAAGGTTTTTGGTTTTTTTTAAATAAATGAAAGTAGTATAAAGAGCTTCTAATTGTTTCATTTTGTCAAGAGGCCCTGACAAAAGAGAGGATGAGGATTCTTTCACTTGAGCCCTCACCAGGAAAATCTTAATGAAATATTTGTTTCCCAAAGACCGTTGTATAAAGAAAATTTGGTTTTTCCAAAAAACCAGCAACATTTTTGAGTGCACATGTCGTACACCAGAGACAGTCTCTGGGTTTCGGATTGTATGTGAGAAGATCAGTCAAGGCAGTTCGCTGAACTCCGTGTTTCCTTCCCAGAGCTGTCTGAGCCCTTTTTTCTCGCACTCAAGGAGCTGTAAGAAAAAAGTGGGCAAAGGAAGCGCTCGGCGTTTCAAGCGCAGAGATGAGTATGTTTCGCGGAAATGAATGCTGGAGACTTTGGGGAGTTTCGTGAGGTCAAAATGCCTTAGAATAAAACTTACAAAGTCATTGGTTTCCTGCCTCATTACACATAAATAATTTATGAGTGTGTATTGTAACTTCTCTTCCAGCTGAATCAAAGCTTTCTGATTTTGCAAATAATTCCACGAAGAAGCCAATGACATCCACGTTCCTGAGACTTTACTGCAATCCATGAGTTTGCTGGCATTGTCAGCCGGGCGGTTTCCCTGATTAGCCTGTAAAAAGCATTCTCCCCCATGAACACTGTCCCGAAACAAATCGATATCATAAGGGAAGACGAGGGCAGGTTCCCAAAGCCGAATTCCTGGTGATCTTATAGGATGATGCACGAAAGAGAGAGAGAAGGAGAACAATTTGATTCGCTTCAACCAGGTTGACCTGGAAAGGAGAAGAGCAGAAAAACTGCTTTGCTTCAGCAAATGTGACACGAAGTCACAGAAGAGTGGTACTCACAATATGCAACCCCAGAACTTCACTTAAAATAGATATTGTCTGCATCTGAAAGACATTTAAATGCTGCTAATAAAATAGTCCTGGCTCATTTTGGTTTTCTACTGCCACTTTCCTCCTACTCATTGGCAACAGCTTTCACAACCTTCTTTGAGACAGAATCTTTAGATATGGGGTGGGACTTCTTTGTTCTTGTTGAATTATGACTACATTCCAAGCCCAGGTAGGCTTAATAGGCATCTGATGGTAAAAATCAATTTGATTCAGAAGGAGTTGCTGGTTTATTAGGGCAATATAGACACTCCTTTTGTAACAAGGACTTAATTTTCCTGGGAGTAAAAAATATAAAATTACTCAATGTTAGATTTTTCCGAGGCCTGTAGAAAGTTGGTTCACTGCATGACAGTCTCCACCAGAGCGTAGTTGGATTTCAATGATCAGACTGTTATCAGTCTGTCGTCTCCCAGCCTATTATGAACTCTTCAATATGTCCTAGTTACCAATATATACTTGGCCTCATGTGAGAGTCGATAGAGACTTGCTGCATGAAGGTTTGTGATAAAGTTGGAGAAATCTAAAAATCTCTGACTTGGTTATATTGTTTGTGGTTAACAGGGTTAATGTTCAGAACATGTCCCTTTTCTCTCCGTGTGTGAGACACACAGGGACCCACTTCCCGATGCTGGTCCCTCCCTTGGTCCCTCACTTCCCGGTAGTGCCTCGGTCATGTGACTCACTTGCACCGTGAACAGGGTTATGAGCCCCTTCCAGGCAGAGGTATAATGGCCATCTTTCCTACATTCTCTATTTCCCCCGCTGCTGTGACAGGCCAAGTCCAGCTAAGGGCTGCTCTGTCACACAGGGACCTGGAGTAAGCGTGCTTTTTGTGACTCGGAACCAATCTACGGTGGGTACTTGGCACACACAAGAAATACATGCGTGAGACTGAGCCCTTGTGCGCGTTGTTTGCAGGTGTAGCCTTCTCTATTCTGGCTCATCCGAGCAATACAGCATTGGAAAAGTTGCTAAAAATATTGCACACACCCGTCTTCCAAAAAGTTATTTGTTAGCTAGCGTTATAGTAGTGCTACTTCTGCTCCCAGTTCATTCATTTTCTACCAACCTGACTTCCTATTTTTTAATAGCTTGCTCAGTCTTTTAGGTGTAAGAAAACACCGTGAAGTCAGGGCCTTTGACGATAATGACCATGAATGAGCTTAAGTAATAAAATTATTGTGTATTGCAGATATCTTTCCACCTCGAACACTTATGAAGGGAAGTCAATTTTCACTCAAATGGGTTTCTTTTCATCTGGTTTTCTCTACAATGTTTATGCCTGAGGTTTATTGCTAGCAGTAAAGAGTGTCCGAGTATGTTATGGGAATAGACAAATTCCCAGTGCTTTAGAGAATATTCCATAGGCCCCAGAGTCAGTTAAAGGCTGATTGATTATACAGCAAATACATCAAACTGCTATTTATGAAATATCCCATTTCTTCAGCTCTATCTCTCACAACCATGAACGTCACATTTGGGAGTTGTGGTGCAAATATCTCAGAGAGCATGGAGGAAAAATTACTGTAGATTTTCCATGACAAGGAAAAGGTTCTTTAAGCTGTTCAATAATTTAATAAAATATCTCTGTCAACTGATGTGTCACACGAACAAATATTTTAGAGGTATAATTTGAGGCAGTTTAGTGTGGCTTGTCTGTTCAGATCTTCATAATCAACTCACCCAAACACCAATTATACTGCTAAATAAAGGACAGAGACTGTGAATGAGTATGCAGATGGACTCTTTCATCTGACTAGTTTCTAACTGACAACGAAGTTTCTGTTTAATTTGTTCAAGATTCGGGCAGAAAGTTGTAGCCTAAGAAGGGAAAATGAGCTATTAGACATGGCCTATATCAGAGATGCTGCAGATGTTTAATGGTTTCAATTTGCATATTTTGCCAACAATTATTCATTTGTTAATATACTTTCTATGTTTTTTGATGTAGTCTCTTAGATTACAAAATCAAATTCCTATTTACTGTGTGCTAATGGTTTATGAAGCTGTATTCTAGGTACTGTTCCCTGGAGGAGACACAGCGTGTCTAACCAATTTGAAAAGCCGTGTCTTTTGCAAATAGTACCCCTCGCCTTTTGATGATGCCAACACTAATAACAGGCCATGATGTAGATTGTACGTGGCAGCTAGTTTTACTAAGTGCCAGGCAACAAAGAAGAACTCAATAAATATGTTTGTTGACTGATTGATAACTATAGAATGCATCAATTTGGGTTTTAGCTGAAGTCTAGAAATTCCGAAAGAAATTTTATGGTCCGAAGGAGCAAATAAGCATATTGACATTCTATGAAATAGATATACATCTGTAATAGTCCTATTTTGGTTCTGCAAGTGTCACATTTCATTTTTTATGAAGTGGAGGTCACTAAAGCTTTTGCTTAAATGCTTCTGAAAACAAAAGAGATTTTTTTCCTGGAGTAGAAAATAGTTTTGTTGGTAAATTACCCCTAAAATGATTTCAGATCACTTACACCGAATATAAATTGTGCAAGAGTTTTCCCCTGTATAATGTGTGGCTTGTCTTTATTTCACTGTTGGGATCCATGTAATTCTCAGGACTTGTCCTAAAGCAGTGGACTGGACACAAGCATGTTCTAGGAAGTTCTGCAGTCTGAGCTATGATTTTCCTTTGTTCTCCTTGTGCTCTACACCCTCATGCAATTAAACCCAAATCCTCCTGGGCCGAAAGAGAGCTCCGTGCCCCTTCTGTTTCACTATTCTTGCGCATGCTTGAAAAAACAGCTTCCCAAGGAGGTAAAAATATCCATTGTCCACTGGGTGTGGGCTGAAAGATCCACAGAAGGAGCAAGCAATTCCATCCAGGTTCCCAGCAGTGCATCCTGTTGAATTAGATTTGTGAATCCTTCAAACCCGTGGAATAAGCAGAATATCCTGGAGACAAGCCATCACTTTATAAGTGTGTGTTATGATAGTTCCCACTTGGGCCTCGGCAAGCATAAGCCTCCTAAGTGGAGGGAAGCCCATGACAGGCAACCTTCCCCGCTACAACATGCTGCTCATGTTGCTGGGAGAAGAGCAGAGACCGAGACGGAACAAGTTGGGTGGTTTGGTTTTAATGTTTTTTTGTTTCTCTCTGCTTCAAAAGCTCACTGCATTTTGCTGCTGTTATTACTAAGGGTTTGTTGAAAACGAAACTGGGGTGTCTCAGTGGGGTTTTGCAGCAGAGAGATAAAACAGGTTCAGGCAAGACTGGGCAGTTCACAATCTGAAGTGGATGGAGCAGTAGCTATTTGTTTGCTGGGGTGAATGGGGCATAATTTATTCGGCTGCAGCAGGGCTGGAAGCCAGTCTGACTTTGACCTATTTATCTTTAGAAAACTAATTAAAGGGGAGAATCTGGTTTACTGTTATGGAGGTTTTACTTTTTCCCATTTGAGCCAAGCAAGGATGGAAGATATGTGTGTGTGTGTGTGTACACGCACATGCGTGCAGGCACGCTCACATATTCATGGGTAGAAAGTGGGAAATACCAGTTTCACCTGACGACAGTGGCTGAAGCCCAAGATCATAAAGTGGTTTCTTAAATACAGCTTGATACCATCTTGAAATGCGAAACAGCGGAGCTAGCCGGATGCAGACTCCTTCAAGCTGGCAATGAAACGCCATGGCACTTTAAAAGGAACCACAGACCATTTCCCAAAGCCTTACAACCAAGACTTCCTAAATCACACCGGTGCGGCCCCAAAGAGGCGTGGAAGAACAAGTTCACGGCCAGCATTTTACTCGGAACCTTCTATTAGTCATTCAGTAGGAACTGACAGCAGATGGCTAGTTGTTTTGCCCGTTTTGTTTTAAACCAACAACAAAAAAAGCACATTACCTTGACGGCATTTTGCAAGTACTTAAACCTACATGTAATAATATTAACAACATCATTGCTGCCACTGACGCTTCTATGAGTTTCATTTTGGGAAGAACCATGTCTAAAACAGACCCTTTTTTTGGCCTAAATAGTACAGGAGGCAAGCAGGGAAGTCCAGCAGACATGGTGATGAAGGGAAATTCAAGAAGGCTGCAGTTCCTGACAGAAAGATACGGGCGTCATGGTAACAGTCAGGGAAGGAGATTAGACTGGCTCATTTGGAAGATCTGGATGTCCCCCCAAATTGTGTTGGGAATGGAAACACATAGTGTCTGAGCTGGGGCTCTTCTAGCTATGAACTGGCCAAACTAACTGAACCTTAACTTGCCCAGTCACAATATTTTCTTCTCCTGTTCCCCATTTAACTTCAGGAGGCCTTGAGCTATCCACCCTCCATCTTTCTTCTTCAGCGTCTTCCCTTTCAGACTGTTCCTGGTCTAGGACTTTCTTACCTCATCCAAACTGCCTGGGCCCAGAGAGCTGGGATAACGAATGGGGATGCCACTCAGGGGACAATTTCCTTTTGAAACAAATGAATTTCAAAGGAGGAATCTGAGACATAGTGCTAGCCCTGTCTGCACTTAAGACTGGGGAGGCCAGAGCACCATGATGTCACTGATGTGTTGCATGAATAAATATGTACTGCTCTGATGAGAGTCACCATCTCTCTCGGCCCTGATGCTGGAGGGGACAGGTCTTTCTTAATGGGTGTTACCATAATGCAATGGCACTTTGAAAACTAGACCAGATAGCTACCTGGTTACCTTCGTTAATATAAAAACCTAAGTAAAATAACCTAAGAGTTCTTATGGAGACCCAGTACAAAACCACTTTCAAATAAAAAATATCCAGTGCTCCTTCTCTGAAGGCGCTAAAAGAAATCAGTAAATTCAAGTAGAAAAAAAAAGAGAAAACTGCCTGTAACATAAACTATTTCTTAACTCCCTAAATTCTCTATATCCCAGCTAATGGAAAAATTAGTGCCTTATGCATGAGAGCTGATGTTGGTTCATTCTCATTATTAGCGAGGTAATTATTCGCTCGGCACAAGAAGAAAAGGCCAATATATTCTATCGGGGAAGAGCTAGTTTTTCAGGCAGACGACAATAGTCTGAACATTGGGACAGAATTTAAATCAGCCACCAAATGAGCTAGTCTTACACAAAGATTAGTTTGAAAACTTTGCCATGGGGAGAGAATACCAAAATGGTTGTTCACCATAAATTCCAAGCAGAGAGGAAACTACTAAACAAGCTGGCCATGTGCGGTGTTCAATTCACTCTGGGTTAATTTGGAAAGGGAAAGTGGAGGTGGAGTTTCTCAGGAACCTTCCAGAATGACTGTACAGAGACAAATGAGGATGAGAGGAAGAATAAGAAGACCAGGGCTTACACTATGCTGCATTGTCCTCCACACAGTCCTCTGGGAAGCAAGAGGAAAACAGATTTAAAAGAAAAGAAAAAAGATTATTCTATACACAATAGCACAGCACAGGTACAAAGGTTAGCTTTGCAGGTTGACATTCTACCCACCGCCCCCCTCCCCAAACCCTCAGAATGACCAGTAGAATATTTGCGAAATCCACACACTCAGAACAAGCTTGTTGGTCTAAATCGTTGCCGACTTGATGAGTTAACTTTCACATCTGGCTTTTAAAATTTTTTTACTTTTATAAACCATATTCCTCTGAGGGACACAATTTAAAGTACATCTTTTGCTTTAATGGAAGAGCTGGAGTAAAGTAACAGACAGCCCCTGCCCAAGTGTGTTCGGGAGCTCTCCGGCACGTTGTGCTCTAATTTTCTGAGCTGTACAACTAATTGCCTTGTAGCGAGGATAATTCAAAACCTCTGTATGCTCGGATCTTAAAAAATGGAGCTACTTTGGGCTGATTTATTTTTACGCTCAATACTTGCGGTGAATTGGAACTTTCTTCAAAAAATAATATTTTATATAAAATTATTTAAGAGAATTCACAGTGTATAAATTTGAGAGAAAGGGAAGAGAACCAGTCTCTTTATGAATGCAAATAATCACCTCCGGCCTAGTTATCTGAACATCTTTAATCTTCAGCTGGGATAGAGGGCTGCTAAAGTAAATCTTGGTAACTGGAAACAGACAAAGCCGGCCCCTTCTGTTAACAGAATTAGTCCATGACATACATATCCTTGATAAATCATGACTGTTGGTGTGAAGGATTATGATATTTTCAGATGAGTTGGCTTTTCATCAGCTGCTGAATTTATACAAACACATTCATTCATTCTTGGGTAACAAAGATCACTCTAGAGTAGTGTGTTTGAAAGCTGCTGGCTACCTCAATTGTGTTTTAGGCCCATATAACTTTCCAGGAACAAATGGAAATGTTTCCGAGGGATAGAAAAGAATGTGCAAATCCCTCATAAGTGTAATAAAAGGTTAAATGGTGGGACTGACATATTTGAAAGAGAGTATTCTTTTCAATTCTTTTACATAGGTCTTAGCAACAGCTTGGGGTAGTGAGCTTTATTTCTGAAACAAACCCCTTAATTAGTAGTTCACATAAAAAATAACTTTACAGCAATTGATATAAGAACATTTACCAACAGATTGTAAAGTTAGTACTGCAGGTACTAATTTAAGTGGTATTAAGGTGTAACACTCCAGGGCCTTGAAGCTATTTTCATTTAGGGAAAAGGGTGGAGTGATTGGAGAATTCTTTTGATGTTGGCCTTTGAAGCATTTTCTTTACTGAAACAGAGAAATTAAGGGAAATCTTTTCCAATTATCCTCCTTTTCTGGGACATGAGCTTCTTATAAATATTCAGGAAACATCTTTTCAGGGGAAAATTAAAACAGGAGTAGGTGACATGAGCCTTGTGTATAAACAATTGCAATAGGCTGTAATGGATAACAGACCCATCTGGATAGTTCACTGTTGCCGTTCCTATAAACTGATCATGTCTGACTGCCGCATGGCTCCATTTTTCCACTGTTCAGAACTATTTTAAACCCATAAAGGGAAGAAGGCTTTGGGGGAGCCAGGGCTGCAAATGGAGACTCTGCTACTAGCTTTGGCCCACTTCGTGTTTCTTGAGAATCACAGGGGCACAGCTCCGTTTGATACGGAAAGAGCCTCTCGCTCTTAGGAGCCTGGGAAAGTAGACCCAGTGGGGCTTATGGCTTGCTGTGAATTATAAGTTGCTCAGTCTTACAATCTGGGAGAGAATTAGAATTTAATTCAATAAAAATTAATAAAACTGTCATTCTCACATGGCCTGAAGTCACATGTATGAGAAAGTAAATATCGTGTGCTACTTTGGAATAAAGTTGACTTGTTGATTGAATACCTATGTGCTGAGACTGGTCCTTACGATCAGATGATTAACCATTACCAATTATTTTCAGAAAAAAATTGATTAAAGTATCTGTTTTTAAGATGGCTAAAATAGAAAATCCTCAATCAGTTGGCCTTTTGCCAACACTCTTCAAGATCCTTTTATTTGGGGTATTTTGAAGACTAACAATTCTCCATAAGAGGTTTAAATTTCGGTTTTCATATTCATCAGATTTCAAACATCATATGAAATTCTCAAAGTGTATTTTATTTAGGTTGTGTGAAACTGCATAAATACTATGTCTTGAGAAACATATTTTTCTTGTTCTATTTCCCTTGCTTAAGTGTGGGGGTTTATTTCTCCTGGGGAAAAGAGTAAACTTTACTTCTCTGTTTCAAAGGGAAATATGAATTAGTTGTCATGGATATCACTATATTGTTCAAATTTAACGCAATTTTAACTAAGTGCATGATGCACCCTGGTTCTTCTTTAAGGTTTATTTTATTGTAATAAGAATACTTAACATGAGATCTACCCTCTTAATAGATTTTTAAGTGTATGACACAGTATTTCTATCTATAGGCACAATGTTGTAGATTAGATCTCTAAAATTTATTCATCTTACATTGTTTCCCAGTTCTTAAATTGAATTTTGCAAAAATTCTGTAAGGTCTAAACTCTTCTAAAGACTAAGTTAGAGCCAATTAAAATGGAGGGGGGGTGGGAACAAACCTAAACTCACCATTTATGCTTCTAGTTAGAAAGATATACAAACCAATTTGTAAAGTAGAACCTAAACAGTGGAATCTAAAGAAAATCATCATTCTTTAAAACAGCTGGCTAGTTGTTTGGCAGAATCTAATTAGTTGTTTAAAAGAAAAATTGTGGCTGATTAATTTAAACTTTTTCCTGAAACTGATAGAGAACAGATACAAGGTAAAGTAGAATGTTGAAGCAATTACAAATTGATACCTCTTCCAAAAACTACACTGAAGAGGGGATTTTATTTGCTGATAAATGGTAATAAGTTTGTAACATAATCTAGCAGTTAACTACTACAGTCATCCTTTTACTTTGAGACTTCATGGATAGATTTTATGTTGTAAGTACATTTGAGTTTTTTTTAACAGAGAAAAGTTCTGAGATGTACTTACACTGAGGCCAAATGCAAGCAATTTAATGTTATGAATTCTACACTGTAGAAAGATATTAAATAAAGTTATAAAGTAATTTATAAGAGTGACCAATAAAAGTATTTTCATAACCAGCAACCTTTGAGATCTGAGTTTACATGACACAATCAGTTATGGTTCAAATACTTTATGACCTTAGGGTTTTTAATCTGTTAATTATATATCAAGATAATTGGCAAAGCAATATTAGCAATACTAACAGTTACAGGTATATAAATTGTTTATAGTACTGTAAATGAAAGAAATTGAATTAAATATAATTCTTTGAAATTATTCTTTGAAATTATGAGCTTTTAATTTTTTATGCCAAATCTGGTTGTTAAAACATCTTTGAAAAATCATGTTTACAGTGTTTGTGGTTGTATTCTCCAAGTAAATTCCTTTGATGATAGGTACCATTCAGCCCCGACACACATTTATTGGCTCAAAAGTGACTATTTCTAAGGATTCCAACTTTCTAAAGACATATGAAGAAGAAAAGATGTAGTAACATTAATTTGACATTTCTTGGCAGGGACTTTCCAACAGGAAACTTTGCATATAAAAAGTCATAATAAAGTAACATTACATCATAATTGAATAAATAGTCATCCTTAAAAAAGAACTGAAGCAGATGAATAAGAAATATGCTATTGTAATTATATCTCTGGAGGAACTGGCAACCCAGTTTTCCAATTAATATTTCAGAAGAAATATGTAGTTGAAAATTTGGTCACTGTACCAGTTGATGAATAGTTATAAGATTTCTTAAATAATCTAATTCTGCCCTAAAAGAAAGATCTTATTACTTTTCAATATTCTAATTAAGAAAATGAATGGATATAAGAATGAGATGAATTTTCAACCAACATTTTTAGAATCCTCTGACCTGTTTTGAAGAATGACTGACCTTCACAGAAGGTGCCCCCTGGAACCATCAATTTGAGAGTACTCACCAGCCGGTCCAAGCTCGTGCCTGCTGCAGTTGTGGGTCTTTCCTCAGGATTGTATGGCCTAAAACGTGTGTTAAAATTCTCAGGAGCTGAGCGGGCAGATCTGAGACCTGGGGCAGGTTTGGGCTGGCCACATCCCTGGAAGACCTGGCGGAACCATCGAAAGGTTAAGAAAATTACACAATGAATCTCCTCTTAAAATCACGAGGGAGAAGGGTGCAAAATACAATGATTTTCACATTTTTCATGGAATTCTTACCTCCAGTAAACTCTAATTTTGTTATATAGACACATACAACCTCTAATACGGTGAGAAGATCAACAATATGCCCTGATTCTCAGTTTCACCTCAGTCAGTCCTCATGGGCAGATGCTGCATGTGTGAATTTGCCTGCTCCCCGAATCAGCTCTGGAGGTACTTTCAGAGACACAGGCAAAGTAACAGAAAAGACGAGTGGTCCCCGGCGCATGCTCCCAACTGAGGTGGAACATGGTGCTGCTCTGTCTTCTAATTATACTTGTTTTACTACAGTATAAGCAAGTGTTCTTTGGTGGTCTATTTAATACATGTTTGTGCTTTTTCCGAGTGATTTTACTGTTCACATGGCTCCCCAGCATAGGCCCGAAGTACTGTCTGGTGCTCCTGGTCACAAGAAAGTGATGTGTCTCATGGAAAAAGTCTGCATCTTGCATAAACATATATAAAGGTGTCTTTATGGCAAAATGCACATAGAACAGGCCATGTTTTGATTGGCTAATGAAATATTGGGACCAGTGGCTCCTAGGAGCCTAATCCTGTTTCCCACAAAGATAATGGGTCAGTGTTTGATAGCTCAGTGTTCACGTTATAAAATGTAACTACAACTAATAATGAGAATTGGCTCTATTAAAAATGAGGATTAAAGAGTTGGGCATAATGGTGCCTGCCCGTAATCCCAGCAATGAGGAGGCTGAGTCAGGAGGAGACTGAGGCAAGAAGATCTCAAGTTCAAGGCCAACTTGGGCTACATAGTAAGACCCTGTCTCAAGAACAAAGGAAAAAAGTGAGGATTATTATAGTTAATTTATCCGATGATTTCAGAATAAAACAAATGGTGTCCCAGACACTTTCAGGTACTTAAATTTGGTACTCAATAACCATCTATTTGGAACTCATCTCGACAGGACAAGTATATTTCATGTATAGGCCAAATAATTCAAGGGACTTCCTTTGAATAAGGAAAACTTTGTACTGGGAAAATTCTCTGAAAATCCTCCTGAGCAACGATGTGGAAATAAGGCAGGCAAGTGTGGATGAAATCTATATATGACAGTTTCTTCTAGTTTTGTTGTTGACAGCTGTTCATGTCACAGTTAGGGCTGCTGTGGGAAGTCAAACATTTTATTGTAATGAATTTAGGGACTGAGCCGACAGTTTTTTTTTTCCAAAGGGGTTTCATTCAGAGCGGTGTAGGAGCACCTTGCTTACTGTCATTACAAGCTTTCTCCTCTGTGCCATTTATCAAGAGAGAATATCTTTCCTGGGTTTAGAGAAAATACAGTAACATTCTGAGAACATCTTTCTTACATTTGTAGATAGGGGGTAATACTTCTAGGTACTTTTTCCAGTAAACTTTTCGGGACTATTTATGTGGGCTAATTCTTAACTTGCATGTGTATATTTACAGTGCATTTGTTCTGGTTTTGTTATTTGATTCCTTGTTGTTTAACTATAAAATAAGCAGTTTTTATCATGCATATTACGTGAGCCCACTGAAGTATGCAGAGAGCCCTTGAGTGCCATTCCCAAAGACAAATTCCATCGTGAGACACAATTCATTTTGCTTTACCACTGCAGCTAATTTCTCTTTTGTTGTATTCAAAAGTTCTCCTTCAACTCAGCATTTTGCAGAGCAGGAGTACTTTGTCTTGGCATTCCTTGAGATTGCTCTTAACACACTATTGATTATTCTTCTCTCACACAATTTCTAAAGTTGATGGTGTAAACCAGTGTGATAAAGATAGTGGGCCCTTTTCTCCCTAGTGCCTAAATCATTTCCGTGGCAAGGTCACTGCTGATGGAGGGTATTAACATTTCCAAAGCTCCAGGGATCTGTTGAGTGTGCTATTTTGGATTGCTCTGAAAATGACAGTTGACTTTTACAAAGTCTAAAGCCCGAGGCGAAACAATAGTAATAGAAATCTGGGTAGATTCAGGAAGGCAGGCACAGACAGAGTTAACAGAACCTCTTAATCTGCTCTTTGGGAAGAATCTCGATTTCTGGGTTTAAATTTAATCCAAAGAACGTGGCACGCAGTTAAAGAATATTGGTGTTCTGGGAAGAAATTGCATCTTAACAGAAAAACTAGGTACTTTGTTGTTGTTGTTGTTTGTTTTAGAGGGTGTTAATTACAAAAGAACACAGGTTAGTAACAAAGCCTACCGGCTTTCCATTATCTAGTTTGGATTTCCGGGATTGCTTCAGAGATTGCTGGGTCTATGATCCAAACCAAAGAAAATAGTGACTTATAACTCTTTTGGAAACAGTGGCTATCCCCATAACCAGGTGAAAATCCACATAAAAATTTGTCACAATAATCCCTTATCTTCAAAGTCCCTTAAGAGAGATAATGAGACAGTTGGAGGCTGCCCAAAAAGGGACAGAATGATTAAATTCAGGGAAGGGGGCCTGCAGGGATTATTCCTGCTTTATGTTTCACAGCAGAAGAAACAAGGACATAAATGGGGACTCAGGGCTCACATACAGCCCCAGAATTAAAAACACAGCAGCTACAAACCGTTTGACTAACACAGAAGCGCATGTCAGACTCCTGCAAACCTGCCTCTCCCCGGGAGTCGGAGAGGCAGCCTGACCGAGAAGCAGCCTGCAACTAAAGCCAGACACTGGCCGTCAGGACTGGGCACTCTCTCCAAGAGTGGGCCCCTTATTTTGCATGGATGAGCAGGATGGAAACTTTCGGGGGGACGCTTCCTGTATTAGCGACCCCTTTTCCTTTGAGAGGTCGCCGGCTTGACCTGCTCTTGGTTTGAGCGGTGTCTCCCTTCTCACTCATGCAGATCCCCATAAAAGCCTTACTGGTGCCTGCATTTCTCTGAATCTCGTCTCCTTTCTACCACTTCTGGACCTAAGAACCCAGCTTTCCTAACAATTTCTGTCATTGTCATGAGGAAACCAGAATCCTTCAAAGAAAAGCCCTTTAGTGTGGAAGTTCTACACCTAGGTATTAGGAGCTATTTTTTTTTTTCTTCAGAATTCTTAAAACTTAATGAACACAGATGCAAAGCCCCCAGAGCATCAACCTACCCTACTTTTGCTTGGCAAAGATTAAAGACCCCTGTTTCTTTAATCACACAGGAGAACGTAGATCCCAACATATATCCTTCATGTAACTTAGATAACTTACAAAGTGAAAATTAGCAATTTCGTGTTTATTACACAGGCAAAGGTCTGAATGTTTGTGTCCTCCCCAAATTCTTACAGTGAAGTCTCCAGTGTGATGGAATTAGGCGGGGGGATCTTTGGGAGGTGACTAGAATCCGTCTTCATGATTAGGATCAATGCCAGTATAAGATGCACACCCTTGTTCCTGAGTCACCCAGTTTATGGTATTTTGTTTTATCAGCTTGAATAGACTAAGACAGTGTACAAGAAAAATACTCTAAAAAATATATTAGCTAGAAAAATATTTTGAAAATATAGGGCTGATGAGGTGGGTGACAAAAGGAATTATGGTGTAAGAAATTCAGGACTACTTCAATTTCCTGAGTTTATTGTCACAGCAGGATTGTTAGACAAAGGTAGCTTACTATAAAAGACTAATGAGTTCTTCCATAGTGCCCTGAATTCTAGTTTACTGAAATCTCTTCTTTGAATAAAAGAAAAAATGAGAAATATGGCAAAGGAAAGGGTCTTAGGTTAAATGAGAGTCAGTAGATCAAGTATGCAGGGGTAGAGATAGAGATTTTGATTTTTAGCCTTAAGGTGGTATTTAAAGCCATGAAACTGGTTGCATCTACAACAGGAAAGTATATAGACAGTTGGCAGACAGATGGAGCTAAAGTTAGCCCAGAGCCATTCCAACATGCACAGGGTACAACATTAACCTCAGTTTCCTCCTCCATCAAACGGGAATAATGGATTGTCCAGATTTCCCATTGTTGGGACAGAATGCCCAAACCCAATCTAAAGGAGGCAAGGTTTAATTCTGGCTCACGATCTGAGAGGTTTCAGTCCATGGAGAGCTGGCTCCAAGGCAGAAACATGGCAGAAAAGCATGGTGGAGTTCAAAGCAAAGCTGCTCGCTTCAATGTGGCTGGAAAGCAGAGCACTGGAGAGGAGAGCATGAGTGAGTTGTATTCTCTCTGGAGGGACAAGTTCCAGTGACCTCCTCCTCCAATGGAGGTCCCCCTTCTAACAGCATGTTCAGCCGTGAATATCAATGAATTTATCTACTAATGAGTATAGCACCCCAGTCATCTATCTGGGAGTCAAACTGACAAAATTAACTGTTTCAAATAACAACATTATTTACCACCCAGATATGCTATGATGATCAAATGCAATGCCTAAGTTCGGAAAACAGGACCTAGAGTTTAGAAAAGTGTCTGGTAACAATTAGTTAATTATATCATTTTATAATCTGTACTTTCTAGAATTTTGCCTTCTGAATAAGGAAATATGAAGAAAAGAATCTAGGTTGATGTTTCTTGAATATTTTCCACAAAATATTAGTTGCAAGAGCTCAAAGCTATAACATAAGCAACAGATTCCGTGTGTTAAACTTACACTGGGGGATTTCATGAGGGCTTCATCATGCCAGCGTGTGTTCTGACCCTTTAAAAGGAAGGATGTTATGTGTGTTTCCCCAAGTTATTTGGCCAGAGTTTCTCCAAAAGATTCTCCAAGACCAGTGTCACAGAGAACACTCCTGAGAAATACCATAAAGGTAGCTGTCACCTGCTGAAGGGAGAAGTGACTTGTGTAGAACTGCCTTTATTTAGACGCATTGTGACACCACTCCACCCTCTTCTACCTTTAATTTGACAGAATACTATTTTAGTCACTAAATGTCTTCTCTTCAGAATAGAACAGAGGTTTCTAGAAGATGTAGCTATAGGTTAAGCTACCTTATTGTGGAACAAATTGTTAGCTCTACACCTTTAAAAAAATAGAATCAGTATTACCCCCTGCCTGTTTCTCTCCAAGGGGTGTTACAGAGGATAATTAGATCCATTTGGAAACCCCAGTGTAGACAAATGCTGCAGATGTACAAAAGAATTAACTTCCTCACCTAGCTGATTCAAAAACCCTGTGAATTTCAGGAAGAACTCTGGCTCAAGAATTCTCTCTTTTAAGAGGGTTACTAGAACAATGTCTCAGAGTATACTGTCATTCCCTGAGATTAAAGAAGCTGACATTCAGGGAGAAAGTGCTAAATGAAGAGTTTGGGAAGGATGGAGAAGAGAGAGAGATATGGTATTAACAGGTTTAAGTGCTGTGTCTTAGGTTTCTAAATACAAATATTTAGAACCTGAACACTGGAGAATCTTAACATGTTTCTTTTTGTTCAGCACAGTGTGCACTTTGAGGGGCATGTAACTCTTCGTCTTCTTTATGTCTGCATTGTCTTTGGTAGCTCGATTATACATTCACAAAAGATATCACTGGCAACCTCATGAGCAATGAGTGCCGATAGATCCCGTTTCAATTCCTGTGTTTAAAAACATTCTGTCTTCCTACTTTCTTAGCTATGTGTTCTTGTTATGGTAGAAAAGATGCTGCTATTCCCATGTATCATTTTGAAATTTCCAACGCTAATATTTTGAATTAAATGTAGATAACAGGTCATGCTGCCTAGATTTAATCTGATTTGATGTTTTGAAACTAAGTAATGTTTTATTTACTTATTAGATTCTAATTTATCTTACACTGCTAATGACTGAAGTATTTGTTAGATGATACTGGGGGTATTTCTATCACATTTGTACCCAAGGAAACAAAAGCTATCATATCTGCATCGGTTCTATGCTTAATTGGTCCAGACCATTATTTTCACCAGCGAAGGTGTGGTGTTAATGGACATGTGTGGACATGTGTCGCAGTCCATTTGGGTCACTAGAACAAACTACCTTCGGTGGAGTTATTTACAAAGAACAGAAACTGTGGGCCGAGAGGCACAAGGCCGAGACACTGGCAGATTCAGTGTCTGGAGAGGGCTCTCTGTGCTCGTAGATGGCACCCTCTTGTGCAACCTTACATGGCAGAGGGCAGAAGGTCCAAAAGGGCTAAAAGCGCCCTCAAGTCTCTTTTATAAGGGACTAAACCTATAATTGTATCCCAAAGCCTGTTTCTCTAAATAGTATCAACTTGGGGGTTAGGCTCCAACTATGAATTCTGGGTGACAATCGGAGCACAGCAAGAGTCAAAAGCAAGAGTCTAAAAGTTTGGCACACTAGTTTCGGCCTTTTCTTACACATGTGTCACCTTGGGATACATTATTTCCTCCAAGCTTCAAGATTATTGCAAAGATAAACGAATACAGTGCACAGAAAAGACACTGAAAAAACAAGGAAACAAGGAAGACACGGAAGTACTCTATACTTTAAGAGGACAATAATAGGTATTAAATCAAATCTATGGATTACACATAACTATGGGTGAATAGTTTAAGCTCTATGAAGACTAGAGTTTCATACGTTTTATCATTATATCTTAGAATCTATACAAGCTCCCAGCACATAGCATATGTTCTTAAAACTTAGCAATGAAAAATTATGAACTAATGAAAAATTTAGTGATAAATTCCCCGTTTGCAAACATCTATTAAAGGTAATTAACATGTGCATATTTGCCATGAGAAAGAAAAGAGGAAAGGAAAGAGAATAGACACAGATGGAGTGTCCACGACAGACACTTTCTGTGCTATGTATTTTGCACACTTTATCTCAAATAACTATTTCTTCAAACTCAAGGCTGAACACTTTTCCTTAGACGTAAGAAAACACAATGAATCACGCGTTCATGTTAAAAGAATTGTTTGATATCTCTCTTACTCCATTTTCTGTGCCGAACTGAAATAAAGCCAAAAGAACAACTTTGTTTAAACTCATAATGAGAACAAAAAACTCTCTCTTTCGTGATCATTTTCATAATAACTACTCGCCATATTGTTAAGTCAGTTACCAAGTGGCGGCCCTCACACACAAATGATTGGCTGGGGATAAGCAGAGCCTCAGGTACTACCAATTCAGTCACCTCCCCTTACTTGAGAAGGTATGTGTCAAGAACCCCGTGGATGGCTGCACTGCAGGTAATACTGAACCTTAAATGTACTGTTTGTTCCTGTACATAGATACTCATGATAAACTTGCACCTTTTCACTTAAAGGAAGGACTTTATGGCTTCTCTTTGGCGTACCTAAATTGCCAGCATTGCTGCTTTTGGGAATTATTAAGCAAAATAAGAAGTACTGAACCACAAGCACTAGGATATCGACAGTCTAATGGATAGTCAAGACAGCTTCTGAGGAACTAACAGGTAGGTAGCATATACAACATAAATATGCTGGACAAAGGGATAATTTGTCTTCAGGGCATCATGGAGCAAGACAGCTTGAGATTTCATCATGCGACTCAGTATGGGGTGAAATTTAAAACTCATAAATTGTTTACTTCTGGGATTTTCCATTTAATGTCTTTGGAAAGCGGCTGACCATTGGTAACTGCAACTGCAGAGAGCAAAAGCACAGACAGGGGAGACGACTGTAACTGGGTTCAGCATTCACACAGTAGCTCTTATTCATATCGCAGTGGCAGACAGCTTGGACTCTACACAGCCGCCCTTCCTCAAGCCTCACCTGGCCGAAATGGCGCACAGTAGTATCTGGACTGCATCACCCAGCCTCAACACAGAGCTGGGGGCTCTTTCTCCAAGTAAAAGTAGTTACTGCAATATGTGTTTGGGAGTTTGTGAAGATGGGAACTCTTAGGATGGGCAGAGAGAGGAGGGAGGGAAAGTAAAAATGACCAGTATATCTATACATACCAATTCCCTATGATGAATGTATTTTATCATGTATCGCAAACATACACTAATAAAAAATGTTAAAGACGTGAATAGCTTAAGACCAGGTGTCGTGGTGCACACCTGTAATCCCAGAACTCTGGAGGCTGAGGCAGGAGGATTGCCTGGCTAGATAGTGAGTTCAAGGCCAGCTTGAAGTACACAGTGAGACCCTGTCTCAATAAACAAACAAACCAAACCAAACCAAACTAAAGATAACAACAACAAAAAATATGAATAGCTTAAAATATTTAAAAAAATTTCATTTAATTAGGACCAAGAACAGCTACCATTACATACTATTACACTCATACTGCAAAGTTTAAGTTCACACACTTTTTTTTTTCTGATTCCTACCAGCTTTCTGTTAATATCTTTAGAAGTGTTTTCTTGAATATGAACTTTACACCTTTTGATCATGACTTCTTTAGTGACAGAATCATTACACTCCTGACCCAGCTCTTTTAAGTACAGGGTCTTTCTTCTTCTTAGGCAGTTTCCTGCGTGGATTACCTTCTAAGAAGTCACTTTTTCACTCCGTCCACCCACAACAACGTCCCTTCTCGCCCCTCATCTTCTGTCTCCCTCCTCTCATTCTTTCTCTCCCTTTTTATCCCTGACACACGCTTTTCTTTTCTTAAAGATTGATTACAGCAATCTCCTGGCCAAACTCTCTGGCAAGCTCTAGGTCCTTGGACGGGCGCAGGATTCCGTCCAGAGGATTTTGGGTTCCACTGAATCAAGTCAAATCATCGGTTTTACATTGGCCGCTTTTCATTGGCTTCAATTTTCAAAAGCCAGCTACCATGTCAGTTTTTTTTTCTACCATGTCAGTTTTAAGGTGTAAAAATTGACTTTTGATGCTTACACAGCTTGATTCCAAAATATCTATCTGATGCCTTGTGTATTTCTTAAAATCTTTTCTTCAATGAAAGCAAATTCTTTCTGTTGGCTTGAGAGGAAGGCTTCTTTTTCCCCTAAAGATTTTGCATTCCTTAAAAGCACAACACGTTGATATTTCCTTTCAAATGGTGAGTAGGGAGGAGTCTCCAGGAACTGAACACAGCACATTTTTGGGTGGAGAGAAAAAACCATGACTCTCTGCCTGGCTAAATGATTATTTCATGTGTTCTTCGTTTATAAGGTTTAAAGTAGTTCCTTTAGATCACTTTGCAGAATATAAGTAAATGGATAAATCACATCAGACTGGCTCTGTGTCATTCATTGAGCCCACGATTCAACAAATATTTGTGCAGTGTCACCAGGGCTGGAGAGAAGAGCTGAGGAAATGCTCGTTAGACAAGTCTCTGCTCTCAGGAGGGTTCTGAATAGAAATTAGGCAATTAGCATGTGAAGTGCATGATGGGAACCCCCACAAGGGGCAAGGCACCCAGACCTGAGAGTTTAGGAAGCTTCCTGGACTTGCAGTGTTGGGCTGGAACTGGCTCTTACTGCCTCATGGGATCACTTGCTACATTTTTAGGAATTTTTGCAAGTCAGTTGTTAAACATAGCAATCATTAAAAAATGAAATTATCCAGATGTAGAGTCATATAAAATTACATTAAGAACAACAGTAGTCTATATTCATTAATTCCTTTTTAAATTTCTTTTTTCTTTAGTGTTATTAGTACATGTTTGCAGGACATAATGGTTACATTCATCCTGGGGAGTTGGTACATGTATGTAGAACCCCTTAATTCTTTTTGCTTCCCTTTTCTATTGTTACCTATGCCTCGAGATTATTTATGTCAACTGCATCTGTAAGATGGGTATTTTATATCATGGTGTGCTACTTTGTTTAGTGATAGCATGCTAGTAACTTGAGGTCAGCCATGGTGCGGGTGTTTGCACAATAGAAATTTGCAAACACTACAAACTAGTATGTGTCCTGCACAAAAGTTGCTTTTTTACTCATGCAGGCTCCCTGAAGCAAAGATTTCAACAGAGTCAAACCAGATCACATCTCCCTGAGTGAAAGGGAAGTGCTAAGCACTGGGGATGAAAGGGCGTATTTGTGAGACTGAACAGAGGCCCCTTGAAGTTTCCCTAAACAATAGAATCCACTGCTCAAGAGACGCATGCACTCCTGGAAGGAGTTCTTCTCTTTAAGGCAGGAAGAAGTTGCAAGAAAACTTTCAGGACACAAGGAAAGTACCTTCTGTTTTTCATAAGAACGCACAGAGTGTTAAAAAAGAAATTGAATTTCAGTCATCTATTCTTGAATAGACAACATTAAATATAATCTTCTCTTCTTCTCCCCTAAAGTGAAAGAAAATCTTAAGGTAAATCTCCAAAGGTTGGAGATAATCAGAAGTTTTCCTTTATCATGAAAAGGAGCACAAAAATTTAATCTCTTTTACATAGAAGGAAAGTGAAAACTAGCTGCTTTGGATGCATTTCCTATGAGCGTGTTATAAGCATTTTTCTCTAACTGTACATTATAAAAAAGGTGTCTTTCCCTACCCCCTCCATACATCTGAAAGCTCTAGCCCTGTTACAAACAGGAATAGAGCAGAGCCTGATTTTCCGCAGAGTGTTGAAGAAATCAAAGAAGAGAAAATGTTTCAAGGTCGCTATTTTCTTGGTAGAATGTCATATGTGATAACTGATGCGTAGAATATAAATTTTGAATATGAAAAAGCCAGAGAAAATACTGCAACTCTAGAATAACTGAAAGTGCCCATTTCCTTTGAAAACAAGGCTAAAGAAGTAGAACTAGAACATAAAGCTTTATAAATAACATGGCTATTTGCTTTTTCCTCAGTGATCAGGCAGAAGGGACCAAACCACCTGTGAATGGAGCAGGGCAAGTTTTTCCTCCACGCAAGAATAATGTGGTATTGGGTGGAGGCCACTGAAATCACTCTAATTCTGTTTGCTGTGGTAGTGTTGATGTGGCCAACAGGCACGGACTACAGTCGGGTTATTGACATAGCTGCCAGTAACACAGCTCTCCCCTGGAACTTTACTAGGTATTTATTAAATATCTTATGAGATATTTATCCAGAATCATGCTTTTCTCTATGAGGTAATCTGGCATTGAAAATAACACCATACATGCATGAGATTAAATGCAGTGATGTGGATATTAAATGTTATCTTCGGGCCTTAGATACTAAAACAAGTCCACAGATTCTCTTGGACTAGGCAAGACCATGGAATCAGTGCTCTTTAGAATTTGCGTAAAACAAATGTTTTAAAAAAAACCAGTTAAGATGCCTAACATTTATGAGTAGCTTTGATATGACATAGCCCATGCTAAGTATTTAATGTATTATATCACTGTACTACTGTACTCTCCATCAACCCTATAAGCAGATACTATTAAAGTCTTCATTTTAAATGTGGGTTAATTGAGTTTAAAGAGATAAATAATTTTCCCCAAATCTTACAGCTGGTAGCAACCAGATCTCAGGTCAGTCTGATGTCAAAATTTGACCCTGTAATTGCTGTGGAAAACTAAAGAATCCTAGACCAACTTCAAGTTATTTTAAGGTATTTGCTCTTCTTTATCATTGAAGTCTCTCTGGTATTATTTTCATGTTCTGAGTTCGACTCAGCAAAATGTATTGTATTTCTATGTGTAAAACCGGATGTCAGGAAAGCTCTTTACAGAATGCACGAATGAATACGATATAACTTTTGTCCTCAAATTATTTGTAATCCTGGGCAGGAGAAAGTAAGAACAAAATAACCATAACGCAAACAATAGGATACTTGCTGCTAAAAGAAGGGCATGAGCAATACAGGGGCCCAGAGAAAAGAAAGACAAGTGTTATTGGAACATAAATATATTTGCTTTAACTAAATTCTAAACAATGTCCTCATATCTGAAAGAAGATATTTTCTCCATCTGAATTCTTGAACTATTATTTACGCCTGAATTTTTTTGATAGGAAAAAGATGCAGGAAAAAAAAAAAGAGTTGGATGCTGGAACAAGTAACCTGTATAATTAGTGAGATGACCAGAAGGGGGATATGTGTATAAAGTCCTCATTTCACAGACGAGGAAACAGACACGGTAGCTAGACACAGAAATTATGCATTCTCTTTTCTGCTCCCATAGGTTTTTTTTCATTTCCATTTGAGCCATCGATTCAGGAAGAATTATCTGGAGGAAATTAAGTACCCAAAAGCTGTTCTCTTCTTCTGTAATGGGTTCTACCCTCGTCTGCAAGAAGTATTAATTGAATGGATGGTTTCAGTTGGAATTTAATAAGTCTTCTTTCTTAATTTAGATTATATCTGACAAACCAATCTTTTCCTGGATTAGTTCTGAAATTATTCCTAATACAGTTAAATGATATTCAGTGAGAACTGTTTCATCTCTTCTGATAGGGTAGGAGATTAACAACACATCTGAAACTCGGAGTTTTTGCGCTTTGCTTGGGTAATTTCCAACTTGTAAAGCTGCTTTTATTTGGGTAGGTAGAGGTGGAATACTGAGGGGGCTCCCCTGTCTGTGCTGATGAGTATGAAGATGGTGAAAGTGGTACCTGTGACTGGGTCCACAGAACTCATCGCCATTTCCTTGTTTCTCACCACCAGGCTTTTGCAGTGTGTTGTAGGCAAGTCTCCTTACACAACTGGTTCTTCTGGTGTTGATGGCTATCTGGTCCCAAGCAGTGTAGCATGCTGGGAAAATCCTTTTCTTTGGATCAGACAGTTCTTGGTTGCAATCTCAGCTCTACTACCTCAGGCTTTAATCTACTTAATCTCTCTAAATTTAACATTCCTTACTTATAAACAAGGAAATGAAGGCTTTACAAGACCACAGTAAAGATTTAAAATAAATATTTAAATAAGGCATCTAGAAAGAGACTGACATGAGAGCAAGGTCATTGTTTCATCCTCTACTGTATTTCTTGTGCCTGCTACATGGTGGGATAGCTGTTGAATGGCTGTAGTAGGTGTTTACCCAACGGTAACCATGATGGCTATCATTGTTACAAAGTGATTCTTTGCTCAAAAGAGAACAAAGGAAAAATTTAAATATGTTACTGTCCTTTTTTTTTTTTTTTCTGGTGCTGGGGATCAAACTCAGGGCCTTGTGCTTACAAGGCAAACACTCTAACCACTGAGCTAAATCCCCAGGCCCTGTCCCTTTTCTTTTAAAATGCATATATATTACAGGAGTTGGGGATGTAGCTCAAGTGGTAGAATGCTTGCCTGGTAAGTGCAAGGCCCTGAGTTCTATCCCCAGCACCTCTGGTAAATGTATATATATTACAAAGGGTAAACAAATATACAGTTTCTAATAAGGGCCATAATGTTAATGACAAAATACATATTATAACCTTATTACAGAACTTTAAAGCCCACGTGATTTTGGGAAGGAATCGCAATGGGTGTTACCATCAACTGTTTGCCTGCTGGGTGCATAGGAGAGGAAAATGGATTTGACAGTACCTTCAAGAGCAGATCTGAGACAAAATTAGAGTATGAGCATATGTAGTGAGAACAGATCTTTTCATTAGTTTTTTTTTTCTTTTTTTTGGTGCTGGGGATCGAACCCAGGGCCTCATGCTTGCTAAGCAAGCACTCTAACCACTGAGCTAAATCCCCAGTGATAAATTCCCCTAATTCACAGTCTCAGTTATTAGGTGCAGAAATATTAGCTTTCCTTCCTCTAGATAGGTTGGGGAAAGGGATTTCTTATCTGAACCTGTGGTATGTTCATCTTTTGCCTGAGGATACAGAAGTAAAAAGAGAATTTTATATTTTTTACTATTAAAACTCTAGGAGAGTTTGGAAGAAATGAATGATTAGTTAAATAAGAGAAATATTTAATTTGAATTTATCATGTTCAAAAGTACTAAGTGGTGTGGCAATCTACGTATTTATTTATTTATTGGTGCTGGGGATCGAACTCAGGGGCTTGTGCTTGAGAAGCAAGCACTCTAACCACCGAGCTAAATCCCCAGCCCTACGATCTACATTTTTAGATTCCAATTTATGCATGATTTCACGGATGTGACTGTCTACCAGACAGAAAGGTAGCCTGACTTGTCCTGGCCTTGCCATCTCTCTTTCCTTTCCTTCTCTTGCAGATTTTCCTGAAGGCTATCAAACTTTCTCCTAAGGCTTGATCTATGCAGCAAATATTTACCTAACTCTACCCTTGCGTGAGACAGACTCTATAGGCACCACCTTCATCATAATGTAGTGGGTTTTGGAATTAGACATTCTTTTACCCTTTGTGCCATGAGACCTTGGTAAGCTACTTAACCTTTCTAAATTATGCTTTCTTTATTCGCAGACCAGGGGAAAAGGCCGAGCTCATTACAACACTGTGACTACTATATAATATAAACCATGTAGAATACCTAGTAGAGTCCGTGGCATTAAGCACTCAACAAATGCGAGCTTACTGTAAATACTGTTGCTTTTCTAAGTGGCTTTGGAATGGCTTCTATCTGTAATGCCTTTAACAAAACAAGTGATTTTCAACAGAAAATGTGCCAATCACACCCTAAAAGCCATTTTCATGTGCAAGCTTTACAACTGTCAGGATATCCTGCTCTTCCCATTAAAAAATAGCTCCTGGCTTCACCCACACCCGACCTATAAGAAATTCATGTTCTCTCTAATTATATAAGTACTCCTACCTGAAATCCAGAACCTTAAACTTAATGAGGATGTTTATCAACAATGATTGAGGATTCCTTTTGCAAAAAAGGATACATTCTAGTTCTTAGCTACAATCCACATTTTTAGATTACGGTTTACATGTAATTGCACGGATGCGACTTGTATGGAAAATGAAACCACATATTTCTAAATTTAAGAGAAAATTCTGTTCCTTTGATGAAATAAAACCTGTTTTCAGAACATATATATTTCATCAGCAAATCTGTTTCCTGTTAAACTTATCCGAATTTCAAACATTTGTATCTCTCCCGGTATAAAACCTGGCTGGCTTTGGCCCTTCTTTAACGCTGTCTTCCAGAACATACCCCTGGCCCATGTGCCTCTTTGTGGAAGCACCTTGTCTCTCTCTCTTTCTCCCCCTCTATTCTCTCTTCTCTACTGCTCCTTTCTCTCTCCTCTTCCTAACTCCCTCCTTCCCCATTATTATATAGAAATCTACCAATACTTTTTTTTTTTTTTTTTTTTTACAGTACTGGGGCTTGAACTCAGGACTTTTGCACTGAACTACCACTCTAGCTAGTTTAATTATTATTAGTTTTTAAAATTTTGATACAGAGTCTCCTTAAATTACTAAGCTGTCCCGGGCTGCACTCAAGCTTTCTATCCTCCTGCCTCAGCCTTCCACAGTGCTGGGATTATAAGCATGTATCACCACACCAGTTTCCAATACACTCTTTTGTGCTAATCCAAAAAATTGGAATTTTTTTGTACTATCATTTCATGACCCTTCATATTAGATCCCCCGTGTGTGCCATATATTACTTTTACTCTTGATTTTGAGATTTCTTACAAAGAAATCAATACCATTATAACATGGCTGGAGAAATTCCACAAAAAATGCATCATCCACATTGTGGTAATAAAGAGTCCCTGGGACCTCTTGGAGAATTTGTGGTAGAGGGCTTGACAATGTACTGTATACTTGAAAACTGCTAAGGGAGTAGATTTTATTTTTTATTTATTTATTTATTTATTTGTGGTGCCGGGGATCGAACTCAGGGCCTTGTGCTTGCAAGGCAAGCACTCTAATCACTGAGCTAAATCCCCAGCCCGGGAGTAGATTTTAAGTGTTGTCACTTCAAAAACAAAATGGTAAGTGTATGAGGTGTAACACACATGTTAATTAGCTTGTGTCGTGATTTGGATCTGAAATGTTGTCCTCCAACCATTCATATGTTGAAGGCTTGGTCCCGGGCTGGTGGCAATATTGGGAGACTTTAGGAGGCAGAGCCTTGTTGGAGAGGAAGTCGGTCACCAGGGATTGTCTCATCTCTCCATCTCTGTGTCTCTGTGTCTCTCTCTCTCTCCCTTCTTCCTGTCCAGCTTTCATCTGCCAGCATCCATCTGGATGTTCAGCCTCATCATAGACCCAAATGAGGTCTACAAGCCTTCATCTGCGCCAAGCAACAGAGCCCAGAGACCAGGGACTGAAATATCTGAAGCCAACAGCTCAAGTTAACCTTTCTTCCTTTCCATTGTCTCAGGTACTTGTCACAGTGAGGAAAATCTGACCAACACAGCTTGATTTAGCTGTTCTGCCATGTACACAGATTTTAAAACATCACGCATACCACGAATGTATAAATTTTATTTTTCTGTTAAGATTTTTTTTTTAAAGAGTTATCTAAGTGGTTGAATCTTGGAAATAGTTTAACTTAACAGATTTTTGGAGTGAGCTGCCTAATGCATTTCCTTTTTAAAAGAAAAAAATTAATTCAACCCATATTTGCCCACATACAATATCTATGTGCCAAGGCTGAGCTGGGTCCTGGGTGCTCAGCAGCAGAGTGGAAATCTCAGTTCTACCTGGAATTTCCAACCAGTGAAGTCAGGGGAGCAAGTACCAAACAGATCAATATGTATTTCCAAATCCGTAATAGACGCTGTGACAAACTGCTGCAATAGAGAATCTCAAGAGGGACTTACTGGCAGGGGACGGAAGTGAAAAGCATTATTGGTGGAGGAAGCTGTGAGCACACTCAAGGACCCGAGAGAAAAACCATGTGTCTGCACAGTGAGCAAAGGTCAAGAGGCAAAAAGCCAAGGTCACGGGTAGGCAGAGGCTGGAAAATGTGAGATCTTGCAGGAGTTTGGATCTCACTCTCACTGCAACCGCAGCTGCTGAAAACAAAGCTGGGGGACATCGCCTTGTTTATATTTTAGAAATACTTTGGCTGCTGGACGAGGAACAGACTTGAGGCAGTTTCAAGTGGAAGCCAGGAGACTGATCAGGAAGCAGTTGCTTTAAGAGGGAATTTTTTCAAGTTTCCTTGAAAGAAAAATGACAGAAAGTTCTGCCAAAATATGTCCAGGCATTGGGGGAGGAGGAGCTTGTTCATGTTACCTCTTACTGTCTGGTATTTCATTCTGCTTATTTCTGTATGTTCTTGTCCATCTGCTCAGCGTCCGTGTCCTTTGCTAAGAAGGGCATTCGGAGAGGACGGGAGCTGTGTCGTGTTCGCTCTGTTTCCCGGGGACTTAGAGCCCTGCCTGCCACTTGGGTTCCCAGTGAATACTTGCTGATCAAATGGATGAAGAGAATAGAATCAGAATCCCTGACTTTGAACATGTACGCACACGCCAATGGAAACAGATCCTGACTTCTAGGGTGTGTGTGATAGCCTCAGATTGCAGATGCTTTGTCCATGTGTGTGCTTCGTGTCCTATTTCTAGAGCCATCTTGCACTTCCACAATCTTGTCTCCTAAATACGCAAGCACTGCCGGTATAGCTGACCTCTGGAAACAACATTAATTGGTCTCCGGGCAACAGGTTTGAGAATAGAGGCTTGCTATTTTTTCCACAGGAATGAAAGAAAATGTTCTTGCATGGAACCCCCAAATGTGCTATTTCCCCAACAGGTGACTGTAATTTAGAGCATCCTCTGTCTCACAGGGTACCCCAAGCTCATTAAAACCCAGAAACAGGCCTATCAAACTCTCAGCTCATCTATTTCCCGGAGAGAGAAAGAAACTGAGGCCTACTTCATTCTCACCGTACTTCCTATCAGGCCACTCTGGAAAGCCCAAATCCAGTCTGAGTCACACTCAGCCAGGGAGACCTTGTGGGATTCCATAGCTCTTTCTGCTCTGTAATTCCTCCCCTCCTTCTTGATTATATTTGAAATCTCCTTCACAAAGGGTTTTAAAAATTGAAGAAAGCTAATCATGCAACACTTTGCCTGACATTCTTTAGTGTGAACGACTTTCAATTAAAATGCGATCACTCAGTCACCAAATTTAAAGGACTGACATCAGTTTGGTTAGTGTTTCAGGAGAGGGAGGCCAGTACAGAGAACAGAAGGGTATTGTGCAGCCACCCATGTGGCAGAGACAGAGTGATGAAGGATGAGGCTGGAGACCTGCTGCAGACTTCTCAATTTTGCTTCAGGCGGGTCCTGTTTATCTTCAACAGGGTGGAGACAAATAAAAGCCGTGCACCTGGTATTTGTGTTCTGCAGCTGCAAACCTAGGAGCTCTGTCTCATATGATTTATGAAAATGTGCTACTTTTTGCTTTTTAATGAGTGACTCCATACAAAGGCACATTTGCCCCTGAAGATTCATTAATGAATGTTATACTGTAGTCCCCAAAGGAAGTCAGATGGGATGTTGAATTATTTCCAATTGAATATATAGAACGTGTACTTTGTCTAGGCAGCTGATGATATAATTAGAAATTACTAGAAAGAAAACAAGATGAAGGTGTGCAGAAATTTCAAACATTGAAAAAGAAACTTCTCCCCAAATTGCTCACAAATGTGAGGGATTAGTCAGCATACTTGGGGCTTGAGAAAACTTTTAGGCAGCCAATAATTTTGTCATGATTGAGTAGTTCTGAAGTAAAAAAATTGTTTCCCATCTCAATGCCATTCTGTTAGACATTTTTTAACAAAATAGCAAATTTGTGGCTCAACAAGAAAAGCTCACTGGCAGCACGTTAGATTTTATAATCCCAGCTGACATATCTCATTACCTCACTTTTAGGTTACTGCACCTGTATTATGTACATACATTAGTAGATACATTATTAATGCAAATACCTTTGCAGACACCTGCATGCTGTTTTCCTGCATGTTCATAATGGCTTCAGAAATCTTGACATCTATGGGGTCCATGACCGACTCGATGTTGAACGGCCCTTCCAGTCGCTCTGCCACCAAGAGCATGGCATCTGTTAAAAATACAGGGACAGGATTCATTGGCAAACAGGGAGCTCCAGGTTCTTAACTTGCCTTTAAATGTCTTCAAAACAACTAGCTGAAAAACAGCTGTTCACTCACATTTTAAATTTTAAAATAAAATGGATGACTAAATCTGAAAATCGTAGTTTATTTTGTTACATTTGAAGATTTAAAATTATTTTACATGAATGGAACAGGGCTGAAAATAAGAAAATCAGTCTAAATGCTGAGAGCCGAGTGTATCGAACTATCCCACATGAAGTAAATGCAGTTACTTCTGTCAGGGATTAACTGCACTTTGAAAATGGAGTCTGGCCTCTTTTCTTTGGGAGTCTGGGGAAAACCGAGAAAACTAGAAAAGAAATGTTGATTTGTGAATTTGGATGCACAGATATCAAGACTTAGCTGAAACATATGCATCTAAGTGAAGCATTTCCAGATTTTCCAATAAGAGCAGACCCACCACTACTTTGTGTTGTCCCTGTACCCAGAATGCTTTTGTGCTTTAAATCTGTGACATCCTCAGGTGGGGACAGGGTGAGCTTTTCTGCCTTCGTTTGGCGTGTTCAACTCTTGATCAGATACACATTACATTACAAGCTCTCAAAAATATCTGTGAGGTGCTGGGGATTTAGCTCAGTGGTTAGAGTGCTTGCCTAGCAAGTGCAAGGGCCTGAGTTCGATCCCTGGTACAAAAAAAAAAAAAATTGTGACTATATACTGAATTGAATATTCCTCCAGAAGAATGAGTTTTCTAAGAAGATGATAATAGTGTCACAGAGGCAAGAGCTACGTGTTAGGAATGAGCCTTTGCCCATACTAAATAGCTGAATGGTCTACGGAAGTCTCCGGGCTTATGAGACCATGAGTTAGTGAGGTGGATAAGAGGTCCTGGTAACAAGGAGTCTCTCAGTGTCCTTGGCAAGGGGCAGGCGCTCATCTCAGCACCACTGAGCACTAGTCCATCCTCCATTCCTGGTAACTGGGGCAGAGTATGGTACCCTACTCCCCAATGGGGCTAAGAAACAGAACTTGCAGGGATGATGGACAGGTGGTGATGGAAGAATATCTATGTCTATCATGACTGAAGAACTGAATGAATTAATTAAAATATAATTTTAAATAACTACTTGAGGCCAGTACTACCATATTAATCGACACACAGACTTAACCTACAGACTCTATGTCTCAATCTTTTCAATTGTTAAAGTTTTGAAAGCCAAATCTTAAACACTTTCCTTTTTTTTTTTAAATAATACATGTTTATTTTCCAATGGTTACAAAATACAAAAAAGAAAAAGAGAAATACAGTTATACTTCTACTTTCTGGAATAACACTTTAAACAGTGTGGTGTATACCCTATGTTCCTTTTTCTTCTGGGCATGAATATTTGAAGCAAGCAATGAAATATACTCTACATAGATCATATAATCTGCTTTCTAAATGTAATATATTATTAATGTAAAACACTGTTTATAGTTAGCTGTTTTATAGTGGTAGTGTGAGGAAACCAAAATTTATTTTTATTACATATCCAACCATGTTCAACCAAAGTCCAACATCAAAACATTTTCAGCCTTCTAAGTAGTTATGAGTTAGGCTGGTGACAAACCTTTTAAGATGATCTTTTTTGTGAAAGATACAGAACTGTCTGTGACACAAGGACTCATATTTTTGAAGAGCCCCAGGCTTTATAAACAGCCTCAGCTCTTACAGCCATCAAGTGGTGTTTTTGGTCAACCCTCATAACCGAGTCCCCGCTATATTCCCTGTGGAATGACCAAGCATTAGTGCCTCTAAGGGAGAATGAGGAAAACCAGGGAGCTCCTCATAATCCATTTCATAATTTTCTCATGGATGAAAGCAAGTGCCCTGAAAAAGATATGCACACGCAGGTCTCACGAGGAAGCCCTGACAACATATTTTCTGATTTTTTATTTGATAATGCAGACTCACAGGTGTATGTCATGACAGAATCTTATAATAAAAGTAGGTATTTTTCAGGTTCTTAATGACCTAATTATTTGGCAGTGTGGACAGAAGATGACTATTGTTTGGTTGCAGTATTTGAATACTAAAGATGTTTTCTCTCTTCATGTTTTGGAGGGTGGCTAAATGTTGCCTGAAACCTGGTTTGCTTTTTTGGTGTCTGTATATCTATTTTGTGTGTTTATCAAAAATGATCCCTTTTATCATAAAACTGTCCAGCAGGTTTTTGATTAAGATTAACTCTGATGAATAAGTTTCCCTAGAGAGATGTCCTCTAAAAGAATCAAGAATTAACACTATGGAGTTATCCAACAAATGTAATTAAAAGAGCTTAGAACTATAGGTACTTTCTTATTCGTTTAATATATTTATTTGCATAAACCATAATACAGCGGGGATTGGTCTATCACACGTATCCAATATGAGTAAGTTGAGTTGATACGGTTAATACCATCAGTTATATTGAAATTCGGAAGCAGCTAGGCCCCAGGCAAAAGGACAAGTGTTTGGACTGGATCCGAAGGATTCAATGTAGAGTCACAGCTTGAAATTGCAGGAGTTAAAGCATCTTTGAGAAGGTGCTCTTGTTTGAAACACTCTTTTCTAGCAGGACTTCCCTTCTCTAGGAAAGGCAAGAGGCTGCTTGGTTGAGATCATGAAGTGGGGACGTGTCTCTGGTGATTTCAGTATTTCTCTGCCATGCTTTTTGAAGACCACAGTCCCAGCCTTGTGGATCACTGAGCAGCAAGCTCCTCTCCCAAAGCCACCATGGCGTGCTCTGGGGACCCTCTGAGCGGTTAGTTACCAGCATGGCTGCAGGAAAAATGATCGTATTGCTGATCCAGGTCTGCTAACCACGGGACCAAACAGCTGCTTGTATCCAAACTACCTGTCCTTGTATTCTCATTCCTCATGTAAATTCATTTGCTTTGCTATACAAATTAATCCGAGATGATAATGCTTTGATATATGTATCTATGTATTTTTCTTTTAATATAGATGACCAGTCAGAATACGTTACATTAAAGTGCTTTGTAATTTAGGTTATTAGTAATTTTTAAAAAATCCACAACAGGAATAAAAATACTTAGCTAAATAAAGTTACACTCTCTGTTGAAGACTCAAGAGCCAATATAGATTGTTTTGGAGTCTCAGAATCATCATTAAAAGAATTAATGTGCATATAGTTAACAATATTGTATTGTATACTTAAAATGAATATTTTCCTGGTAAAAATTCCTGGTACAGTTCAGATAAAATTGTGTCTAGATAAAATAACATCTAGATAGTATCTCAATAACATCTAGATAAAATATCATAGATATACTCATTATAGTCATGCATAAGTTTCGTTTATCCAGACTGGGGAGTGAACTCAGGGTCTCACGCTTTGGGGCTCTAGCACTGAGCTACAACCCCGGTCCTTTTTATTGTATTTAGAGACAGGGTCTTGCTAAGTTGCCCGGGTTGGTCTCAAACTCATGATCCTGCCTCAGCCTCCCAAGTAGCTGGGAGTATCTGTAAAGCCATGTGCCATTGCCTAGTTATCTTTTTGTTTTTTTGTTTTTTTTAAGAAAGACAGAAAGACTGACAGACTTAAATAGTGAATTTGGGGGCTTATATTTTTCCCAGTTCAAAGTTGTTTATGAAAACAAGTTAGTTGATAGAAGGCCAGACAAATCTACACAAATAACACCTATACAGATATCTACAGATACAAAATTTTTTTAAATAAAAGAATACGTGCATTCATATGCTATCATCTCGTATTCTCGCATTCTTTTTTAAATAAAAGAATACATGCTATCATATGCTATCGTCGCGGTGGAGGGTCCGAGCTGTCCGGCCTGGATCTCAGGAAAGGCTTGGAGTGAAGGGCGGCTCCTCTTCTCCAGCCGGGGAGAGGTCTTCACTCCTGCTGGTCTCTCTTGCTCCCTGCCTGCCCGACAAGCCTCTTACTAGTCAATCCCCCTGAGTCTAAGGAGAAACTCCCTTCTGCTTCCTGGCTAAGGGAAGCTATGCCAGGGGACGTCTCGGCCTCTCACTCATCCCAAGTGAAAGAAACACAAAATAGTTTTGTGACATCAAAGGAGTAGTTAGTAAGTTTCTCTGAAACCAATTAAGTCATAACATGGCTATAACTTGCTCCAGAGGGTTCCATCCTGTGCTATCTTAATTATCTCTGTACCATTTATATTTTGAAATATTCGGAATGTTATTTTTAACTCTGCTCTCAGAGCTTTTATCTCTTGCCAATTAAATGAGGACAGTCATAGTCTGTCAGCCAACCATCAGCTGATCCTTTCTGCACAGACCTTCCATGTTGCCCAACTTTTGTTTCTCCTTAAAACAAGACTGTTGCCTTGTGCAAGTGGCATATGTCCTTTTGGTTTCTAAATGGAGAATAAAATGTAGATGGACCGAAATGCTTGCTATCTCAGCACGAGCTACTGATACACACACGGAGTGACCACGCGTTAGCACGCTATCTGTGTGCAGCGGGGTGCAGTGGGTTCCAGCGGCGCCCACTCAGGTGAGGAGCCGGGCTGCAGGTCACAGCGCACCTCCAGGCCGTTGCTTTCTGCTGGCACAAGCATGAGCCTGCTGGGCGGGGAAGAGATCTGCAGAGTAGGGTGCCCGGATTTCAATCTGGGCCTCTTCATGGAATGGCTGCGAGATAATGTGCAAGTCACTCAATCCACAAGACTCATTTCTTCCATCTGTAGAATGAAAATTCCAACACTGTCTACCTAATAGTGGTGGAATGAGCTATGGGATGAAATGGTAATTGCAAAAATTAGTAGCACAATGTTTGGCACCTACTTAGTGCTCAGCAAAGTTTAGCTTTGATAACTTAGCATCTCTAGGCAGTATGAGTGCAAAGGAGAGGACCAACCTGCAAGGCATTTTGGTAGAAGAACAGATAGAAATTAATGTGTAAGTAGAAAAAGGAACACGGATGACTGTAAGATGTGTAGCTGGTGCTGTTCTGTATGTTAATGTTTAGATAATAGCTGCCCTTTTGATGGATGAATTCATCACTGAGAGATACAAAACTGCATTGTTTTCTCACGCTGCGCCCCTTTGCCAATTAAAGACAGCTACGAAGATTTTGGCACCTTCCCACTGGGAGGTGGGGTGCATGTTCTTGAATCTGGGGGGCTGAGTGATAGCCGTGACTAATAGCATACAATAGAAGTGACGCTGCGGGTTTCCAGAGTTGGTGCTCCAGAGACAACAACTTCCACCTTCTGTCTCTCGTAAGGTCTGCTCCTAAGGTCAGCGAGCTAGAAAGGCGCCACATGCAGTCACTGCAGGTGACAGTTCCAGGAGGGTCCGGGTTCCCGGCCACCCCACCCGAGACATGAGTGCCAGACACAGGCAGGAAGCTGTCTCGGATCTTCCAGACCAGCCCACCTGCCGGCTGGTGACCAACGAGTGACCCTAATTCGTACCACAGAGTGCAGAAGAATCACCCAGCCGAACCTCACCTCACTTCCTGACTTGTAATAATATGGTTGTTATTTTAAGCTGTTTAAATTGTGAAACAGAAAACTGGAGCAGTCCAGGGAAAACATTTACAGAATACTCAAATAATTTCCCCCTATTTGTTTAGCAGGACCTAAACCTTCAGAACTGCAGTCAAACAATACTTAACAAATTTAGCATTTACAACGCACCCTCTGTTTACAAGCATTTTGCTAGTTAAGAACAACAAAAATGTTGCCCTACAGTTGGACATACATAAAAAAAGCTTGGTCTCACTTTGCAGGGCATCAAGATACCAGTGCAGGGCAAGGAACCTCACTGAGGTCGGGAGCTATTTGTAAATCTCCCCTGCAGTGTGTGAAAGAGAAGGACAGAGAGCTGTTTGGGAGGAAGGAAGTAATTCTGTTTTTTTGCTAACTATCGACTCTAAAAAGGAAACTCAGGGAACCAGACGCCACCTCCGATTGCTAGATGGCACTGGATTGAAAACTGCCTTTCTGCTGGGGCTCCTGAAGATTTCTACTCCTCCAGGACGAGGGAGAGAAAAAGGTGAGGGGAAAAACACCACATGATCATACACATACTTTCATCTATTTCTTTTTTTTTTTTTTTTTTTGGTGGTGCCGGGGATCGAACTCAGGCCCTTGTGCTTGCAAGGCAAGCACTCTAATCACTGAGCTAAATCCCCAGCCCACTTTCATCTATTTCTTGAGCAGAGGAGACATAAAATCAGAAGCAGCTTTGCTGAATGTCGCTGTCTTTATTCTGGAAGATAAAGATTTTCAAAATGTTTTAGAGGAAACAAGAAGAGAGAGCCTTTCTTTTTAAATGAGATGCTGCTAAGTTTAGGCATGACCTTGAAGATTCCACTCAAGCTAAACTTAGCCTCGTGATGACTTGTGCGCCCAGGCTTGTCACTGTGTCACTGTGGCTTGGCGGCGGGTACAGAAGCTGTCTGTGGTGCTGCCTTCCTAGTGTTGAGAATTTTTTTTAAGTAACAAAGGTGAAGCATACTTAAACACGTTTTCTCCTTCATTTGAGGGAAATTTGAATTAAGATGATAACATACCATTTCAAAGCTCTCATTAAATTATCTACATTTGTCTTTAATAATCTCCTTTCTGGACAAAGAAATCTATAAGCACAATCTTCTCTATTGTTTTATCAGAATCCCACAGCACTCAGTTTGCTCTTTTCTCTAGAATCTGCACCCACTCGCTCTTCTGTCTGCCGCACCCCGGTTTTAGCTTAACCAAGGCATTTTCCCCGCTGAGAAGCATATGAGAGAATTTTTAAAAAATCAAGTGATTTTAAAAGCACCCCGGCAAATTCGTTCATTGGCATCCAGTTATTCATTAAAAGAAAAAGAAAGAGAAACAGTTCCAGAGTTTATTTATAGGCAGATGAATGCCCACGGCATGAATGGAATCAGGGGCTCTGCTTTCGGCGGCGGCTTGGCGTGGCTTGATGGAGACAAGTACACTAGTGTACACATCTTTTCCTTTCACTCGCATCGATTAGTTAAAATGCTGCAGCGAATATGGCATGAAAATATGTTTCAAGAGAGGCTTAGAAAGCAGCATGGCTCCTGGGGACAGAAATCTGGGGCACAGTGGACGGACAGGGTCTGAACCACCAGGAAGGAGGGTGCGCTTGATACCAGAGAACTCCAACATCCACAGGAAAAAGTCCCTGCCCTTTGGGAGTTTTCAACACATTTTTGTTTCGTACTTCTTACGTTATATCTAGATTTGCTGCTCTCTAATCCTTTCTCTGATGTTGCCAGCAGAGCTATCTTTTTAAAATGCAAGTTTGAAGTCAGGTGTGGTGGCACACACCTGTAATTCCTGAAATCTTGGGAGACTGAGCAGTAGAATTGCAGGTCTGAGTCCAGCCTGGGCAAATTAGTGACTTAGTGAAACCCTGTTTAAAAACAAAAAGAGCTCAAGATGTAGCTCAGTGTGAAGGCCCTGGGTTCAATCCCCAGCACCAAAAGAAGAAAAGCACACATTTGATTAAACCACTGCGCGATCTAAGGCATCAGGTTGGCGCTCTCCTGGCCTGGCCCTAAGAAAGGCCTCTCCTGCGCTGGCCCCGCCTACCTTAAAAGCCTTGCTTGCTACCGCCTCCGGCGCTGTTGACCGCGAGCTGACTGTCCCTTTAGAACTCAGTTGGAATTCTTCAAATGACATAGAAATTGTCACCGAATTCGCCCTCCCAACCAATCCATCCCAAACCCATGGTAGAAAAAAAATTGTTTTTCTAAACATAACCTTGTGATCAGTCTCCTTGCTCAAGAACTTCCCAGGATTCAAGTTTAAAAGAAGATTCATAATTCAAGTCTAAAAAAATAGTCTGATACAGGTCTTACTACTCACTATGTTCCAGGCTTTCCCGCCAATACAAATACAGCTTCTGTGCATATCACTGTACATGATTCCTTTAATGCGTGTGTGAATAAATCTGGGACCGAAGTCTCAGAAAGGAAGCTGCTAGGTCCAAGATGGGAACACTTACAATTCTGAGAGGTATTTTCAAAGTTCCCTTCAAGCAGGCTGTGCCCACCTCTGTCCCTAGTGACACAATGGTGCCCGCCTAAGTCTCCAGCGCTAGGTGTCAAGATGGACTGTTTGACTCTTTGCCAATCGAACAGTGTGAGAAACTCGTGTCTCAGTGTGGTCTTCACTTGCGTTCTGCATTGAGTAAGGGTGGACATTTTTCGTCCGATTAGAACTATTTGTTTTTGTTTCTTAGTCTTCGCCCACTTTTTCTCTTGGGTTTACTGATTTTTAAAGATATTGATGTAAAGACTTTTCTTTTTAAATTAAGAAAATCTGTGCTTTTGTGATGGAAATGATCCTTTCTCCCTAGCTAGTGTTTATCTTTTGACTTCGTTTACAGTGGGGGATTTTTTTTCCTATGCATATATCCTTATAATTCTTGTACAGTCAAATTTGTCAATCATGTAAAATTTTTTCTGGGCTCGTGCTAGACTTCGGCAGGTGTTGGCTTTCTGAGTTCATCTCAGTGATCTAATCTACCACCACTTGCATTTTCATTCACGACTTTCCTTGCTGGTCTCTGAATACAGGCCAAGTACTCTCCTGCCCCAGGACCCTTGCATTTGCTCTTTCTGCTTCATGGAATAATTTCCTTTTAGATACGACACAGTTCTTTCTTATTTTCGCTCTTGCCCAAGTGCAACTTCTCAGAAAAGTGTTTTCTACTCTACGAACTCCCAGTCACTCTTACATGATCGCTTTCATCTCCCGCCCATTAATCACTTGCTGACTTCTGTGGATATTTGCTGATGCCCCACTCTTTTGCACTACTCTGTTATCTTAAAGAGGCCAGGAACCTTGTTTCATTTGTTCATTGCTACAGCCCCAACTCCTAGAGCTATAGAGGCAGCTTTCTATATCTGTGAGTTCCACATCTGTAGATTTAACCAACTTTGGATGGAAAATACTGAATACACATAAACTCCTCTCCTTTTCATTATTTCCTAGACAATACAATATAACAACTGTTTGCTTAGCATTTCATTGTACTAGATATTAGCAGCCATCCAGACATGATGGAATGTATACTGGGGGCGGTGCATAGTTACATGCAGATACTATGCCACTAAACGTAAGTACCTTGGGCACGTGTGGAGCTGGGACTCCATGGGGGCCCTGGACCAGTCCCCCAGAGATACCAAGGTCAACTGTACTTGGATCTCGAGAGGTGTTTAATGAGTATTCGCTAATTGAATTATTAGGACAGAATGTTAAGTCTTTCCATATTTTCTTCTAGGACCTTCATAAAACTACCTTTTCACCCTCCCCTCTGCCCTAAACTCTTCCTACCTCCTCCCCTGCCATGCAGAAGATTGCAGATGCCTGCAAAACTTTATAAGCACTGGCCTAAAGCATAAATGGACCCTTGGTGGCTTTTGATGTGTTATAACATAGATGAAGAGTTTCTGTGGGAGTTTAGAGTCTTATTGTACTTTTTATTAGGTAGGAATAACTTTTTAGTTCTTTTAGCTTAAAATTGAAAAGTGTGGCTGGTTTTGTTTCTGTCAAAGGTTATTTCTAGGTTAACCCCGGATTGGGAATAGGCTCCCCATCAAAAAAGATTGATATTTTTGGCTTTACCAAACAAGGTGGCCTGCTGCTTTCCAAGACTCCAAGTTTGCCATTAACTTTCAAAACAATCTCTGCTGAGTGTCATTTTTGTTTCTTCCTTATAATTTGTCCTCATTCAGTAAATACAAAATTGATGATCATCTTTTTTTCCTATTTTGCCAACCCTGTACAATTTAGGTCCATAAAACATCTTGAGAAAATATCAGAACATGACTGGAGTCAGATGTAGCTAAAGAAATCATAGCAGCATAAAGCAAGGTAAGAAATAGAAAATGGAAATGAACCAATTAAATGCAATTTAAAACAGTACGCAGATATCAGACTCAAAAAGGACAGAGGCAGCCACCCAGAATAATTACAGTAACTAAAACCAGAGAGAGAGAGAGAGAGAGAGAGAGAGAGAGAGAGAGAGAGAGAGAATTTAATGAAAATCACTGTTTACTTTGAAACCAAACTCAGAAAGAAGAGGAGAGAACAAATATACAAACTAATTTAATTCTGAAACCAGTGCAAACATAGAAGCTTATTTTGCTACAACACCACAAAAGAAAATGCAAATTGTGAGGGAAAATAATTCACTAGTTGTCCTCACATAGCAGAGAAATTAGAATCTACAGGACTCATTTTCAGACAGTTTCTTTTTAGTAGAATGATGTACTGTGTTTCATAAAAGTATAATATATTCACGTAAGCATCATCTCACTGCTGTGTTATATCTTTGAAATGTTTAGTTACATCATTAGCCAGAAAGAGTACGCCTTGTAAATCATGAATTTGATGGACATCAAAGTGTATACTACCAACCATAATTCTTTATTTAAATTTTTATTGCTTATTCTTCATATGAATAAGTTTTTATGTTATTTGTAGCTTAGAATGTCCAAATAATTCACATCAACCTATCAGTCTTTGCCCTGATGATGAATCACAGAACTGAAGGCATAAGGGTTCTCAAAGATCTTTCTGCAAGAGGAACTGTTTTTCTCTCTATGCCCTTCATGCCTCCTGCAGGGTTTGGGTAGCTAGCGAATTAATTTGGACCAACCAATTGGTTTATAGTTTGGAACAATAAAACCCAGAGAAGGGAAGCAACTCACTGAATAGAAACAGTGGTCCTTGGACCAATAACTCCGCCCTCTCTTATTCCACCCACTATTCCAGGCTCCAAAACTGCTCAAATAGCATCAACATGCAAACCCAGCATTTCGTTTACTTACTACATTTCAAGTGCTTTACTATTTTAAGAGAAAAGAGTAAAAGAGAAAGCATAGATGATAAAGATAAGCACTGTTGTTCTACCTAAGCCTTTTCTCTCTCTCTCTTTTTTTTTTCCCCCCACTGCAATCAAGCGCCTCTTTACCATCCCTGTGTGACCTCTTTCTTTCAACTGTGGGCACCATGATCTTGAATTATGCTTCACAAATTTATAAAAGCACCCACACCCTCAAGTTGCTCCTTACTCTTTATGACCTTACACATTGCACTGAGTTACTTGGAATCCTGTGCAGCCTGGATGGTCTTTATCAAGCACTGAGAAGCAGTTTTGAGGGAGGCCCGAATCTGAGATGTGCGCCAGGCCTGAGGCTGAGTGTCATCAGTCATGGGCTCTGTGACCTCATGCAACTTATTGAGCCTTCGTGGGTCTCAGTGGCCTCTTCTGTTATTATGGCGACTCCTACTTCTCTCAGGGGATTCAGCGCAACAAGCATGTAGAACAATAAATGTTTATTGCATTTTGATTATCGCATCTTAACGGACAGGAGAGTTCCTGCACTGCTCAACAAAGTCAGCATTGAAGGTCTGATTCCATCATCGTCCGTGAAACCATGAAACCTTACGGAAAGAGGAGGTAGCCAGCCCAGCCCCTTTGTTTCATGGGGAAGGACACTGAGTCCCGGGACACGAGCAGTCCAGTGAGGTGGCCCCGCGTGAATGGCAGGGCTATGACCATTGCCTTTTGCTCTGTCTTTCAGTCAGCCGTCTCGGCACTCTACGATACTGCCTCCTTCTCTCGAGCCAGCCAATCTATCATTAAGAAACAGGACCAGTTAAACATTTTGGAGTGTCGCCGAAGTACAAAAGTCTAAACTTTCTGCCAGCATATTGCAGTTAAGCAATTCTTCTATTTCTCCCTCCTTTGCCCTAAAAGTTAATAAAGCAAATCACCCCAGAGACCATTTGCTCCTGTAGTACAAGGGCTTGCAACCTACATGGACTGAATCACAAACCTATCCCAGAACCAATCAAAAATAAATAAATGAAAAGTCAGGTGTGTTGTCAGAATTCCCTGCTGTGTCTGCACAGAGTGATTAGCGGGCAGTTCGGTAAGCAATGGGGGAGCTTTTCTCCTACTTTGTGTGCTGGTATTATTAAAAAATAAATATTTTTTATTATTTTGTTGCTCAGTGCCATGTGAACCAAAAGGAAAATGAAAAAAAAAAAGGGAAGCATGTCCTGCATCATGGGGTCATTAGACCCAAAGAAAAAAGCTGGATTGTTTTTTAAAAAAGAAAAAAACTAATTTCAGGGGGTTGAAACTTTATCTCTTCTCATCTCTGGTTTACCTCTGAACTAGTAAGATGATGCTTGTTATTTCCTATGCCTATACCCCTTCAAAATATTCCACGGGAAGGTAAAAATCGCTTTCCAAGTAAGTGGGCGAAGGAGAAGGAGCGGAAGAGACAGGGGCAGGTGCCGACCAGCTGCAGAGAGGGAGTGAGCCGGGCACGGCACTGCCCGGGCCTCGGCCAGCTGTGGAGGCTGAGCCCCTGCAAGCGAACTCTCTCCCTGAAGGCTCAATGCTGCAAATCTAGCCGAGGCCCGTTCAGGACGGGTGAGAGCCTTGTTGAATTAAACGTGCGCATTGCCCGGACTTGGCCGTCTGGCAAAGACAGTTTGAGCCTCAGGTAGGCAGCCGCAAGCTCGTGAATGCATCCGTGTGTTTGCATGTGCATGTGTGTGTGCACAAGCATGTGTGTGTGTACACACGTGCCTGCATGCAGCTGAGAAGACTGAGGTAGAGGAATCATTAAAATGGCAGTTCTCTGGCCATGGTCCTTAGTCAGAGTGAATTAAACACACAAGGGCCCTGGGAACGCCAGGCAGCAGCCTTCTTTGGCAAGCTGCAGACCTGTAGACTTTCTCATTCTGTTTCTTCTCTTCATGATCTGAACCTTTCTAAATTTACCATCTGAAAGTAACCTTGGTGACCGTAAGAATGGGTGCTCTATTCTGGTCTTGGAAGACACATATGATTCGGGAAGGAATTTCAACATTTCCCATGAAATGAAAGATAATTTCATTTATTTTTCAGATCGATGTAAGCACTTTTTAAGATGAGATTTCTTTTTATTGTTAAATGTTTCCCATTTGTGTGTTTAATATATAAGATTTGGAAAATACAAAAAAAAAGCGAAGAAAATGAGAAGAATAAACAGCATCTACAGTCCATCAAAACAGAGATAACTGCCTAGCATGTGCAAAGCCCTGAGTTTGACCCCCAGCAACTCCCCTCCGAAAAACCAGATAACTGCAGATAACATTTTCTGCTACTTCCTTCTAGATATTAATCCTAATATGCATCTTTTAGAGTCAGACTATACAAGCAGTGCTTACCCTTTATATTCAGGGAAATAGAATATAGTTAGATATCCCTTACTATTCTATGAAAACATGTTTTTATCAGCTGCATAGTATTTATGCACTGTAATTTCTGAATTCATTTTCTTATTATTGGCTTTATAGATTCATACCAGTTTTGCACTACCATAAAATATACTTCCAGTATGTCCTTACATCTGATATCTACTTAAGAGAGACTCCTTTAATTTTACATTTATTCCCGAATTTAGTAAGCACACATTTTAGTAATAAACACGAAAAGTTCAAGCTTACACATTAATATGGAACTCTAACTATAGAGATATAAATGAGGGCAGAGAATACAGCTGAGTCTGCAATTAAATAAATTCCTACATTTAAAAAGCAGACATTTAAATAGACATCCTATTTTAAGTTTAAACGCTTAGAATTGAAAACAAATTGTTTCCTTAAAAAATTGTAAGGCATTTCCAACACATAAAAGAGACACATGTTCCAATACTGCCTGTGTCCAAAACTAAATGTATGGCATTCAATTCAGTAATTCCCACCTGTGAAATTAAATGCTTGAGTTCATAGACATCATGGGCCTTCTAGCTCCCACCCCATATGACACTTGGAGGGGCCTAGGTCATCAGGAGGGAGCACATTAAAGCACCTGGAATCTGTCCGTCAAGCATATGGGCAGGTGACCTGATGAACCCAAAAGACAGTGAGCAAAGGTGAGCTGGTCCCGGGGGGAGGCCCAAGTGAAGGGACGAAATTGCACAGAGATGCTCAGTGGCAGGGCGAAGGACAGGAGTGGGAGAGATGGAGACGGCGGCAAGGCTGCAGCTGGTGGGGGCGAACATGAGCTGCATGAGGAGGAGAGTGAGCCCTGGGGAAGGTATTTGCAAGGTGAGAGGACTGCAGAGATTCGTCCAGGCACAAAAACATTTGCCCTTTACTTTTCACTCTGGTCTTAAGACTGTTCTCTTTCAAAATAATGTTACAATAAAGAAAAATGGTGTAAGTCATATCCAGATTCAAAAGCAAACCTGTGGCTCAAGCATCGAAGGGACACCAGCCACCAACCACTTCCCGAGGCCCCTAGGTGGCAGTATGTACGGTGTCCCACTCAATCCTCCAGCGTCAGAGAGACAGATGTTATTCTCAGCCCCATTTTGAAGAAAGTGAACCGAGCATCGTGAAACCAGAGATGCTGGACCAAGAGCATATTGAGGTGCCCGCCCAGACCCAAGACACCAGCTTCCATATTTTAACTATTAACATTCCTGCCTCTGAACATTAGCAGATATTTTTAAATAATCACGTCCAAAAGAAAATGTGAAAAGTACAGAAATGCTTTCAGAATCAATCAAAACTTTATAAGAAAAGCCATAATGGTGAGAGCTGTTCTATGCAAGGCAAGTCCTTGTTTTCTTGCTCAAATAAGATATCCAAGGTCAAAAGTTTTAATGCTTTCCTGAAAAATTCCCTCTTATTTTCTTTATGTACTGATGTAAGTTTTTGCGATAAAAGGATGTAGAAAATGTTGACTCACTTATGATAGAAACAGAAAAAAGTATATAAGAGCGTCTACTATTTGATGATAGAGTCAACACTCCAAAAATTGATTTCTAGAAAGGAACAGAGGGGCAAGGAAAAAAAAAAAAAAACCAAGGAAAAAAAAAAAAACCAAAATTGATTTCTAGTGTCTTCCATCCATATTCTTGCTTAGTTCCTAGAGACATATGTTGAGTTATTTCTGCTAATACACCTGAATTAACCTTAAGACACCTTTGGGTATTTAAAGATCAATAACACCACTGTTTTTCAAAGCAAACATGTATCCTGAAAACAGGGCAGGGGATTTTTCTAAGAAAGGCAACAGTGAATGTGGGGCTACTAAAAGTCAATGAAAAGAATTCATTTTAAAGAAAGAGCAAGGCTATGTATTCTAGAAAAAGATAACATGTGTGCATATTCGCTGTATTGCTTGCTAGACTTTCCTGAAATGGGGCCTTTAAATACTGCATGTAATAATCAATAAATTTGATAAACCTGTTTTATTTCTGCATCTACGGGGCTCTGACTTCTGTCGTCGGGACATACTTGTCTACCCTAAGTACCTCTTGGAACTACAAAACACCATTTGGAATTTCGACCGCAGCGAGTTGGCAGACGCGTTGGAAGATACCTCATGCGATTATTTTCCGCTGTGCCTAATCATTCAGAATTTTAGACCTGTGTTTGAAGCTGCAGTTTAGCAATTCCACTAGCCTCTCTGCCTCTAGCTGTTTAACTTCATCTGTGTTTAATTTTTGCTTCTTCTATATTTCTTCCACATATATTCCCAGGTACCTTCAGGAAATAGGTCCATTCTGAATATATCACATAAATAAGCTGCAATGGGGAGAAGGCCTCTTCGTTTTGAAAACGCCACATGGCACTCCAGCTGAAAGGAAGGTTCATTGAGTAATATTATCTTGCGTTTCTACAGGAGCACTATAAGTGCTTTTTTCCCGAAGCACTTAACATAACAAAATTGCCTCACTCATCACAGCAAAGCAGTCACCTTTAGAGTGGTACATGAAGCTGTTTTTTAGGATGGTGTAACACTTCAGATGGAATGGGAAATAAAGAAGGGTTCTGTGTCGAGTGGCAATGGTGAGGGAATTTAAGCAGACGGAAGAGAATTACTTAGTTGAAATTGGGTCAGAACCCCGAGACAAACAACTATGCTGATACTAGGCCATTCTGAGAAAGACTAGTGGATATTTATTGAATAAACTTATGCTGGCACTTAGTAGAAAGATGTGTCTATTACATGTGTATTACACATCAATCTCTTTTTCTCCACATCTGTTTGTTATGTGAAAGTCTTAAGATTAGTTTAAAAATTTTGATCCAGAAAATGTGCATTCATTTTTTTTAAAACTTGCGTCAGTCTGTACACATTTACCAACATCATTCCATATATTTCTAAGCTAAGCATTGTATTCTACTATTCACATATCCACGAGCCAAACCCAGGGTACCAGAAGCCAGTGATTTCTAAACTTTAACACAAAATAATGTTTTCTAAACAATCAATATCCCTCTCATTTTCCCTACATTATCATCCCCTGCACACACACACACACACACACACACACACACACACACATACACAAATACCCTCAAGCTCCAAGAAGACTGGGTCTGGCAGGTTCCCATTTTTGTTGTTGTTATTGTTGTTGTTGCAAAGAAAGAGCCTTTAGGATGACTAATTTACTTTTAAGGGTGGGCCAATAATGCCACCACAGTGTAGAAAATGAAAAATAACTTCAAAAATAATGCTGATGATAGCACCACTGGAATAAAAAATGGTTGTGCCAGACACTGTACACTTTTGAATGAATAAGTCCCTGAAGATCAATGCAAGACTCAGCAGCACTAAAGATCCCCAATTCTCGACTTCACCGATTGCTGAAAAGGCATTACCATTTTCTCTGCTCATGCATACGATGAATCCCCATGACATGCAAAGCCTGTCCCAGCAGTCAGGCTGATGGACAGACAGACAAGCAACACAGTGTGTCTCATTCGGGGAGATGAGAGCTAAGCAGGAACTAGGTACTGGGTGCCGTAGAACCTCAGGGAGGGGAGGGGTGGAGAATTTAAGCCATGCTGGAGCCAGAGGAAGGAGGCTAGAGGTAGCTTATGAGAGCAGGGTTTTCGGCTGGTGGCACTACTAAGAGTTAGCTAAGCATGGAAGGAAGCAGGGGAGGGGAAAGGAAGAAGATGGAACAGCATACCGGAAGGATCCACAGTGAGAAAGGACAAGGACAGGGAACAGCAAGACGATGATGATGGGATGCAGCAGAGCAGAGTGTCAAGTTCAAGGGAAAGGAATGAAAGGTAGACATTCAGTGGAGACGTGCAGTGAGCAGCTGGATGTCCATGTCTTGGTTTAGAGAGAGCTGGGCTCCAGAACAGATTTATGATTAACAAAAAAAGAAATGACTCCACCTTCCCAATCATAGCAACAAAAAACTAAAGTTAACCAAAGCTGCCAGGTCAAAATCTTGCATTTGTTTGTATTAATTTACCAACAGTACCACATTTACAACTAGCTTTTTTTCCAGAAATGTATAATACAAAGCTGTTTGAAATCTGATTTCCTTTGGGAATGAGGTATATACTCCTTCTACATGTAGGGGATTGGGGCGCTTTGGCACAGGGAAGACATATTGATATACTTGGTGAATCTTTTGTTTCATTCCAACGTGGATTATAGAATTAGAAGCCGTAAAATGATAGCACATAGTATAATTTTTGATGATAACTGTTGGGTCTGCTAAGAAATGGGCTCGGGTATGAGGGAGAAATAGCACCTCCTGTGGTTTGGATGTGGTCAAATCATATGCTCCCAAAGATTCAGATGTTAAAGGCTTGGTCTCCAGGGTGGTAGCACTGGGAGTTGGTGAATCCTCTAACATGTGTCCTCAGGTTTTTGGGACACGAGGTAGTTCTTGTGTGACCCATGCATGTCCTGAGAAAGTGTTATAAAAGGAGCAACCCCCCACCCCAGCTCTCTGCTTCTTGTTTCAAGATGGGATCTTCCCGCCTGTGAGGGTCACCACAACTGAGCCAACATGCAGGTGCCGTGGCTTTGCACCTTCCAAACAGTGGTAAATAAACCTCTTTTTCTTTACAAGCAGCCTGAGTCAGGTGTTTCATTATAGATGGAAAACTGACTAATACTTTTTATTATACATTAAAGATAATGCTTGAGATATCGATGATGTCAAAAATACTCTTCGGGGCTCTTGTCTGAGAACCTTCCTTCTAACTCAGCTGACACGTTCTTTAGCGTTCTTGGGAATAATGCCAACAAAACAAATTGATAATACAAATCATTTATATTGATGGCACATGCTGATACAAACCCAGTTGACAAAGTCATACACAGCACAAATTAAGCAGCCCCTGACATGTTCCAACACCCCTTCTTGTAATTTGCTCCCACACCACTTTGTTTAATCACTTGCTGCTCCTCGGCTTTTCTTTTCAGCAAATTTTACCCTCTTTCCTTCCCCTTTATACTGCACGCTGTTTCTCCCTTCTCTTTTTACCCTCCTCCCTTTTAAACTGTTTATACCGATCATCCCACCTTTTTTTGGTGTATGTCACAGTGTGATCCTCCTTCAGTAACATGTGTCACTGTACCAGATCAATTTTGAACACCTGTTTTAATTTTACGGGAGCTATCAGAGTCCTCCCTACAAGCTCCTCCTGCTGGGCTCCTGGACGCTCTGTCTCTTACATGGGGGCATATGGTGTGTTTTCCAATCTTTCTTTCCTGCAGGGCCCTGAGCTCTCTGGATACACTAAACATGTATTCTTTATCAGTGTCCAGAACAGCATGCAATGCAGAGCCCATGCGTATTTCCAACAATCAATATATGCTAAGGAAAGGAGGAGATGACTGCAGGTCCCTGCGTGCATAGCAAACGCACAGGCCGCGTTTCAGCAGAGAGGAAGAGCTGCTTCCCCCTGCGGGATCTGAGGACCTCGCGGTATCTCCATTCATTTGCTCCTCCGCGCGGGGCCGCACACAGCAAGTGAGATTCGGAAGCTGGATCCTCAGTGACGGAGATTCTAGCTGCTCCTGACTGTGTCACTTTCACCCCACCACCACATAAACTAGCCAAATATAGACGCAACAAAAGCCTTGGTTTCGCCTAATGTGTTGGCTCCTTTGTCACACCCACGAGTGGTACAGGCAGAGGACTCTGTACCCCTTTATCACAAATGCTGGCACCAGAGCACGTGGGAGCCTGTGAGTAAGCGCTCAGCCTCTTCCCGGCAGACCTCCGTGATTGGGACAGAGGTCTAGGGGATGCTGGCAGGTTCCCATAGGAGACAGTGATGGCGGCAGCCACAGACTCAGTTTCAAATGACAGTGTCACATACGCTACACCAGTGACACAGCTCTGAGGTACCGTCGAAGGCAGTGGCTGCAGCTCTTCATCTTCCACCCGCGTCTTTTATTAACATAAAAGCCTGCTTGGGATTGCCTGATGCATTGTTAAAAGCTCACCGCCGGGTTGTAAATTTGAGAGCGGACTTGCAGGGTTTCTTCTCAGACAGGGCTCAATACTTCCTAGAACACTGACTTCGCAACATGAAGGGACCAGGGAAAAGGAGGGATTCTTCTCAGGCTAACAGCCAGAGCCTTCAGCAGTAGCTCTGGACAGGGTGCTCCGGCACTCCCGAAGCACGGTGTGTGTCTTGGGTGCCCGGGTCTAAATGACTGCTGTGATGAACCTGTTTATTACTTTTGACATTGTAATAACAATGAGCAGAAAGAGCCGTTTGCTCTGCTTCTGTCCGGCTTGGCTAACTGCGTTCTTAGGCTAGAAGAGAAAAATTGACTGCAAGCAGAGACACAGGGGTATAGGAACTTTCTCCGTCATCTTCACATGGATCGTTTCAGTTTCCACGGCCCTTCCTTTTAACGGATTAGTGTGATGCTGAAGGGCAAAGTTCATTTTAGAATAATGAAATGTCAGAGTCAACAGAGGGTGAGCCACAGAGCAGGTGTTAAGTACATGGATGGTATTTTAAATATTTACATCTGCAAATGGAAGTCATATTTCCATCCTCGGATTCCTTTCTCAGACTTTAATCTACCAAATGGGAGAGACGACTGTGCACCTCACATCCTGGGCTTCCCCAAGTGTTTTGGAATTCCAGTACCTTGCCCTTCCTCTCATTCCCCAAAGAGGCTACTTTCTGAGTCTTAGTTTAGAAATCTGTAAAATGGGTGTTAAAGTTAAATGAGACAATATATGAAAGAACCAAATTCAAGGCTTGGCCTGTGATTAGCACTCAGTGAAAGCTATTTCTTTGTCCTTCGCACATGTTCTTACAACGGCCATATAGTTAGGCACAGAGAGGTAATTTTAGCTGGCACTGTCTGCCATGTTCCGAAACACTCTATTATTCTAAATCTCTCTCTAGTTATTTGTCTTCTGTTTTATCTATATTATGTAAATGGAATTTGATAATCTGGGGAAAACAAAAGAGAGATAATAAGCTATTAAATCCTATTTTTACATCATTAGAGGGAACAATTCCTTCTATGGGTCCTCCCCACTTCTATGGGTCCATTTATCTGCTTTCAACGTCTTTTAGAGTGACCAGTGATCCCTTCTGGACTACACTGAGAATCACCTGGGGCTTTTAAAACTGGCCGTGGCCAAGCCGTATCAGAAGTCAGGTCTGGAGGGTGAGACCCAGGGGCACTGGGGACCAGCCCCCTGCACAGTGATGCTGGGGACATGCCGAATGCCCCCTGCCCTGGGCCACTCGTGCGCTTGGCTAATGCAAATCCCATACACCTTTGCCAATCATCAAATAAAATAAATATCTGTTAAGGAAATACCATTTGCCCGGATCTGTGCTGAGACACTTCCATTGATGAGTTTGCTACTTTGCAGAGAAAATGGAGGCCATCGAATGCCTCCCAAGGCTTTGTTTCAGCCCATAATATCATCTATCATGAGCTGCTCTCACTAGCTGCCCCTCTGCAGGGAACCTCGTTCCTTTAGTCATTCTGCTTCCCTTTGGCACTTATTTACATGTGCACATATTTGCCATTTACAAATAACTTCAAAATCTGCCTCTTATGCCTTGTTTCCAGGCGAGCTACCAAAGAAGCACAGGCTGGATCCATGTCTTATTCCCCTCCCACTAATTTCTCAACTCACATTCATCTGGTTTTGGTCAGAAGCTGCTCTCACTTAAGGGCCAATGACCAATTAATTGCCAGATGTGATTCTCCCTGTCACACTGGACGCTGCTGACATGCCCTTCAAACGCTCACATGCTTCATGCCGAGGGCTGTATTTGGTTTCTCCACCCAGGACTGCTGCCCTTCTCCATTTTTGTTTATCAGCTATCACTCATCAGTGTGCTTGCTTCATACTTATTAGTTGCCTCAAATACGCTTTCTGGTTAATTTCACCCAAACCCACTATTCCAATTTTGCTCTGATATTTTTATTTCTGGACTCACTGACCTCACCCATAAGCCCTAAATCCTTATTAACAACCAATTAACCAGTAGACAGACCCTCTCGTGTTTGCCAAACGCGATCTAGTTGAGTGAGAGTTTATCATCCCTTCCCGCTAAACCTCCTCTTCGCATGGCATCTTTTTCCAGAACGACACCACGCCCTCCAGCCCAAACCATGACCTGCTCCTGTTTCTTTTTTCTTATTTTCACACCCAGACTCTATGACGGTCCGGCTTTCTCACAATTCCCTCCAACAGACACAATTTTCACTCTAGCCAAAATCGTATGATGGCTGAGCAATAATTATAACTCTCTAGCCCATTTCTCTGTGGTCCATTTTTCCTCCTTTCAGCCTGTTGCCCACCATGCTCCTTGGGCCAGCTGCTCTGAACCGATCTGATCTGATCCTTCTGCTCACTACATCATGAGGACTTCTGGCACCGCCTTCCAAAGGAACCCAGTCTCCAGGCCTGATCAGGCGATTATGGTCTGAAATGGATCCCCAGCCCCTACATGTAGATGTTAAAATCCTAACCCCAAGTACCTCAGATTATGACTGTCTTTAGGAATAGAGAAGAAGATATTAGGATGAAGATGCACACAGAAGGAAGACCATGTGAAGACACGGAGAGAAGACAGCCATCTACATACCAAGGAGTGAGGCCTCGGGAGGAACCATCTCTGCCGACACCGTGATCTGTGACTCGTGGACTCTAGAACTGTGAGAAAACGGATTTCTGTAGTTTAAGCTGCCTAGTCAGTGGCACTTAGCTGTGGCAGCCTTAGCAGCCTGATATACACACCTACCCTTCACTGATCCTCAAAGCACAGGTTGCATTTCTGCCCTCTTGGGCTGAGCCGGACGCCGCCCTTTGCGTTCTGCTCCTGTGTTCTCACCGGGAACGGCGGGTCAGTAAAGACGTGACCATGGCAGCAGCTGCCACCTCTGAAGCGCCTACAGTAAGCTCTAATTCGGTCCTTCACAGATGGCCTATTGTGTGCACAGCATCAGCAACAGGTTAGTAATGTTCCTTTTGCCCTGATGTTCCATGAGATCAAAGACAGTGCTAAGAAAACAGGAGCTAAAACAGATGCTGGCAAGGCCAACGCACATCGCAACATTATTCACAACCCAATAATAATACACGAATAATGCTGAATAATACACAAAGGGATAAGAAAATATGATGTGGCACTATCCACACACACACACACACACACACACACACACAAAAGGAACAGGGAGATAGTTCTTTCGCAAATGGACAGGGATCTAGAGACAGAGGGAGGGGAAAGGGAGAGGAGAGGAAGGGGCATAAAGAGAATTAAAAGGTGTTGAGTACATGTAACTATGCCCTAAGATGAATGTAGACTTGTACACTGCAAAGATGTATAATAAATAAAAAGGAATGAGATTCTGACTCCTACCGAAACACGGATGAACCTTGAGAACATTATGCTACAGGAACTGAGCCAGACGCAAAAGGACAAATGTTGTATGATCCCTGTTACGTGCGGTAGCTAGACCAGGCAGGTTCGCAGGGACGGGAAGTAGGGTGGTAGTCAGAGGGCGAAGGGAAAGGGGACGAGGACTCACTGCTTAGTGGCGGCTTCCGCTGGGATGATGAAAATCTCCCAGAAATGGACAGTGCTTGTGTTTACTAGTAACGGTGTGACTCTTTGTGAAGCTGCGAGTTGTACAATTAAAATGGTTATTTTTTAAAAGTTCGACGAACAGCAATTTCAAGAAAATAAAAAGACTGTGCCAAGTGAAACAGCAGTAGTGTGTGAGTAGTGCAGCCTAGAATGGTCTGATGGCAGAGCCTGCCTCTGCCCATCACCCTGGAGGTTCCTGGTCTACTTGATAGTCATTTCCCACGTTTTTTTGTGTGTCTGGAATCCTGATTTGTTTTTCCAGTGACCAGATCCACCCCAATTGAAATAAACTCTGATTGATTTAAGCCCATCATGGAAATTTCATTCTTCTAGCTGGTTATTGGCTTAGGGACAGGCTTGTAGCTTGTCCGCTTTGTATCATGTCTGGCAAATGAGACAAGATAATACCGTACTTGTAACTGGCTCCTGGAAGAGATTTCCAGTCTAGCTCTTGTTACATCTCAGAGTGATGGCTGGAGCGGCAACAGCCATTTTGTAGTTTCGAGAGCAACAAGCTTGAGGACATCAAAGTAGACAGATGGGAAGAGCCTAAGTCTTTTATGTCATCATGGGGCCTCTGACATGATCAATTTTGATGTCACTGTGTCTGCAGTGTTTTACTTAATGGAATTATCGCTGCGATGGAGAGTATTTTCATGAGCACAGACGAGCTCAACATTGGATCCCCAGTCTTTTTCAATCTCTGGCACAAGCAGGTGGCCCACCGATGTTCCCTGAATGAATGAAAAGTCTCCTTTACTAATAAAGTTAGACATGGACAAAGAGGCAAGATTAATGCTGTCAAATCTTTGGGGAAACAATTGAAGATGCTAAACAGATAAAAAGATGACATCATATGTAAATCTGCGACTACTAGCCAGTTTTGTGAGGAGCTGGCTCACGCTGGTCATTACTTGCTGTGCATAAAGACATGTTCTAGAAAAACAAACATTTTTCAAACATTATACGTAACCATCAGTGAAATTTCCCCCAAATTGTCAAGGCTTTGTACATGACCCCTGATGCTGATTTTGGTGTATGCAATTTTAAATCCTCCATTCTCTTACAGATATTTTAGCATACCTCCAAAAGTATTAATTTTCACATGACTTGACATACAAGCTCAGTGTATTGGGATTCTCTGCCTTTGAGAATATTTAGTTTTTACTTGACATGTGTATTTAGTGCTAATGGAGGAGCATAGCAGTTAACTGCATGGATAGGGTTAAGTCACAGTCCACCTGTCTTTGTTGTATATTTCTGGTTAGGCCACAGTCCATCTTGTTTTTGTCTTCGTTTCTCAATATGGGAAATGGGGATGATAATCTTTCTCACCAAGGTTGTTGTAGTGATGGAATGAAATCATGTATGTATAGCATTCAGCATTGTCTCTGTCGATAAAGGAGAGCTAGCTCAATTGACTGCTTCTTTGTGCTTTGGAGACTGCAGGCAGACTGGAAGAACTCAGTAGGAGTACAGAGAGGCTGGTATCTACGAGGAGAGAGAGGCTGGTATCTACGAGGAGAGGTTGGCTGGCTGCCATCATGGGTGGCCTTGTCCGGGTCTGTCTTATCCTCAGGTTGCAGATCTGAAAACTAAATTTGATCTATTCCTCAAGAAGTTTGGTGATGAGAGGTTGTGAGGGAGCAGGCTGCCCAGTGGAAATTTCTATGGGAGTCAGTAGTTTCTAACCGAGGGCTGACACAGAGGCCAGAGCTGGGACATTTTGTTGTTGTGGTACTTTGTGCCTGGATGGAGTATAGCCAAGTATGACTACATAAACAGGTGTCCTAGAGACTCTCACTCCATGGAAGATCCGAGCCACTTGACCCTGTTTGGGATCGATGAGCTTGCTGTCCCCTACACGTGCACATGACAGTGATGAGGGCGCAGTCGGGTCCTTGCTCCCTGTGCGTTGGGCCCAGAGACTTTTGTCTCTCAAGTGCCTTTTGCACCTATCTCATCTTCTACATTGTGTGTTGATTTTTGCCATTCAGGCTGCCTTTGATATTCTTGCTCCAAAACTGTCTATAATCTCAGGTGATACGGGAGCTGTAAAACCATAAACTAATCTAAACTGCATTTGAGCTCAAAAGAGAGCAACCCATTAAGAGCCTACCTGACCTCTGCTGGTAGCTCTATGTCAAAAGGAAGCTGTTCAAATGAGCTCTGCTAGCCAGGAGAATGCTCGAGTTCTTTCAGATCAGAAAAGAAGGCCTAAAACACTTTTAACTTGCAGACTCAACAGAATCTGTGAAAGAGAAGCAGATGAAAGGCAGATCGCTGTGACATCCTGATGCTTCTGAGTGTCTGACTGACACAAAGGAAGACGGGAAATCGCATCAGTGTGAGGAAGAACTTTCCTTCTTAGCGATTCCAGTGTCCCCCTATAATGAGTTGCATGGTGAGTCAGCAAGGTCCCTGTCTTCGGGAGGCTTTGAGGAGGTGTGAATGAGGACTTCCAGAACCTGCCGGGAACCTTCTCAATCCACAAGCCTCTAATTTAGGACCCTTGCGGTGAACTGTGTAGAACAGACTCTAAGGGCCAGAGACTTTATGTGCTTCTTCTGAGAGTTTACTGTAGCTAGGAGAGATGTCCTGGAGCGTGAGTTGGACCTTGAAGGAGGGTGACGATTGAGACGGGAGGACAGGAATAGGTGGGCCACTCTGTACCCTGCTGTCTTCATCACTTTCTGTCCCTGAGACACAGTACCCGACACCCACAAATGAAAGGAGTCTATATGGCAGGGAAGAGGGGCGTAGTGACGGACAGCTGCTCAGACACGGCAGTCAGGAAGCAGAGAGAGTAAAGGGAGGAGCTGGGGAGAGATGAGCGCTTCCGGCTCGCACCCCCAGGGCTGCGACTCGGCGGGACCCACGTCCACGCATGCGTACAGTGCCCCCATGACCCGTCCACCATCCAGACACATGAAGCTTTTGGAGAACATCTAGATCTAAACTGTAACTCTTGGGAACAAGATTAATACAAGGAGAGGTCTAAAGGTGGCAAGACTTAGGTGAGCCTGTCTTTCCTGGTCTCCCTGCCAGTGACCTTTCCCTGCTTTCTAAATCGCTGTATCTTGCTTAACAAATCCGGTGCATCAGGTTATGAAAAACACTGATACTCTAGCTGTCTTTCAAGATTCCCTTGGCGTTCCCCACCCATGCTCCAGGATCTAGTGCCTACTGCACCAAGACATGAATCTTTTGCTCCACCTGACACCCTGGTCTGTTAAAAACCTAAATCTTCCTGGCATGGCCTGCTCTTCCATGATATTTGCTACTCTGTGGCTACCTTCACCAACTTCCATCAGAGTCACAAGGAGACTTTAAGTATTGCATGTGAGATCCAAAATCGAATATAGTGGATACTCCAGGGACTATCTGTTAGGTATGGAGTTTACTCCTCCATCTTTACTGACCTCTTTCTCACTTTGGTTTTGCCCAGGAACTCTCTTGCTTTCCTCTGTGCATATTAACCAGCTGGGCTCAGGAGGAGCTATGGTTGGAAAATGTCCCCCAAACTTTATGCGTTGGAAGCTTAATCCCCAAAGCAACTGTGTGGACTGAAGAGGTAATTCAGAGAGTGCTCTAGAATGGATTGATGCCATTATGGTGGGTGAGGTTAGTTATCCTGGGAGTGGGTTCCTGATCAAATGAAGAGTTGAGCTTCCTCCCCAGCCTTCTTCTCCCTTTCCCACACCCACTTTCCACCATGGGATGCCACAGGAAGAAGGCCCTCACCAGATGATGGCACTTTTGGATTAGACATCCCAGTCTCTGGAACCATGAGCCAAATCAATTTTCTTCATTATAAATTACCCAGCATGGTGGTCTGTTATAGCAGAATAAAATGGACTGAGATGGGAATTTGGGGTGTGAACTGAGATTCTGTATTCCCCACAAGTGCCAAGGGGCGTGAGCGTGGTCAGTCCATGGACTGTACTTTGAGCAGGCAGGACCTAGGGTAAAACACCTTCCTCCTTTTGCTTCGACCAACTAGCCTCAGAAGTTGGCTACCTCTCTGGTCTGGGCCACCCATTTCTTTTCAATAAAACTGATGCCCAGGTCTCAACCAGGGTCCTGCCCAGTTCTTTGGACTCTGTAGTTCTCTTCTGGTGGATGATGTTTACTGCTGACCCTCCTGACCTTTCTGTTCCACCACTGTCCTGGTGCTGGCTAGAGATGAAGTCATGAGGATTTGTGAACTCTTAGAGCACCTGAGCAGACAGGGGAAAGAGCAGGGATCAAGTCCCTCAGATAGGAAAAGAGAGGAGAAAAGAGGAGACAATTTGATGAGAGGAGACGACACAGGGTTGCCGAATAGTTCACTGAGCACAAACTGCCAAGAGTCCCTCATATTCCTCCACACGTCACTTCTCTGTCATCTCCCTCTCTCTCCTTCCTTCTGTCCTTCCTTTCTTGGGGCTTGAGCCCTCGCCCCTGTGCATGCTGGGAGTGGGTGACACTGAGCGGCTCCCTTACTGTCCCTCTTTCCCCAGTAGCATGTATTGGGCTTGATGTTATATTGTACATATATATCATTTATTTAGACATTATTTAGAGTCTGCTCCCAATATAGGATTTAAGATGGCTTATAAGTCTAAAGGTACTACAAAAAAGCCCAGCTTTATTTTTTTGTTTTTGGTGCTGGGGATTGAACTCAGGGCTTTGTGCTTGCCAGGCAAGCACTCTAACCACTGAGCTCAATCCCCAGCCCTGAGGCCAGCAATTTTAATCAGTCAAAATATTTTTTTAAGGTGAAAAATCTGCATACCTCGGTTTGATCACAGAAATAAGCTTTGATTCCTCTAATGTTCTTTGATTAGAACTCTTCCCCCCCCCACACACACACTGTACAATCCCAGGCAGCTTTGACTTGCACTCAAAGGATCAACTGCTTCCTTATTTCTCAGCCTGGACATGGCTGAGCTTCCAGCAACTGCTTAATAAAATGATTACTGACTTGACTGGAAACATTTACTCGCCACCCTGCACAGCCTTGGAGTTTAAATGGCAGAAGAATCTCTTGTGCACCTCAAAACCTGATTAAAATTTATGTTGGCCCCCTTGTTAACACTTCTTTGTTTCAAATGCTTTCCGGATGTTTCACATGGTGTTTTAATATTTACATATGAAGACAGAGCATTAACAACTTTAAAAATGGTTTAAGATAACCTTATTTTGCAGACGAGGAGGCGAAGAGACTCTGGTAGAGTTTAAATGACTTATGCAATATAACTGTGGAAACGAATAATGAGCAGTAATCTAGTGAGTGTAGAGTCTGTTTATTATATTGCACATTTGCCTTCTCTCTATTTCATTTTAAATTTTGAGCTAAAGATTTTGTAACTTTTGGCTGAAAAGATATATTTTTTTAAAGATTCAACTTGCTTTTTTCTTCAGTAAAATATTTACTGGCTTAGTGTAGCATAGTTTTTGTTATTCAGCAACAATTCATTGTATCTATTGTACACATCATTATATACACAAAGGGGGAGTATGGTCTGCTCTGTGGATGGAGATGTACTGTAATGCTGGGCTAACTTTGGGATACCACATTGGAAGAGGTTTGTAGATAGTTGGACTCACACCAAAAAATTTGACATGAGATGATTCATCAAAGGTGTGGCAATAAACCTATATCCTGAAGATGAGGAAAAACCTTTCTTCCATGAAATATTTTGAAAATAACTTAGGGAAATCATTAATTCCTCTGAAACATCTATGCAAATGCAAAGGTATAGACTAAAACCTTTACATGCTACAGCTACTAACTAAACTCAGGAAGAAAGACCAACACATGCCAAAGGCACCACAGTGTATAGTGACTAATAAACTTTGCAATCATTTTTATCCAGGGACAGTAACATGATCTGGAAGGGACGAAAGTTAGGCTCCTTATTTTTCTATAATTATTCATGCCTTTTCAGTCATTGTATCATGGTTGGAAAGGAAATGCTACTCATGAATCACAGTGCTAAAGATGATATAGAATCAATGAAAGACCAAATCATCAATATATCAGTCTGTGTGCTACCAACCTAAGAGACTAATGTGAAAATTAATGACCTTTAAAATTCAAGGAATGCACATACATCAATCTAATTGGAGTAGATAAGTGTTCCATCATTTACTGCCACCAAACAGTAGGAGAGGAGAGATTAATGACACATGTTGACCAAATGCAGTACATAAAAAGTTAAGACACCGTTTTGTGGTCATTGCAGGCCCTGATTTAATCTTGGGCTTCTTTTGTAGTGAAGGCTGGACTGGGAAAATGACTCACAGGATGTAATAAGACTCCCTCATCTCGCACAAAGCATCGGAGAAGTTTCCTGTGCTCTGGAATACACCCACTCAGCAGTTCGTAGAAAGAGCGCAGATTCATCTTGGGAAGAGAGATGCCCACAAAGACTTCCACATCTTAAAAAGCAAAAAGCCTCCTTTATTCTGTTATTTTTCTCAACTCACAGGTGCATAGAGTATTATTTTGACATTGTGATAGTTTTGCTTCTTATTAAAAAAAAAACCCTTGAGATAAGTGCAGTATCGTTACAGGGCAGTTCTCCTTGCCGGTATTGCCTTGGACTAGCTCAGCAGTGGGGGGCCAACTACAGAACAGGGCGCAACGTGCACTTTAGAAAGACGGTCACTGACAATCATTTTAAATAACATCCTTCTTCTCCCAATGGCTGCCTTGGGAACACAGACCCCCTCTTAACTCTGGTAGCCATTCTCATTTAGTGAGCAACAAAAAGGAATTTCCTGTAAGTGTCGAAGAGAGTACATGTTGTATGAACGCTGTGCACCGATATAATCCATTATTTCACATATGTCCTCTGTCTGTACCCTTATAGAGTCATGAAATCAAATAGCTTCTCCAACTCAGGCAGAAAGAATTACAGAGTTCTCTCGGCTGGTTGCTGCCTTATCATTCCTGAGGCCAGTCTAAACTCCATCAAAGGTTTCCCTTTGCAAATTTCTGCCGTTTTCTTTGTATTCTGCACATTCCTTTCTCCACGCCTCCCCCAAATTGTCTTTCACTAATTGTCTTTCACTGGGAATGGCCTGTTGGGGCGACTAGAGAGCCTACCATATCTTTGGGCCCTGTTTCTATCAAATTGAATTGCTTTTTTCTTATCACCACCCATTTATTCTCGCTCTATCATTTATGACTTTTGGATTCACAGCCATGTTGTGACTTTTTCTGGGGAAAAGAAAACTGCACTTTGATTTCTTTGTATATCTTGTAAACTTATAAGAAATTCTCATCATTATTACCAAAGATAACACACATTAAAAGACAAGTTTTTTGTTTTTGTTTTTGTTTTTGTTTCTTCCTGGTGAAGGGAGAACAGTGAGAAGCAATTCTCCACAACGTATATCATATTTTATTTTCATTTTCAGCATTGAAATCTCAGTATCTGTCACGTGTAGCTTCCTCCTAATTCAGGTGAGGTTTAACCAGCAGGCGGCACATGATAAAGTCTCCATTTATTGCTTAATCGCAAAATAAATAAGACTAGCCTAAAAAAATCAGACATAACCAGAACCAAAAGATTAGGCTTTTATCCATGACCTAATTGTAGAACAATCTTATTATTAAACATCATAATTAATAAACTGTTTAGCAGCTGGTGCAGGGGACTCTGCAGAGATCTTGTAAAAGACACACACACACACACACAAATAATGTGATCACACTCCTCTTTCAGATCCAAGGTTTAACATAATGAAGTGGCAGGAGAGTCTTGATTCTAGACAGGTGGGTGACAAACCCCTCTTAGATTCAGGGAAGTGAGTGGAAATCAGGAAGGGACATTTGGAGGCCACCCCAGGAACAGCACAGAAGCCTCATCTCAAGAGTTCCACAGTTATCAGTGGTGCCAGGACAGTAGGAGGGCGGGAGCCAGGAGCCCACCGGGGACCTAACTAGACAGCATGTGTCGGTGAGGCCAGCGACGGGGGAGTGTTCCTGAGATCAGTGTCTCACAGCTGTGATACAGACCTGGGTACAGGCGTAGCTGACGGGTCTGCATCAGGAAACAGATGAGAAATTATAGCTTCCAAAGATGATAACTATACACTCATGAGACAATTGGCAGTGGGGAAAAATAAAGGTAGCGCCCTTAGCACTGATTATTTTTGGTCCTAATTTGCACAAGTCAGGCAATTCCTCCTTTCCCAGTTATTTATATTGCTTTTGAATATTTTCCTCTTTTCAGTCTACGACAGTATCAAGTAATCTCTTCTCGATCTGAAACTTTCACTTGTTTTTGCATCTTTAGAAATGACTTAAAAGCATTTTAGTGCAATATTTCAAATATACAGAAAAGTAGAGAAAATAATATATTAAATTCTTGGGTACGTAGGTTCCAGCTTTACCTATCATCGACACACGGCCAGTTTTACTTCCACAACCCCCCTTCCTCTCCCTCTACCCGCATACCCAGCGTCCGCATTCCCAGGTTATTTGAGAGCGGCCCTGATCTTCCTATCATTCTACTTAGAGGGGAGCTATAATAAAATCTGAGGGCAGCTAGTAGTCTAGTTTGCATTTTTTTCATTGCTACTAGAAACAAAGGATACTGGGGGGGCTCGTGTTATTTACTTCTTGTCTATTTTTAACATAATTAAACTCACAACAATCATAAAGTTGAGGTAGTTGCTAAAAGGCATGTACACAAACATATTTTTAGATAAGCATGTTTAGTAGTTATTCAAAAATAGTTCACCAGTTTTGGGTTCTGATTGATCATTGTAAAATGTTTCCTCCTGGTGTGAAATAAATGTGAGAAAATACAGTGCTCAATCAATGCAGGGATTCCGTTAAAACTTTTTCACAACCATGTTCAATCCCTTGATACTCCTTTCAATGATGTCACGTTTCCTTTTATTGTGTAATCTGCCCTTATGAATCTTCCTAGTGTTTACAACCATTATCAAAGGATTAAAATCTAAAGTGTTTGCTGAACACTCTGGTTATTTTCCAGATCGGATTGTAAATTATATGGGCAAAGACTTTCTCTTGAACTCTGCTGTTCATCCACAGCACTCGCTAGTGTTTAGCATTTATTCATGCTTCAAAGAGACATGTCAAGCGGCTGGTCTACATGCATATTGCTGTTCATCCTAACATCCAAGTAAGTGTTACAGCAGCCTCCTTGCTGTGCTGCACGCAGTCATTTCCTGTGTCCCTGACAGACATTGCTAATTGATCACTGTACTCTTTTTTTTTTTTTTTCCTAAGTTGGGATGCAGCCTCAGCATTCTTGGCAGATTTTTAGCTAATTGGCATTCTTGACAAATTTTAACTGATTTTCCAACCTTGTTACAGCATTATTTAGAGAAGAGGCTGGAGCTGTTCACGGTCATTGAACTTGTCAAATGTTGCTTTGTTTTAAAAGTCCTGCGGGTCACTGACACTTTGCTGTATGTTTTAGTTCAGCATGGTCAGTTCCAGGCTCCTGTGCCCACGGTTACAGTCTGGTTTCCACGATGTTATATATTCTGATCACTAGACCTCTCTAACCAGGCCTAGGCAGAAACACGGCTGTAAAGTTAAAGCCCCAAGGGAAACAACCAACCCCCAGCCCCCAAGACCTTCCCGAGGCCACAGCTGGCTGTAAGATAGCGAAGATCCATAAGTCACACAGGATGCCTACAACCAGGAAAAGAATGTCTAGCTCCTCTGGCCCCAGATACCCTCCCAGTGCCCACAGCCTCATGATAAAGAGGGACAAAGAAGTACCCTAACCTGGGAAAGTTTCACAGGCCAGCCAAATACCTCATCCCCCTCCTGCCTCGGAGAAGTTTCCCCTTCGGCTTTGTTCCTAAATAAAGTTCGTCGCTGCTGTCCTAAAGTCGTGGTCTCCTTCCTCTGGTATGACATACTGACACACGAGGCTACAAGCGAGGAGATCTGATTTCAGATTCTCATTCCATCATTCACCAGCTAGATGACTTTGAGCAAATCACTCAGTCTCTACCAGCTTCTCTTCTATTTTTTTAATTTTTAAAATTTGGATAGTAATATTTTTCCTTCAGATGAAATTCACCTGAATTTTTTTAATGAATTTTTAAACTGTAACACTATATACAAATGTCTGTTACTATGAAACACATCTTTGTTTAGGATAAACACATGCACATTTAATGAGATATCAGTTCCCAGTCTTACATTTACTCATCTTTCCCTTTGATCTCCTTTGTGTGACTGTTTTAGCGTGTCTAGATTGATAGGGATTTCTTCAAGGTATAACGATGCCTCCCTACTCTTTATTGTCCAGGCTGAGGAACAAGGTGTGTGGATCAACTTGATAGGCTAGGAAATAAAACAGGAAGCACAATGAAAAGTTTGAGGCTTGGGGGGAAAATGGACTGGCGTTTGGGGATATTGTTGGTTAAGACTGCTTTTAAAAGAACACCCTCAGGCGATTTCCCTAAAGCTTTGGCCTCGGCAACCTCCTGCTCTAACCAGGTGATTAACTGGCTGCATGTTACATTTAAACAGCTTTCTAAGAAAGCTGCTTGTGACTCCCTCAGTGCGTTGGCATCTATGACAATATGGAAAGTATGCAGCGGTTAATTTTCCTAACCACCCTGAAACTAACATATTTGCAATGCATTTCATCAGCAACTTAGTAAATTGCCATTTAAGAGGAACATTACTTTTACAATAGTATCATAAAACTCCTGCTGCCAGCCATAATTCACAGGTGGTAGCAGAGGAAAGTGGATTCGATAGTACTTCAATATCCCTCTGTCCTGAGGTGATAGTTTCTAAGTAACAGGCTGGCAGTGTGTGTGAGCATGTTTCGACTCTGGGGCTTTTCAGTCAAAATAATTTATAAACCTATCTCTCTCACTCTCCCCTCTTCCTTCCCCCCTGAAATGCTTACAGGCATATCAGCTGTATGGAAATTGTTCTGGTAACTGGAGGGTCCTGTTGGAAGGTCACTTTGTGTAATATTTGAGAAGTTGCTTCACACTTATTTTTGGCATTCAGGTTCTTGAGTGATATTTAAGGTGAATTTTAAGTGCATAATAAGAATGATAAGAAAGGAAGTCCTTCTTCCCACAGCTATATTATACAGAGTAAAAAAACAATCTAGTGACAAAGGAACATAAGGTTCTACGATGTTGGTTACTTTAAATTTTTATATTACTTCATCTCCAATTCAAATGTCAAGTCAAAGTAAATTTGTGAAGCACTTTGAAAATCTCCCCAAATCATTCACCTAAACTGGGAAACATCCATCCAAATGCAAACCGGTTTTCATAGGGGGAGGTGGGGACGGAGAAATCAATGTCACCGACAAACTGAACAGGGAGCTGGCTGGAATTTTTTGAGGTGAAATGCAAATTTCAATACCAATGGCTCTTTAAAACTGTGACTTGTGAGGTTCTTACAGCTGTGATCCTAGTAATTCCGCGAATGACTGTACTTCCCATCCCCCATTCATTCTATCTTTCTTTTTGGTGAAAAGGGAAAATTTATATTTTAAAGAAATCACATGGCTGTTTTGCCTTTCCTAACAATTTTTTTCAGCAACTTCAACACCCTGAAGCTTTACCTATTACTCCCTTTATTTTTGTCTCTCCTAGAAATCGATGTGACTTCCATGATGAACTTATGCTTGTTTTTTAAAAAGTCAAACCACTTATTATTTTGCCCTTTCTGAAAAGATAAGGGATATATTTAAAGAACTACTCATGGAACTGCAGTAAATTTATATTTTACCACTTTATTCTTCATTCTTCCTCCTTAAAGATTTAGACAATTTATAGATGTATTGTGTGACAAATATTTAGTTCAGGATAGAAATCTCCAGATAGAAGTCTCCTAATCCTTAATGTAACTGATGAGGAAACAGAGGTTCAGGCCTGTACAATGCCTTGACGGCAGCCACGCAGACCCAACCGGTGGCAATATTGTCCTTTTTTCCCCTCCGAAGCCACTCATCTGAATGCAGAAATAATTTAGTATGCCAGGGCTATATGTTGGCTTCCCATAAATGATCAAATATGGTTTTTAGGATACTTGAACTTGGCAAAACACAGAGCATTCTTCCTTTCTGCCCCTGGGAAAAAGGGGAGCTTTACTGTTCTATAAAATGGGGAGGAAACTGAGGCAGAGAACGATGAAGCACCCTTAGCTGCCTATGCACGGCTCAGCTTTTAGATCTAGGCCACAATTCGTTACTTAGCCCTATCTGGCCAAGCAGTGTTCTTCTGAGAAAGTGTGCTCTGTCTGCACAGGATAAATGACAAACCAGAAATAGTCTGTGTGGTCTACCGGTAGACATGAAAAGCAGCGAGGTCAGCCCAGAGCCCACAAAGAATGTGCACTAATGTATTCTTCTGCCCACTTTGATTTGCTAACAAAATCATGCCATTTTAAAAGATGGAGGACAGAGTTTAACGATTGAGAAAAAAATTAGAAATGTCAAGTGTAATCCTTTGAAACAGGGAGCAGCTCAGGAGCAGGGTTGTTTTGATGTTCCGAGTCCTGCTGATGAGTGACAGGAGAAATGAAGACCCTTTCAGACAAACCCATTGTGCTCCCGTCAAAGGTGGCTGCGGTTCTGTTCAAACACCTGTTTCTAATCTTCATGAATATTAAAGGCCTCTGCGATTTTTTTCCCTCTGGAAGCAACGATTTGAAGTGTTACAGTACACAAAAGACATCATCTGAGATGTTGCGACTCACTGCTAGTCCTTAGTTTTTCCCTGAGGAGATGCATAATTTTTAAATTTATGGCAGTTAGGTTTTTAGACGTAGGGAATGCTGAAACTGAGAAACAGGTTGTGCTGCATTTTTTAAAATTTGCCTTAGTCATTCTATGTTCATCTTATATATGATTTGCTTTCAATTTAGCATAAAGGTGGCAACCATATAACTTGATTTGGAAATAGAAGAGAAAGGAGGCTTGGAAGAGTTGAAGGCAGGCCTTTCCAAAGATGTTACTCCACCATCAGTAGTCATGGCACTGTCAATTGGATATGGAAATAGATTGCATTGGCTCAATAATTCTCTGCAAAGAAAATTCATGTATTTGAAATGTGTATGGGCATTCCAAAGCACAGTACTTTTTTCCCTAAATTTAGTTTGCATGGGTTATGATTCCTTTCAAAGTTCAATAAAGGCATGTGACACAGACTGATTGGATTTTATGTAGTTTCTTGGAAACTTACATATTACAGATTCAACAGACTGTATAGAATACTGCCATTAAATCTTCCAACCACTCTCTCAGAATTCTTTCTCCTTGTTTCAAATGAAATGGTGTTACACAAATCACACCCCCATAAAATGACCACTTGTAATTAACTCCTTCCAAATTTCACTAATTCTGGTTTTGACTAATCCCTTTGACTAATTGACTTTAGTCAAGGAATCCAACTCATTATAATTCTTAACCACTGGAGCCAGTTTCAGGCTGTTATCATGTTAAAATTGTAGGAAAACAACTGTCCTAATTCTACTTGAATGCAAGAGGGAAAGACTTTTGGATCAAGAAATTTATTTGGGTTGTCTGGAATTTTTGACCAACATTCCAAGGCCCATATTCATATTTAGGGGGGCGCTAAAGCCGAACTCTGGCTTATGTTGAGAAGGGATCTAAAAGGATTTGCTTCACTTTGCCTGGCTGCACTTCCTTTATTCTTTTGAAGTTAATACAGATAAGTGGAAACAAGTCAACCTAACCCTCCTCTCCTTTTCCTGCTTTGGCTCCTGGGTACACAGGTTTCTGGCTTTCTTTAATGGATAAATCTGAGCATTTACACAAAATGCAGACCTTGCTGCCTACATAAGAGAAGTTACCATCTCCACACTGTGATAGTGTCATGATTATCATTTTTCTGTGCACAGATGTTTGGCATCTGAAAATTCCCCTTGATTGTATTTCATTGTCTAAACCAGAAATATTAAGACATGTGTAATGGAAGCTACAATGTTCCTCAGTGGTATGGAGGCAGGACTTCCTTAAGACCAAAAATGCCTGGCAGAAAGCCATGCACTTCTCTCGTGAAAATGCTCCAACTCCAGGAAAACGAAAAGCCTGCAACCACATTTCCAAAACTGTACTGTCTTAGTTTGGGCTGCTATAGTAGAGTGCCACAGACTACGCAGTTTAAACAACCAAAAGTTGTCACTTATGGATGCAGAAACTGGCTTCAAGATAGCTGCTTTCTCTAACACCACCTGACCAAAAGAACAAGCACTAGTGTTCATCTTCCTATGGGGCATTCATCCCATCATGCAGACTCTATCCCCATGACTTCATCCAAACCTAATTTCCTCTTGCAGGCTCCACTTTATACTAGCACCCTGTTATGCCTTGTGTCTAGATGTCTTTCCAAATTCTCATGCACTCACAGGTGGATGCATCTAGGGTGTGTGATACTAGGATTAAGGATGCATGGTACTGGATTGGTCCACTGATTGGTTTAGCATAGTTCTGGGCGTGGGGAATGGGAAGGCTCACCCCGGGTGTGGGTGGCACCACCCAAAAGTCAGGTAGCCTGGATGTGTGGGATCAAAGGGAAAGGCAGGTTTGCTTCACTGCTTGCTGCTTCCTGCTCTGCCATGAACTGTTTCTCCTCTGCCACAACACCCTGCCTTGGAGCCAGCTGACTGTGGACTGAAACCTCTACAAACTGTGAGCCAAAATTGATCTTTCTTCTTTTAAATTGTTAGTGTCAGGTATTTTGTTTCAGCAATGAGAAAAGTAACTAAGACGCACCCCATGTTAGGGTTGTGGCTTTGAACTTGGGGGCGAGAGTTAGGGACGTGCAGTATGTAACAGCTATCATCTGTATTGATGCTGCCATTTCCCAGCTCCAGTGCACTCAGCCTGAGTGAGGAAGCGATGTCCGTCAGATTGTGCCCTTCCTCTGCACAACACAGTCTCCTCGGGCTCCCCTAGAGAAAAAGCTGTTCTGCAGGTGCCTAAAAGACCTTCCATGATCTTCTCTCCAGCTCTCTTGTCCCCTGAGCTACTCAACCTCGCGCTCTGGTGGCACCAATGGCACTGGGCTCACTGCCTCATTCCACACAGCACCCCCATGGCAGGACTGAGTCTTCCCCTGCCCTGTCTCTCCTTCGGTGCACTTATTTCTATCTGAAATACTACATTTTATTTTATTTTATCTGTCTCCCAATGCTGGGACGTAGGTTCCTTGAGGGCAGGAATTTGCTGCTGCTGTTGTATTTCTAACTTCTATAGCAGTGTCTGGTACAACAGACCAGACATTATTTTTTGAACAAGTGAATGAATCCATGGCTACCCCTCATTTACTTATTGCTTTGTAGCTTGAAGTCATTTAATTTCTCTTGTAGGAAACAAAGGAAGTCCCTTAGGTAAATACCAGCATGTGATAGTGAATACGAGGCTCCAGGATGTCAACTGAACAAAATGCCCACTTTCAGGTCACCAAAGTGAGCACCTACTGTAATCAGTAGGGCCAAAAGGAGTTTTAACAGTCAGAAGTAATTTTTTATTTAGAAAGAGTCCACTTCTCCAAACTTCCTTAGGCCAAGGGTGTCACTTCTTCTCCTAGCTCAGATGAATAGACAGAATATGCAGATGCTGGCTGCGGGAGGTCAGGGCCCAGTTTCCTTTCCAAAGTGGAAAAGGGCCAGCAGGGATAACGCAAGCCTGAAATGTACATTGTTCATTGTATTCTCCTCTCTCTGTTCCTCACTACAAAATGCCCTTGCACACCTGGACGCAGTGAGATGGTGATTTGTGGCAATATGAGGGAGGCCCTACTATCTCCTTAGTGCTAGCTTTAAATAAAACCTTTTTCATTTTCACCAAAAATAAATGGTCTCCTTAGTTTGTCTGGTCAGCGGTGAGCAAAGAGTCCTGAGTGTAGGGAGCTGAGCAGCCGGTTACACTAGTGGGTGCATGACTGGAAGACAGCATCCTCCTCTCCACAGAGGGGCCACGTCTGCCTCGGCAGATGCCTGCGTCTGCAGTGTATTCACTGTGGAAGTTACCAGCAAGAAGGCATGGAGGGGAGAGCCCAGCCTGCTTTCCCTGAGTCCCATCTCCTTTGAGATGGCAGGAGACGGGTGCCTTTTAGAGTTCGTGATCCCACAGACTCGTATGTTATTACAATTGACAAAATTATGCCCTTCTGCTAGCAGCTGGCCCATATCAGTCTCTTACTACGGACACCTCTGAACATTCAGCATCTACTCTGAGCTCTGAGTTTAACTTTCAGGGTTTAGGATTGATTTTCCATTCAGTGTCATTTTTATTTGAAGCATGTGAGCTTCAGTTCCTAAGAAGAAGTGGAACCAGCAGTCCCAGGGGCCTCCTTCCCAAAACACAGCTCCCCACTAATGACGCTTGAAAGACATAGCTGCTGATCTTCCCAGAGGGAAGCCAAGTGGGAGTGAGAACCAAATGCTCTCATGTTGATACTCTGAACTGTTTGCGTTCAGTTCTGGACACTGTACAGCATTCCCACACAGCTGGCTTTAAGTAATGAGTCTGGAGTGGCTTCTTAATGCGAGGGTCACACTCCCAGGAAGCTGTCCTTTCACAAGAACAAATTCACAGCTCACACAGAATGACTTTCTGAGTAATGACTGATGTAGAGAATGCTTTAACGTGTCTATTTTCCATACCTGAGATTTTGATCTAAAAATAGTTGAAATGAGAATTTGCTTTTAAAAGTTCTTTGTTTTCTTCATTTCTCTAAATTAGATAATTCCAAATATCATGTATATGTGGTAATCTAAGTTTTTCTTTGACTTGATTATTCCTAACAGTGATGGTGTTGTATGCAAGTCGACAGAGACACAATTATGCTCAAATTCAATTTGTTTACCCTTGTGTGCGGACACACAGATCTCTTTTTGCCAGGGACAATGGCATACTGTGGGGTTTTAGTGACAGAGGAAAATATTCAGAGATGTCCTACGTTTAATTACAGAGGCCAGAGGGTGGAGGGTGGGGAGACAGCCAACAGTTATCTCTACTGGTGGTCAATCAGTTAACAGCTAAACGCCAAACCCAACAGAAGAGGCTTCCTGGCTGTGTGTTGTGGCCTTGACTTGGAATTCCCGGCAGGCTGACCCCCGGGTGTCACCACTGCTGGCTCTGGTCTTCCTGTGCACTTTCTGGACCACTAACTCCAGTCAGTCCAGAAGACACAAGTGCTTCTCTTCATGAGCTATTTTCCTAGCTCCAAACTTTCTCACTTCTTGTCATTCTGCCTCCCTCATCTATAGACAATTTAAGTTCGATGTTCATAAATTGCTCTTTCATTCTCCAAACTTTCAGTATAGAAATACTTTTGGCTTTTAGGTATGGAGGACGCATTTCCATCTGCCAGCCAGCCTTCCTGCCAGCACCTATGGAACACGTCCCAGACCTGGTCCTTCTCATGCTAGCATCTGCAGCGGCTCAATTAAAGCCTTTTATTTCAGAGCACCCTACACCTCAGTAGTTTAGGGTTAATCCTAGTACATTTCCTCCACAGCTTACGATTCCAATGTGATAATTCTCATAATGCTCTCCTGCACAACTAAAATGCGTTTCCTTAATGGACCATAAACTGGAGACAATTAAACCAAGATGGACTTCTGAAAAAGCAAAAGGGTAGAAGAAATCGGGCACGGAGTTGTACTGAAATCCATTCCCAGATCTTCATTTACACTGTGAGCTAGTAAAATCTGGTGTGTGATAAATGTTTAGAGTTTGTATTCACGTTATTAACTGGAGAGGAGTAAAATGTGTGAAAACAATCTTTATTTTAACCAAACACAGGCTCTAATATAGCATAATGAATGATCTGTGGAAAAAGACATTTTCCCACCTTTTTAGCTGTGTTCTGCTTTTCTGCCTTTCTCTGCATCACTCCCTCCCATCTTCCCAGGACTCTGGATACACCCTTATCCTTAGTTTTACTTCTGTTGCTATACTGTCTGTTTTCTTTCTTATCTCTATGAGCATTTTTTAAGCAAAGGAAAGAAGGGGAAGGGAGAAACGAGGGAAGGAAAGAAAGGAAGGAGTGAAGAAAGGAAGAGGGGCAGAAGAGAAAGAAAAACAGACACTAAAAACTTTGTTTCATTCACTGGATTATTTTTCTTAGTGCTCTGCATTGTGCCAAGTCCCATTTACATCTTTCTCTGTAGTCATCTTCTAGCTCATCTTATTTCTTTGTCCCACATTGTCCGTTGCTGAAAATGGAGCAACCACTCCCCGAAACCCGGGCAAGCAGAATACTTGAATCTAGTTACCAGTGCTTTTAACCCCTGAACCCCTGAACGCTCATTCTTGGAGCAATAGATGTGCTTTCAAACACTTGTAAACAAGATGCTCCCAACCTTGCTGTCAAGTTTCATTCTTCTCTAGCCATTTCTGTGCCTGCCTGAGGCTACTCACATATCCAAAATTGCACAGGAAAAGGGCTTTTGCTTTCCTCTGCGCACTCCGGGGAAAGGAAGGATGTTCTGTCTCCATTCTTGTCTTCTCTGCCAACTTGCTTTCTCTACCTGAGAGGTCAGATAAACCCCTGAGTTTACCTAAGTTACCTCATCTTCAAGTTTTTCCTGATTCCTCTATCCTGATTTATACTCTTAGCTGCCTTCGACCTTTATAGCACTTTTTTCATAAGGTCGATTTTATCTTATATTTGAGCCTGTTTCCTGCCAGTTGTTTCATACGTGCTTTCTGGGGACGGGTGCTGTCTTACATACCTCGAAGGGCTCTGGTCTGACACTTGGCTCCTAAGCTCTTCACACATTCTGCGTACAAAGGGATAGCTCATTATCAACTTGCTGAGTTCACCTGAAGGACTAAAATACTTGGAGTGGAAATCACAATGTTCCTGCTGATTGTAGGCTTATAAAACATTCACTGTAACCCTTAACTCAGAGTACAGTGCTGCTCGGTCACCCCATCAATTAGTTTCATTTCCTTTATGAATGGGGTTAATAATATTTACATAATAGGGGGACTCAGAGGATTCTTTAATTAATAATAAAGCACATTCTAAAATCCTAGGAGGAAATAAAAAGATAAATATTATTATGTATCTTATTGCTATAGATAGCAGTTATTAAACTCTCCCACAAACATGAACCAAGAACAATTTAAAACCAAACTAATAGCTTAATAAGAAACAACCAGGGTCACCACAGTTGAGCTAGCATAACACTTCGGCAAAAATTACTTCCAGCTTCCGTTACTATTAACACTGTACAAAATAAGCCTTCAAGATCTCTATTTCCTCCCTGCTTGACGAAGACACGGGACAAAGGGGCCACAAATATATCTGCTAGCTCCAACTTTCACAGTGAGTCTCTCAACTGAATGTCTCAAATCCCTGATAATTGAACAGTCTTCCATGTGGTTATATGGTTGTGGCCCACTGCTTTTCCCACTTCCACCAAGGAGTTAAAGGATAGTGGAGATTCTCAAGCAATTATATGAGGTTGGCTATTTTATAAGAATTTTCAGGGAACTTGAACATGCGAATAAGATTTTGAATCTTGGTGTCCCAGAAAATATTTTAGCCTGAAGTTAGAGAATAATCAGGAAATATTTGCATATCCTAATCACAGTTTCTGAAAGAAATTGTTTCTCATAAGTGTGTCCCCTGGGGCTCTAGGTAATAATACTTACTAAAGTTCTCTGGGATCCTTATGGATCATTCAGCATGGGTGAAAGAAGCCAGCTCGATGGGATTGGTAGGCATTTAGCAACAAGCCAAGTGACACTTTGCTTTCTTGGAGGATGTATAGGTAAGATGTCCTGGTGAAGTGTGAGAGAGCCTCTATTATGGTTTAAATCAAAATGTTCCCTTAAAGGCGTATGTGTTTCAAGGTGAGGCTTTAAGAGCACAGTTAGAACATGGAGACACTAACCTCCTTGATAGACCAAACCACTGCTGAATTCATAGCTGATTGTGCTATTGGAGGTGAGGCCTGGTGGAGGAAGTTGGTCACTGGGGACACACTTTGGAGTAAGTCCTTTCTCTCTGTCTCTCATGTTCCCCATCTTTTTACTTAGCTATCATGAGGAGTTTATCTCTTCCACACCCTTTTGCCATGTTTTTGCCTTGGAGCCAGCTAACCATGGACTGAAACATCTGAAACTGTGAGCCAAAATAAATCTTTCACTATTACACCCTCATACAGATTGTTAGAAAACTCCTTTATTGGTTCATTCTCCCTTGTTCTGGTGTTGAACATGGCTCTGAGAACCCAGAACCTTTGGGGTGTAGTGCTTTATGGCTCACTCTTGGATCTCCAGTTCAACATGGTTGTCACACATTTGTCCATCTATCCTCAAAATTAGTTGTGCTGTCTTTTACTTTTAAATATATATATTGTGTTAAAAAACACATAACATAAATTTGCCCTCAGTAATTTTAATATAATGTATAGCATTGGCAATTATATGCATGTTGTGGCACAGAAGATCTCTAGAATTTCTTATCTTGTACGACTGAAATGCTGCTGTCACAGTTCCCTCACCTGCGGCTCCTGTCAACCACCACTGCACCGTTTCAACGAGCTTGACTACTTTGCACACTTCATGCATTACTTGTCTTTTGGGGACTGGTTTATTTCACTTAGCATAAGGTCAAGATTATTCTTGTTATACCATTTGGTGCCTTATATAACACACAGGTTTTGTCCACAAGATCCATTATTTCCAGTGTTTCTGGTTGGTAGCATGTTAACTTTCTAGAAGGAGGAGAAACTTTCCTGGAACATTGGATCAGAAGAGTTACTAGGCCAGTGCCAGTTTGGACTCTATCATACATGAAACAAGGTGCAGAAAACAAAGAAGTTCTTCAAAGAGATCTAACTTCTTTGACATGGCCAAATGACAAGATAACTTTTACTTGCCTTGATAAATACTTTGGCCTTACAGAAGTGATGTCACTGGGATCCTGGAGAAATATAAAATAAGGAAATAGAAAACAAAATGTTGTCTAATATGTTTTAGATTAACATTTAGTGCTATCCTTTTATCATTTGTTACTTGGCTTCGTAGTACCTCGCCAAGCCTCAGTTTCCCCATTTGTAAAATGAATGTCACATCTGGCTTAGAGAGCTGTAGGGAGAATGAAATGTATTTAAATTATGTGGGTCCTGCTCCTGATCTGCCACAGTTTCTGCCACAGACTAGTACCACACAAAACCACAGCTGATCCTCTCTTACACTTCAATGCCAGTGTCTCATCCTGCCCTAAAATATCTCTCCTGTGCTGAAAGAAATCTTGGTAGAGAAGAGGGGTGAGCATGCAGAAGAGAGGACACAGGATTTGGCTCTTTGCTTTACAAAATAAATCTTTGGCAGTAAGCTGAGTGGCCCCCCAGTGTCTGTCTCCTCCTGGGCCTGTACACACCACATCAGTGCTGGGCTTTCCATAGTTCTCTCTACCCAGAAAAGGTTTGATTATTGAGCCACGTCTTCTAACACTTGTGAGTGCCGTGGTGTATCTCATACTTGTGTTTCCTTGCAGATTTCCAAGATGACAATGACTGGGTAAATTGTGGTGCATGGTTATATCTTACAGAGCTTTGAAAGGAAATACGAATTAGGCCAGTCTGACCTCTCATGTAAGTCAATGCTATATTTCTTGGTCTCATTATAAAAAGAGCCATAAAATCAAAGTTATTGTGAGTTCCTATAGGAGTTAAAATGTGGTATTTTCATTGACAATAATTAAATCTGTAGGTTACACGTACTAGTGCTTGACCCAGCTACTCTTTCAGCCAAGATTCGTCACCACCAGGCAGTCAGCAAAGTCTTTTCTATTTCTCCAAAGCATCTACCTTGGCACAGAGTCAGTTACTTGAGACACGTAAAACACATGGATGTTCTTCCAGCCTCCTGTTTCCAAGGTTTCTGGAGCAGGTGATCATTAACGCAAATTTATGGGCCATTATAGAATTTAAAAAATTGTATTTTGGTTGAAAAAAAAACATAAGCTTTTCACACTCACTTTTTAATTATCACATGGGTAAAAAAGGCAAGTATCTAGCCATCCTGGTTTCTAGATAAGGTACTAACCTAAACATTCCTTTAACAAAAACAAACAAAAAGTTCCAGAAGGACTGTGATTTCTTTTTGGCAAAAATATCATTTACGCTCTTGAAAAAAGTTGTGTAAGGGCCTAAGACAAACACTGTCTCAAAGCAGGGTCTGTGGATATGCTGTTGGTGCCAGCATGTGGGTGGCAGAAGCCTGTGCAAAGCTTGGTGCGTGTGTTGGGCGTGTGCGTGTGTGCTGTGGCGCCGCGGGTATTTTGTCCTTCTACTGGCCTAAAAACATTAGGCTGAAGAAAGCAAATAGCTTGCAGTATTATTGGTTCCTGTTTAAATTCAAAGTGAGAACTAAGCTAAACATAGTCTTATGAAAGGAGTATTTTTGGGCATGAATGGGTTAGTCAGGCAAGCCATGAGAAGTAGATTTTAAACAAGCCATTGCCACATCTTGGTAAAGAAATATGTCTGCCATGGAGATCTTTGCCTTCTTAGAAAATACACTTTCTGGTGTTGTTTTAAGCGATTCTTGATTTACCACAGCTAAACTTCTCCCGTCTTGCTCTGCGAATGTGGCCAGCTCTTGTTAATTTACATTAGAGACACAGAGTTGCCATTTGGCCTTTAGAAATTTTTCCTATAGAGTTTTTGGATCCAAACAAAAGGTTCTGAAACCTTTTATTATTTTATTTTATTTTATTTAAACAAAGGGTCAACTATGGAAATGGTCTAAAGCAGATCTATTTGTTTCATGTTAATAGCCAGATTACGTCATTTCTGTTTGCCTTTATTAAATAAAATGTACTATTTCCTCTGACATTTATTTTTCTGACCCCAAGATTAGGAAAAACTGATCATAGGAAAAGATCATTTACTGTCACTCTGCTTAGCTTTCACTTTAATGATAAGAGAGCCATTTTCTGAGATCTGTTTCAGGCTGAAAATACTTCACCCAATCTGTGCATTTTTAATAACAGTAAAATAAGCAAACCCTCTGATAACAGTATTTAACATTAATTTTTAATAGCCTCATGCCTATTAAGTTGCCCTTTGTATCTTCGTGGGCAAAAACCTTTCTATAGACAGTTAATCAGAAAATAAATTGATTTTGGGTGCCTTCCTTATTCTTGGGGTTTATCAGAGAGGCAAGGGCATGCCTTGCCAAATGTTTCTGGACTTGTTTCTTCAGAAACAGTGTCTCCAAGGCCAATAGCAAAGATGATAGTTTTAATTGTATGTTTAGTAACGTTTATTTTGTCTTTATGATTGGATTCTCCTTGGCTTCACAATGGTGAACTGTCTTTACAAGTAGCTTTTGTGATTCATCACCACTCTTCAAGGGTTTCTGGAATTGTCTGTGGGGTTCATGTGATAGTATGAACATAATATTATCAGTCAATCATCCAACACATTCATGAAAATTACTGATCACCTACCATAACGATCCTTGTCCTGGGCTCTAGGAGGCATAGCAGTAGCCAATTAATTCAGCAATGGTTCTGACAACGTCACTGTGGAGACACAGCTACTAGTACCTCATGTGTCAGGGAAATATTTTGGAGGATCTTTATGTCTGTTTCTCTCCTAAGTCTGGTCTTCTCTGACTTCAGATTCCCCACTGAATCATGGGGGAGGTAATGTTTCCTTCATTACCACATTGTTGTGAAGTTGAATGGAATTTGCTATTAAAATGTCTGACAGAAAAGTTAACTCCTAAAAGTCAACTATTCTTATCAACATCTACAATAATGGTAATTCTCTCACCAGTCCTCTGAGATGGGTCTGATCATTTGGGTCCAAAGGATGTGAATAAACAGCCCAAGGATGCCCAGCTACCTAGGCTGACAGATTCCCTACTGTTCTGAAGGAGCCTCTCTCAGTGGACTGGGTGATAAGAAATAGTACAAGGTTTTGTGGCTTAGTGATCCACATGGCACTTGAGGAATGCCAACTACGAGGAGGAGAATGAGTCTTCCTGGCATAGATGATTTCTGGAGTCAAGAATGGGACTATTCATGGCCATCAACCACGTCTACCATCGTAACACCAGGAGGGCGGGCAGATTCCTCACGTGGTCTTGGTTAGATCTACACTGCCTCCATCTTTTCATGTGAAATTCCTGTAAGGGGTGGAGGAAGTCAAGTGAAAAGCCTCTCCTGGGTGAAGGGAGCTCAAGGAATGCCGTCCAGGTCACATGGTCTGGGGTAGGACTTACAACATGCAAAGATTGGTTCTAGGATTCATTCCCTCTAGATAAGGGAAGGTAATGAGTGCTTTTAGTCTTTATATCTGATAACTCATTTGATTCTTCCATGATCTGATGAAGAAAAAATATATATATATACATGGTTTTTCCACTGAGGAAAAGGAATCTTAGAAAAGCTAAATGAACTGCTCATGGTCCAGAAACTCAAGCCTGCCCAACTCCAAATCTCAAGCTCCTTCCAGACCATCACAGTGCCCCAGGATTCTCGCTTATTTTCCAGTGATAGTGACTTGGACATCTTCCATCTTCTACCAAAGATCACAGACTACCTGTGTCCACATGTGTTCTGACACAGCTCCCACCCAGTCCTGAAGGTCTCTCTGTAATGGATGGTTTTCAAGTGAGTTGGGTTGAGGAGTCATGCTGATTTGCCTGTGAGTTACTGTCACTTTTTACTTGTCCCTTTGAGCCCGGCTTATCCCTAACTCTTTTTATCTCTGCTTCTGGCAGGGGAGCGGGATTGCAAGAATACAAAGGCCCGGTGGTTTGCGCGTCATTGAGGCCATTCTTCTAACTTCCTTAGCAGGGAGGGAAGATTATCCAACTGCGAATGTGTGTGCAAAATGTTTTGCATGCACCACCCTACTCGACTCAAAATACTTGCACAGCCACACTCCTGTTATTAGCAATTTTGTTGAAGTAGAGTTTGTAATTAAAATCCTTCTTGGCTTCTATAGTTTCTTTCCTATTCTAGCTACATGTTTCAAGTGGTTATTATGCTTAAGACAGCAACTGGAAAGTGGAAATTAAAAAATTAAGAGTTGGATACCAAAATTGAAACAAGTACCAATAAATTGTCTCATGTTAGTCCTATATATAATGACCTTCGATAATCAATCAATGTTCCTGTGATGCTCCCATACAGAATAGCCTTTGATAACCGAGGTCTTTCTAAGGTTTTGTATGTGTTGAAAATAAGCACCTACAGATCCAGCTTATACCTGACATAATTATTCCCCATCCTGCCTTTCTGAGATAATAAAATAAGATTATCCCACCAAAGGCAACTAATACTAAGAAACAATTAGGAAAAGTTAATGAAAGCATTAATTAAATGTATGTTAAATAACGATATATCAAACACCTTTGCATTTGGGATGAACAACATTTCACGAGCATAATTCTGACCGATGTAGGCATGAATCTTCATTCTCCCAGATCCTCATTCAACTGCCAAAATATTTTTCCTCTGCAGGATTGTAAAATAAAGTATATTTCGGTTCCCGCCAGATAGGGTAGTGTTTCGCACTGCCGTATTTAGACTTTAGCATTCCAGTAATACAGGAGGGAAATAATTCTGGAAACACTTCTCATTCTTAGCATATTATGTGTAAATAACCCCCTTGGCCAGCATTTATGTCTGCCTGCTTACTCTTCCCAAACCTGTTAGCAGCAGGTTTGGAAAATCCCATTCTAAACTCATCTGTCTATACTTTTCTTTTTAAACCAAAGAGAATGTATGTGTGTTGGAGAGTGTATTCTGAAAACCCCATGTGAGCACGGGATGGCTCTAAGCCAGCGACCTTTCCAGGAGCGGAGAATATTCTTTATGCTACATGTATGTTCATGGTAGAAATAAAAGCATCTTCATTTTCTATGATGTTTCCTTGTGAGGTATTTTTACCTCCCAGGGAGCAGTGTACTCTATTTGGACACCAAGGCTGCAGAATCCTCCACCTGCTTTATGCTACTGCAAGTCTATCATTTTAGCTAAGGACAAAAAATTTCATGGAAGGGCAACTATTTCTAGGAAGTTGTTTTTCAGATGAGGCCCTCACTACAAAAACATCTTCTTCTTCATAAGCTTTTCATATTTCTTGACACAGTTAATGCCAAATAAGGAGCATACTTATTTATACAGGTGAAAAATATATCAATAACATTTCCAATGTCACAAAATTCTAAGTGACCCCATCATTTTTTCACAGCACTTGTGTAACACAGAACCAATAACACAGCCATCCTTACAAGGCAAGTCAGCCCCTAAAGACTTATACTCTAAATATAAACGCAGCAGTCATTAAGAAGAGCAGCATCTCCTCTTTGCTCTTGCATTCTACTCTTGCCTTCCTGGCAACCTTGTCCAGTGGATCACTCAGTGAACTTACAAAGAAAACTCCTAGGACTCTTTACATCAGCTGCACACTACCAGCAAAATATTTCTGGTTCTCCTCACTTTCAGGCACGTTGTTGGATTGCATTCATTCCCTGGCTTCTTACGGTTGGGCCGCTGAAGAATTGGGAGTGAAGTGATTGTCTTAGTAACTTTCTCATTGCTGGCACAAAATATGTGACACCCACAACTGAAAGGTGGAAAGGTTTATTTTGGTTCAGTTTGTAGAGGTTTCAGTCCGTAGTCCACTGGCTCCAAGAAAGGGCGCTGGCACAGGAGAATCAGCTCATAGCATGGCAGAGAGGAAGCAGACAGCAAGATCAGGGAGGGAGGAGGGAGATAGACCCTTCCAGGCCACAGCCCCGGTGATGTACCTCTTCCAACTAACTTCCCTCCCAAATAACATTTAGCTATGAATTCATAAGTGGACCAGCCCACTGATGAGTATCACACCTCCACGATCCAATTACCTCCCCCAAACCCCAAGTACGAGTGCATGAGGCTTTGGAGGGACATCCAGATATAAACCATAACAATGAGGTATGTTAATTCCAGCTTAGACCCTTTACTTGCTGCTGTGTGACCTTTCCGGAGCTTTCCTGGGGCAACCAGCAACGTTTAACATCACAGTGACATCATCAGCCTGAATTCGGGAATAGCAGAAACGAAGGCGAGAAGATCCAACTGGGACAGACACGCAACTTGAGTGAAAAATAAACTTTTCTTCCGATAAATCGCCAAGATCTTGGCATCGATCGTTACTGCTATATCACTTAACCTATCCAGACCAAAGCAAGAATAAAATAATTTTTAAAAGAAAAACACCATGTTAGAGAATAGGGTGCGCAAACTTTTACGCATTCATGGCTGTTCCAGTAGCTATTCTTTCCTGACACATTCACTGAGGCCCCCCCTGGTCAATAGGGCAACTATGTGCCATTTAGAATAAATCTCGCCCCAGGTGTTTGTCCTAGAGAAGAGTGTGACCCGCTTCTGGCCCACTTTTCTTCTTGCCTTGACACCTTATACGATGACCCACTTAACATAAAGCAGGCAAAGCATGTTTGGTCCTAATTCTGTTATTACATTGTTTTCCCTCCCTGTGAAGGAAAGATTTCACATACTAACAATTTTCCTTCTGTTGCCTTCAACATCATTGATTTCTTTTTAGAGTAAAAGGATTTATGTAGCACCTTTCTGTTTGGAAGACCTTCCTAAGAAAATGGCAATAATTATACAATTATACTTAACTGACAGCGTGGATATAAGCATCACATGAGATAATATTGTGAATAATGCTCTGTTATCTACAAAATCCTCTATACTCCGCGTCCTTAGTATCTCTTCTAATTACTGCAGTCTTTGGAGTTAGACAGGCAGGTAATTCCGCCATTTTATAGGTGAGGAGGTTTTGGTCCAAAGAGGCACAGTGACTTGCTAAGACTAATCAGCATATTATAGAGCTGGGCATTAGCCTGTGGCTTTGGATACTCTGTGACTTCATCTTCCATTTTGCCATGCATGCTGGAAAAATGTCAGTCCCTGCAGGACTACAGCGAATTTGTGGGTCTTGGAGTCACAGAGTGTACCATCCTTTAGGCTTTCTGTTTCTGCAGTACGCTGTGCAATGCTAAAGGTATCAGTTCTATTGATTTTTTTTTTTTCTCAATGGAGAAATTTACAGAGGAGAGTGATATCCTAGGGGAAAGGCTATATTCCAAAAGGTGTGTGATGTGGCTAAGAAACTATGACACAAGGAGAAGACACTACAGCAGTATATGTGTCTGTTTCTCTAGATCCAAGTGCGAACTCAGTAAGGGGATGGACATATTTAGAAGTGCATGCCCATCATTTCTTTCTGCTCACACTTTATATCTTTATTTCAGAACCTGACTCTCACAAAATACAAATTATTTATGTATATAAACTTGCTCTAAGCTAGATCAATTTAAGTAAATATTTGATGAGTCTGATTTAGTGTGTGCTGTGTTGTATTTTTCTCATAGTGATGCTGAAAATCTATTGGTCATCTCAGCAAAACTGCAGGGTGATGGTGTGGGGTCCTATTTCAGTGAGTAGTGGGGCTTAGTAGGTGGGTTGGGGATAAGGGATCTGTCACTCACGGGAAGTTTGACTACAAAGTAAAAACAAAGGTCTCTCCACATTAAAGACAGAACATCATGAATTAACAAATGTGAATTAAGAAGAAGAGGAAATGAAGAACCGTTAAAAAATGCCTTATTTGGAAATTTTATTAGGTATTTCTTAGTTTTAGATCACAGTGATTTCCTAGTATGTCTTTAATCCTAGAAATGGGTTCTCCAGAGATAAAAGTAAGAAAGCCCTTCCTGAGCTCTGTTTCTCAGACTGCTGTTCTGTACTAAATATAATCTAGAGCGCCCCTCCGCATATTTTCCAGGTTAGAGATCTTGGTTTATTTCATAGACTGTACAAATCTTAACTCCTATAACATTTATATATTATCTTTTTTCACTCAACTTTTTTTGAAAAGAGCATATTTGATCCAGAACATAAATGAGGTTCTGGTTTACACTGACCACAACAAGTCTACAAGTGCTTTATTTGTTCATTAATCTTCACAGGAATGGTGATAATTGAATATATCTATTTCATTTGCAACAAAAATTCAGATTTGGACAATTAGGTAACTAGAATTAGGCAGAAAATGATTGGAAAAACAAAACAAACCCTATCACTACATAAAGAAAACATGGCATTAAGAACTAGAAAGTTCTTGAGTTCTAATTCAGGTTGAGTGACTGGTCTTAGTTCTCAATATAAAATAATGATATTCAATGGCTATTTAATTAATGCAAATGAACAGATTTTTAATCATACCCTTGACTATTACCCAATTTAAACTTGTGCCTTCAAGCTTCATTGTACAAGCTGTGCTCTTATTAATCACAATATCTTGTTAAGTATTATTAGTCTGCACCGAAACCCTTACTTTTTTCTCCGGAAAAATAAACCACATTTAACAATCTGCTTTGCAAAAATTTTCAGTGACTATAAACAGGGCTTCAGGGTAGAACATGTGGGATTCAAACATGATCATATCATATAAAATTAGTATAAAAGTAAAATTGTAAAGTGATGTACATATGAGTGTGCTAACTATTCTCTGATAGTACCTGTTACATTTCTAGTCTAACCTGATTTCTGATTTAATTAGGTGTTGATTTCCATGAAAAATAACTTGACTTGGAGATACTTTTACTTTTCTCTCATGGTTTCAAGACGTAAATTTTGTTGATTTTAGTTAGGACGGCATTATTTGTTTCAGTAGCTTATTAAATGCACTTAAAGATAGACAAACTGCTTATTATAAAGTAATTGCCAGATTTTTTGGAAAAGATTAAGGAGTCAATTCTCACACAAAGTCATGACCACGTAGGTGGTAAATATTATACGGTCCCATTCATGAGGTCAAGTTTTTTTTAGCTTTTTATTGATCTAGATCTTTGAAGACAAGATATTTCCATGGACCTTGCACCCAGCAACTTATGGAAATAGTAATCACCAGGTAGCATGTGTTTTAAGAAAAAATTTTAAGTAAAAGCCATTTTGTCCTTGTAAGATAGAAAGCTCCGAGACCTACCAAATACTCTTCATGAAGTTGCTCACAAGGGTTTCTTACGGACTGAATTGTGCCCCCCTTTGTATGAAGAAGGTCATGTTTGAATCTCATGTTTTACTCTGAAGCCCTCTTTGTGTTCATGGAAAAATTTTGCAAAGCACATTATTAAATTTGGTTTATTTTTCTGGAGAAAAATTAACACCCCAAATCTCAGAACCTAGCTGTAAGTAAAAGAGGGTCACTGTGGATACAAAGAAGTTAGGTGAGGTCACACTGGAGTAGGGGGAGAACCTAAACCATTATGACTAGTGTCATAGAGAGAGGGGAACATTAGGAAAACAGGGAGAAAGATTCTATGTGAGGAAGATTATAGTTTTTTCGCCTCAAACATGAGGAGAGGGTCTAAAATAGGTTCTTCATCATCATGTTGAGAGGGAGCATGCCCTTGCTAACACTGTGATCTTGGACTCTGGCTACCAGGACTGTGACATACTGTTTCTGTCATTTAAATTCTTCAATTTTTAGTAGCTGGAGTTAACTAATATGAAGTCTTTTTTGAAAAAAAAAAATTAGATGGACTCGCTCCTCTTTGCTGTCTATATCAATAACCCTCATCTGCTGAACGGAAAGAGAAATCATCTGTCAGTGTGATTGAACAGTCTTCTTTTTGGGGCCCTGCTTCAGTATAGGAGGTTTATCTGTAAAGAGTACTGGTTCAATACGTCTTCCATTTATGTCTGAAATTATATTGTATTATGCAGTGTTTCCAGTAAAAAGGCAGAGTTTCGCGTTCAGATGATGTGAAGGAGCCATGGCACCAATGTGCTTCCAAACCTGCTAAGCACAAGATCCTGGAGAAAGGTGGGGTGTCAGAGTCCTTGTGGCTGCACAGAGGTAGCACCTTTCTCAAAGACTTGGGGGAAGCTGAGGACCTCAGATGTGCAGGGCCCTGGCCAGGCCCTTGGTGTCAGGTAACTTGTAAAGATCATCGCTAATTCTCTAATGCCTAAGCTTTTACATGCTCTTCTAATTCCTTATCTCTGTTTGAAAAGCAGTAGACTCTCTTAAAGGGCATGCTGTTATTATTGTCCCCGTTATCTTGTTACTCTAGTATTTCCAAAAATATTAGGAAAGGAAGCTAAAGACACAAATACACAGTAGTGCTTCTGACCCATGATAGTACATGCGAGCTGGTTCAGGCTATGCGGCCATTTATCTTCTACATATATTTTTTTCTGATCTCGTATTTCAAAAAATAGCATTTTTAAGTACTATAAAGTAGTGTTTCGCCACAGTGAACATCTACATCAGCATAAACTATGAGGTGTATAAAAATACAACGTCCAGAAATGTACCCCAAACCTGATGAGCTGGACCGAGTAGGAGAGGCCATGGAATCTGCATTTTTAAACAGTCCCCCCCAGGTGATTCTTATGCAGATTAAACTTTGAGAGACACTGCTATAAAGGTTGGGGCACCGAAGGTCTCTAAGGAAAATTCTTTGCCTCTGGCACATGAGCTTCTAAATGTAGAACTTACGCCAAGCTGGGTTGTTAGCAAGGGCTGCAGCAGGTGTGGGAGCCTGGGGGTACAGGAGGGTCACAAAAAGGACAGAACTTTTGCAAGGCCCACATCAGAGAGTTGCAAACCTTGTTCAAAACAGTTAACAAGCAGAGCTCATTTTAGAGGGGAGAGCTGTGGCTGTAGACTAACAGGGTGCGCTGGGATTCTACGTGTCTTTGTTGGAAAAAATGTTGTCTTGATAGCCCCAAACAAATTCTGTCATCTTTATCTCTCCTCCCTCATGAAAGATTCAGCCTCAAGTGGTTGCTTCTCTATCGTTTATCCAAGGTGGGCACTGAACACAATGTGAGTGGATAGTTTGATTTTGGTTTGTATGAAGTTAAGGAGCAGAACCAGCTACCTATCTTTTAAATTATCTAGTAGCTGTGCTGTCTCTCTGAAAATACCTAGTTCCTTCCATTTTATAGGAGGAAAAGGGCTCTGGTAGTTTGAAGGGTTGCTTGATGTTATCAAGCACTTTCAGTTCGCTGGAGACCTGCTTGCGAAGCAGTAGTTTCCAGATTCTCAGCAGCCTGAAATAAGAGAATTTTATGTGTACTTCATGTTCCCTGATAGAATACAAATCAGAGTCAAAATTCAATATAGAGCCATTATCACATGCTTATGTTTCAATTTCAGAGTGAGAAAGAAATACCATGCTATATTTAAACAGTGACCACTGGCAACTGCTTGTATTTGCAAAGTGCTATTGTGTCTAAGCCGGGCACTAGCAGATATCTTTTTCACTGCTTACAACATCTCTATGTAAGTTTTAGTATATCCATTATACAGATGAAGAAATGGAGGGCCTGCGAGATGATGTAACTTGTCTGGGGATGGACAGTAATTCCACTGCTGCTGTGAATTTATGGACTGCAGGGATATTGCCACATCCTACCAAATAAAGATGAATCGGGGCTGGGGATTTAGCTCAGTGGTTAGAGTGCTTGCCTTGCAAGTGCAAGGCCCCGAGTTCGATCCCCAGCACCAAAAAAAAAATGAATCTCTGCATTCATAGTGAATTGTAGTTAGCACATGGATTCTTATTCATTATCACTTTTACCTCCTGTTTCAATCTTCCACCATTTTGAAACAGGATCTAAAGAGACTTCATTCAAAAAGCCACAGCTGATGTTTAATTTTTATACAAATATGCCTGAGGTCATCAATTTAAGATTGAGAACTGGGTGTAAGTTTTGCACATTTTGGAAAATGAGAATATTTCCATGTTCATCAAACTGTTGGTGTGGACTATATTAATAAGATGCAGGTTGGACTAGTTTGTAGCCTCCGCTTGCTTACATTGCAATCACAATGTTTTTCTAAGCAATGTCTGATTATTCCATCTCATCACTCTGCAGGGATGCCAAACGTTGACCTCAATGGAAAATTTAAAGGTCAAATTATGAATTTATAAGAGGTGATGATGGTAGCTCCTACTTGGTGGGTGGAATTTTAAAACTCATTATCTGTAACATGCACAGGAGGACTGGAAGTCTTAGCTCCATTTAGTAGATGAGAAAACTGAGGCTTCTTAAATTTAAGTGGTTTAACCAAGCTGGATTGAGACCCAGATTTGACTTCAAATCCAAGCTCTTTGGCTTCTCCATAAGGCTGCGTTCCCTAGAGGGGACACCCCTGGCTCATTACAAAGAGACCCTGAATTATAACAAAAGAGAAGACCTGAAATATTTTTGGCTGGGGTGGATGAGAGCTGACTTTATCACAGTCAACGTGTGAGGGCTAAAAGGCGGGGCTTCTGACCACTGTGTGTGAATGAGCTAGCTCTGGATGCCAGCCAGCAGGAGGGAGGGCGTGGAGGGGGGACCAAACAACTTTCAAAGACCAGGCGGTGCAGCTACGGGACAGCAGTGAGACCCGAACACCTGCGGGGAGTCTTCTGTGTGTCATATTTATCTCAGACGTCGATACTCCCATCAATCTGATTTACTTAAAGTAAGAGGCTTAGAATTGCTAAGAATACAGTCAAATTTCCAAGATTCATAATAATAACAGGTGATGTTCATATAGTGCTTTGTAATAAGTGAAGTGTTTTCTTATACGTAGTTCATGTTATGATTTAAAAAAAAAAAAACAAATTGAACAAACAAAAAACCCAGCAGGGCTTGATGTTCCAATCCTCCTCAGGATCCTGTTATGCAAATGGACGTAATAAATTAGTGACCAGTCCTCCGTGGCGGTAATGGCATGTTATTCTTATCTGATAGCTTAAGAGAAGTCTAGACTTTAGAAGAGAACAAAACCACACAGTCTTTAACTTGCTTAGTGAGATATGGGCTCAAGGGGGAATGACACACGAGACATTGGAAAGGCAAAATAGGCTTCTTTAACAAGTAGCAAGATACGTTCGGAGGAGATTTGCTACAGGTTCATATCTGACATGTCTGTCTTTCTTCTTTTTTTGGACAAAGAACAGGAACTAACATTAAATATCTGTTTAAAATATACAGTTGAAAAACACAGTATCAAAACAGTATAGTAATGTGTTTTGATGGCTATTTTAGACCTTACTGTTAATGAAGTTAAATCCTTTTCTTTTGATGTTTTTCTGGGTAATTAATTACAGGTTTAGAAGCAAAATGTTAACAAAATTTGTGCAGGAAAACATAAAAACTGGGCCGGGGATTTAGCTCCGTGGTAGAGCGCTTGCCTAGCAAGCACAAGGTCCTGAGTTCAATCCCCAGCAAACCACCCCCCGCCAAAAAAAAAGACAACATAACAACGACTTGTTTAACAAATGGTTTACCACAAAACAGACTCAAATTCTTGTGAATAAATGATGCTTCCAGGGTCATCAAATGCAATAAATTTGAGGTCAGTCTTATAAACTAAGGCCTAAGCTCCTGCAGGCTGGGCTCCTGGGATGTAAATGTGTCAGGGCATATATGAGCATATATCATTGATCTGTGTCAACCTGAGCTTATGCTATTATGCAATTTATAGGGTCGGTGGACAGTAAAGGAAAGTGGCTTTCTCATTTTACCCCCATTTGTCCTATATGGGTACTCTACATGTACACGGCAGGTTGAAAACAATTACACAGAAGGAAACAACTATTTTAGGACAAGTGTGTTGGCCTACAGTTATGTTAATAGAGAAACTTGGATAGACAAAGGCCGTAATAAACTCATATTCTGGAATTCACAGGAGCAGATGACTCCGGAGAGGCTGAGAAAATTTCAAGCCCTTAATTTTCACCAGAAAAAAATTAAAATGCAGTTTGTTAGGGGCTGGGAGTCAAATCGAATTTTATTATCTTAAAACACCACTCAAATTCGCTGTATTGATTTGCTTCCTTCGCATAACAGTTTATGCAATATACACTTTCCATCAGCGTCACTGAAGGAAACTTCGGCAGTGCGGCTTGTCCTGTGTGTCCACACACGTGGGGGAAGTGGGTGAGGAAGGTGAATGCGACATATGCTGTTCTCTGTCTGAAACCGTGCACATCTTTAGGACAAGGGGCCAGACCGGGAAAAACTGTCACCCAGATTCTTTTCTTTCTCCTTGAAGTAGAACATCGCACCTTAAATTGTTTCTTTGCCCAAGTGCTGCCAAGAGTTTAATTAAGTGTATTTTTTTCAATAAATTCCTCAGACCAGCAAGCCTACTATAGGGCACATAAAGAATGTGAGCATTAATTGCTTTTGAGATTGGCTATATTGAATTGCGTCCTCACACTGTGATGCCCTTTGTTTTTAAACTGTAAATAGGAGGTGTTTATATATCTAGCTATTGCTACATTTGCTATAAAACAGGGATCTCAAGAGCAGAAGAAGGTTAAATCTAAATAATAATAATAATAAAAAAATTCAGTTCAAGGAAACAGTATGAGGACTTACCTACTTGAAAATTACTCAAAAATAAAACAATGCTATTTCCTTTTATGATGTATAGTGTTTTTGGAAGACATAGCTTTAGAGTTTGATTCTTTGTCTTCTTAAAAACATTAGGTTACTTATTTCTAATGAGAGAGAGAGAGAAAAACAAAGAATCTAATAAAAAATTCAATTTGTCGATAGATTAATTAAATTCCCTACTTACCCAGCCTTGACTGAATCTATCCCCGTGGGGGTGAAATTGGAAAACGAATCTGCTAATTAATGTTAATACAGTGACTGGCCCAATTAGAACAAACTCACAGAAGAAGGACCATTCCTTGGTGAGAAGCAGTACAACCAGGCCGGGGAATTCTCCTAACAGGCACAAGTTCTTAGGGATAGAACAAATGAAATCCTACTAAATTTGGTTCCACATGCTAATGCCTGAGGTAACTTTATGTAGAAATGTAAATCAAATGTGAAATAGCTATTATTTCAGGATTAGCTGTAATCACAGTTTGATAAACTTCAGTCCCAAACTCAACTCCTAAGAGAGTGACAGTATTTTCTGGCTTTCCTGAGAACAGACACTTGTGCGCTAAAAGAACACTTAACCTACTCTCTTAACCCCTATGAGCAGAACAAAACAGATTTTCATAAAATTTATATCGTCCCTATCACTCTTAAAATGCTTGACAGGTAAAGTTGATTGCAAGTATTCATTCTGGCCAGAATGGCTTCCGTTCTTCCCTCCCTGTATCTCAATCCTTGCAGTGTGATTCACAACATCTCCTATCAAGGCATAAAGGGTATTTCTTGACTTCCTGAGGTTGGGTGGTCATGCTCTTTGCTTGAGCCATAAAAGCAGGGGAAGTGATGTCATTCGGTTCCAAATGTTGGCCTTAAATGACCCCCGTGGCTTCAGCTCAAGCTAACCTCACTTTTACCAAACAACAAGTATAGGCCAGGCTTCTATAGGGTGACAGAGCACTAGGAACAGGGACAAGTCATCCCAGACGAGGCTATCCTGGCTCAGGTAGCCACCTACTAGTCTAGGAGTTAATCAATGACTATGAAGGACTCCAGGGGAGTCTAGAAAAATCAGCCCACAGACTCTAGCTCAAATAGATGATCTTAAAAAAAATCACAACAAAGTAAATCACTTTTTATTAAGCCTCTTGCTTTGGGAATCTTTGTTACACAGAAGAAGCTAACTGACATAATTGCATAGAACTATTACTTTTCTCTAAAAATTTACAAGAGATTCCTCATATTGTCTAACTTAGAATGATCACTAATAATTATACTAATTCTTATTTTTGTCATTTTTATTGATCTTAGATACTCTGCATCTTTCTAGGTAAAGAAAAACTTCTTCCAGGTCAGAGAGAGAGAGAGAGAGGGAGAGAGAGAGGGAGAAAGTAAAGAGCACACACTTAAGTCCTGGCTCAATACTTAATAGTTTTAACATTGACTTAATATGTCTGTGGTTCAATTCCCACATCTCTAAAATGAAGATTGTGACGGTACATACTGTATGTATTTCATTCGGTGCATGAGGAATCACTGAGGTTGCATATTAAGCAATCAGTACATTTTTCTTCAAAATGTGTTAGCTTATTATGATAATTTAAGGGCTTCCGATAATCTACGTTGAAGGATATGGCTGACATTGTTGCACAAGGTAAGACAATATGGTGATAAGTTGAAGATGGATTTTACATAGTTCAGCACAAATAGAACAATATTATTTTCCTCAGCTTTAAATGCCTATTAATTCTATGTGCTACATGTCCCCAATAATTCCATGCCCTTCAGACTGAAACAGTACCTAAAATAGTTGGGAAATTCAAATGCTTTCCATAATTAACAACCGCGCTAGTAAGCGGCAAGTATTGTGCATCTCACCCTGAGAACACATGAGCTTCAGAGGCGCAAAGTGACCCCCCAGGTTCACATATCAGTGAGCAGTTCAGCAAAGAGAAGTTGTAAGTGCTCTTGGCTTAGAGTTGTTTGCTTTGGCTGTCAGAAACTACTTACAAACAGGAGGTTTCTCATACATATTGATGAAAGAAAAGAAATCATGACTTGTTTGAAATAAAGATTGAGATGTGTATGTATGTGTGAAAGAGAGAGAGACAGAAGGAGAAACTGATTTGCTGGCCCATCTCTGTGTGAGATTAACAGGCCCATGGTATTGAATGTCAATTTTTTAAAATGGGAAAATGGGTTTCCTACAGTGTCTCATACACAGGCAGAACCCATTCTCCCAGGTCAGAGAATTGGATATAAAACAGAGTCTTAATAAGGTCCTCATTGATTTTGTAGACAATGAGAGATGTGTTTAGGGGGAGAATTTAATGTTCACTCCAAGGTATGGTTAATTAGCCTCCTCAACCAAGAATTTGTGCACATATATTAGGTGTCAAATAGAAAAGCCATACTGATAAATTTCTCACACACCTAGTATTGCACAGAATTATGTGGCATAGTGGGCTAGACTCTCCTGCTCATTGTAAATTGTTCCCTGGAAATTGCATTGGCTTTTTTCAGGAACTCTGTTTGTATAGAATAGGGCCATGAAAATGACTGATACTGAGCTTGTGGTCTTTAGGCCAAAGCCTGAAGAAGAATATTGGTTCCACAAGTTAGTAACTCTTTTAACTTTGGACAAGTCATTTAAACTTTCTGGCGTTCAGTCCCCTTCTCTGTAAATTGGTAATGATGTCAGTTAGTGGGTCTGGTTATGGATGCCGGATAGTACCTAAGCAGGCACACGTGATATCGTTAGCACACTGGTCTCTTTCTATCTAACTTATTCCCTCTAAATGACTGCTCTTATCTTCCCACTCCAAACATAAATATACTCCTTAAATAAAGCTATTTCTTATTACTTACTATTGTCAGAAACAACTTTTGCTTTCAAGGCAATGAGATAAAAGACAACAACATTTTTCTTGAGGTTCTTATATTGGCATGGTAGTTTTGGACGGATTCAGGGTGATAAGTTTTTCATTCATAATTCTAATGTGTTTAATCTTGGCTACTGTATCCAGTAAATACTCAAATTGGAGTCTTGCTATATGAACTCTTCTTAAAGTTTCATTTTTTCATTTTAGGCAACTAATAAGGTATCATTTTGGATAGAGAGGCAGCAAGATTGCTAATACATCCGGGTACTGCAAAAAATATATATATATGAAAACAAAACAAAAAAACCCCACCTACCCATACCCAACTAAACCCATGACCCAGATGATAGTTTGTAAAATCTGTATAGGGTAGAAAGGAGAGTGGTAATTCCAATCACACTTAATATACTCACAGCTCTTGTCTATTTCAGATATAATAGACCAACACTCATAAATAAAATGGTTTTTTTTTGGTAGAGTGAAAGACTTTACTGAGGTTTCTGATTTACAAGTGTAAACTCACAAATTCACCCAGAAATTTCTCCATCAACGAATAAAACAGCAATAAACTGTAAAACACATGAAGGCTGTAATGTAGGATTTGTTTTATACCTTGCGTATTTGTAGTTGGAGCTTTTCCACTTGTGCTAAGGTATTTAGACTTTAAGTATCAAATAAATAAATGTTTATTCAAAATGATTTTATTTGCTCTAAGTACTAAAGTAATTTCTCAGCATGATTTCATAAGCAAATGCACAATTTTAAAATGAAAATTTAGCTTTCTACTATTTGTGATCATAAAAGAATTCCTACTTTCAGGGCTCAACTCTGTCTTTTAAACAAATTCTAGCTTACACAGATTTCTACTTCCTATCATATTGAAATTCCATACAGATATGATCTATCCTTTACATTAAATTATCTAAGTTTAGATGATATTTACCTAAATTATAGGAAATGTTGAGAAACTTTTTTAAATTGTTAAACTTAGTATAAAGTTTTTATAGATATAGAAAAATGGGGAAAAGTATACAGTGAACACTCATTTTAAAAGTCAAACAGATTAAATAATTATGTGATCTTTTGTCATGCATTTCCCTAATATTCAAAGGATATATTTATAAATATATAAATATATTTATAAAGAGTCTGAAATTCTCTACAATGTTATCAGAACTGGGTATGAAACAAGAGTTCATTTGTCTAGCATTGTTTTAAATAAAGGCAGAATGATGAAAAACAAAACAGTATTTTCCTTTCGGTTTTCAAATGGGATGAGACCCGCAGTGAAGATTTCTTATCAAGTTTCTTTTTAATGGTGTATTTCTGTAGGAACAGTACAGAGCTCTCTGGCTGCAGATCAATATGACACTTAGTATAGATTTACTTACGCAGTAGACTAAAAGGAGCCATGCTGGACAAATGAGTAAATAATGTCTCTTTTAACAAGTTTATAATTATGTATTTATTACATAAGCTCTTCTACAAATAGCTCCAAGGACCTATTAAGAACCACGCCTACACAACGCTCATTCTAACAACCAACCAAATACCACAGGCAGCCTCAAGCGGAAGCATGAGGCACCGCATTGAAGTAAACCAGCATGAGCCGTGCAGAGCGCCACTTTTGTCTCCTTCTGGAGAAGAATGAGCCGGGAAAACCTAAAGAGAATCTGTCTTGGGATATTTGACAGTGGCTGTATGGATAAGGAAGGAGAAATGTTTCGTGTGTATTAATTATACAAATGTACAGCATATAAATTAAATGTAAATGATACATAAAATTGGTACATATTACATACCCACTTAAACATTATCCTAACAAAATACAAAGCAATCAAACCTAGCTTCTTAACTGAGAAAAGCACAAAAGGAAAAGGGCAAGGACAGGCCTTTGCTTTGGTCTCTGTCCTGCCACATTGCAATGCTTTCTGCTGGCAGTAATTCCTACATGAAATTCTTTCCCATCTTGAGTATCTATTCATTTTAAAGTGTACATCAAATATAATCTCCTCTCAAAACTTTCCCCTAATTTTTGGAGCCAGATATTCTTCTTTCTGTGAACTGCTGTAGAAGCGAACATTTATCGAGAGCTGACTGATATGACAAGGGTTTCTTCAATGTCTTGTCTTACTTAGCTGTCCCAAAACACTGTGAGGTAGGCACTTACTGTGTCCATTTCAGGATGAGGAAACCCAGGTTTTAAGACATCTAAATTCTGTATGCACCTCCCAGAAGTTTTTGCTAGATCCTTTCCTAGAAATAATTAAAAATATTTGTATAGGCCAAAATTATGTTTTTTTGCCAGTTTACCTAGAACAAGACATTCCTCAATAAATGCTTCCTAAATGAATGACTGCGACCTGCAATTAATATCTTTCTTCTATATGCCAGAGAAAACAGAGCAATATACAGAAATTCATTAGTATCTATGAATTGCATATCACAAATTTTATTTTCTCCAACACCTTGGGTCACAGAGGTACAAGTGATTCATCCCAAATGTGATTGTTAAAAGAACAAACCAGAGAGAGCATGCAATTTCGGTCTTCATTTTATAGAACAGCATGTTGCCCCAGGATAGCCCAGACCAGAGCAGCCTACCCAGATATACAGTCAGTGGGGAGCTGGGACTCAGCCCACCCCGGGCAGTTCCCTGCCCTGCGGTTCTTCTCGACTCTCAGGAACATTCCCAATCAGGTATTCTGTCACTAGGTACTGCCGACAGTCCTCACCCAAGGGGAAAAACAGAGTACTTCTTCTAGAACATTAGAAATCTTTAATTAGGGAGCACACAGACTCTATTCTTTTAAGAACATATCTGCTCCCTGCTGAGGATGCCAAATGCCATCTGTCACAAGGAACATGGTAGAGCTGACTGTTTCTGGGAGTCCAACGGACAGAAATTGAAATCATTTACCAACTAGCAATATGTCCTGGGACAGATTACTTAACAGTCTGTGAACCTCAGTTTTCTTCCCTATCAAATGGGAATGGTTGTCTTTACTCCCTCCATAGAGCTAGTGGGAGGGTTGGAAATAGATGTATGCATGTTAAGATTTACTTTCTTAATCCTCAAAGTTATTATGTATTTTAAAATGTACCCAGATTTGTCTTCGTAGGAATGGTAAGATATTCATACATGAATATGAAGATCATGAGGGAAGAAGCATGTATTGGTCAGCTTTCTGCTGTTGGGACAAAATACCTTTCACACGTAACTTAGAGGAGGAAAAGTTCACTGGGCTCACGGTTTCAGAAGCTTCAGTCCATAATTTGCTGGCTTCTGGGCAGGAATGTCATGGTGGATGGCTACAATGGAGGGAAGCACTTACCTCACAGCAGCCGAAAAGTAAAGAGAACAAGGAAGAGCCAGAAAGCCAGGAAGGGGCTTGGACCAGGATGCCCCCTTTAAAGGCAGGCCTCCCAGGAACCTCTTCCTCCCAGCGGGTCCCGCCTTTTAATAATCCATTCAGCTGCGAATTTGAATTCATCAGCTGATGCGGTGAGCTCCTTCATGATCCAGTCACCTTGCTGGGGTCCACCTGTGAACACTGCTGTTTTAGGGATCAAGCCCTCAATTCTTGAGTCTCTGGGGGACGCTTCATGCGTAAACCACAGCAAAGCATAGTTTCATAGACCCTAGAAACAGGAGTAGAGCACACCACGAAGGCCGTGCAGTAAAGCGCCAGGACTATCAAGGAAGGAGAAGGGGAGAGAGCACAGGCAGGAGGAGAAAGCAAGGATGAGAGCCTCTGCTGTGGCTTGCATGGGAGGAACAGGCAAGGAGAGGCTGGCGTGCCGAGCAAGTTCAGGGTCGGATACGTTGATGCTTTCAGTGGACTCTGGACTTTGAGGGTCTATAATATCTGTAATGTCTGGTACTGGCTCTAGGATGGTTTAGGGCGGGAGAATTCTGGTTATGTGTGAGAGTTTGATAAAGGAGGTGGCTGGGAACGTGGGCTTTGGATTGCTTGGTTGACATGCTAAAGACATGCTCCAGGTGAATGTTTATTGTCTGCAGGGATAGCCAGCTACCCCTGGGAGGATTAGGAAGGTCATAACATGTCCAGAAGTCATGAATACAATAACAAAACCCAGCACAATAAATACACTAATCTTACCAGGCGACTAAAGGAGTACTGCTTAAAATGACTTGCTCAGACTTTCCTGTTGCTCTAAAATCGAGCCTACAGAATGCAGTGCGAATGCAGAAGGCATTTTTCATATTCTCCAGAAGGGAACACAAGATCAAAAGAAGAATGAAGGAGGAAGTCTGCTACCCTTATAACAAGGCATTTCCATTATCATTTTCCTGATCAGGTTTTTCTGTTTGTAAGACTTTTTTTCCCCTTACTTTAGAAATGTAAATTCCTAGGGAACGCAAAGAGGCCGAATCCTTGGGGTGTGAGATGCCCTTAGTTAACTCTTTAATTTGGGGCCGGATGATTCTCTGTTTGTTCTGTCCTCTGCCAAGTAGTTAGGGAGCCGAATGGGAGGGGGAGCGAGATTAAAGGGGGAGGTGGAGAAGCTCGGGCATGGAGTTAGGGAGCATAAGGGGCAAGACAGCGAGCTCGGGGTATCCTTTCCATTTATCCCAACTCAGATCTTGTAAGAGTGTTCCCCATCCTGTGAGAAGAGGGCATTTGGACTTTGTGCCCCAGGTTCACATCAGGTCTAAGCCACTCCCTTAGGTCACGCCCACCTTCCCAGCCCGCTCAAGCCACGCCCTCCTCCTGCCTCACTACTAGATGCCAGCAGCACCAACACACACAAAGTAGACTATCAACAACGTCTCCAGGCATTGGGGGTGCCCCCCGGGGCTAGAAACACCCCCAATTGAGAAGCAGTATTCCAGACAATACAGTTCTCTCATTCAGGATCCTGAGAGTCATTTATCATTTGTATTTGAAATAACTTGTAATGGTGGCAAAGTGGCCTTGTTCTCCCTCCTCTCAGAGAGGAAGATGAAGTTACAAAGCACAGTGAGCTAAAAGGCAAAAGTGAAACACACCATAGTAGATTCTGGTTGAAGGAACAGTCATGGACTTTTTGTAAAATAGACTAAAATGTGGCCAGGTGCGTTTGTGCTTTGGAAGTTAGGACACAGACTTCCTCAAGCTGCTCTAGGTGTGCTTCAGTGGGGGTAGAAAGGAGGTCAGGAAATGATTCCAGCTTTCCTCTGTTGCCCTAGCCTGGCACAAGAAAGCTTGTAAAACCAACAGACAGCTCAGCACTTCAGTTTCTTGTTTTCTTAAACAAGATGGACATCACACATGTAGACAAGTGCTAAGCTGATGAACATAGAGGTGGGAGGCAAAAACAGGCAAGAAGCATAGTGACCATCTGAGATTTGCTATAATAAAATGGGCCAGATGTTCACAGGCAAGAGAACACATGCCTGCGGACCTCGAGTGCAGCCCCGAATCCCTTGACTTTCCAGTACTTGTGCTTGCTGGAATCTGATTAGCAGTGACTACAAAACTATGTAGGTAAAATTAGAGAACCAAATGGAAGCTTGAAAGAGAAAAAGCAATGCAGGATGGGACCAGAGAAACACACATTTTTACAGGTAATAGATGCTTTTAGCACACAATAAATCATTTGCATATGACATTAGACTTGTCTCCATATTATCCACGGTCACTAAATACTTCATTCCTATTGAGGAAATGACTGCTATACCTCGGAGTTGAGGATATTGAATTTAAACTATGTCAATGTTTACATTTTTTTGATTTAAAAACTTTTTAGATTCTTAGTTTAAGTCATGGTGTTTCTCATAAATTGAGAGAGATATTTTGTAACAAATAAATTGTTCATAAAAGAAATATTCGTTGAATATATGCATTGGTAACATAGTGCTGGACAAGACAGATGGATTGTGTAAGACCTGATGGAGCTTATAGTCTACAACAGAGGATATAAAACTTGAACCTAATTTATTCTAGTTGACAGAATTTACAAAATTTTCTCTCCCAACCTGCTCTGTAGTTCAAACGGCAAAAATAACTAAACTAATACCTTTGAACAAAATACCTGAATTTCATATTTGCTTGAAAAATAAATAGCAAATCCAAGGCCATTATAAATTCAAATCTATGGGAGGTATTGTTTCTGTAACTATTATGGGTGCTAGTGATGTTTCACAGAGCCTTAAATGAAGATAAACCTGAACTAATTAGAAGAAAAGGTCTGTATTTTTATCACAACAGATATACTCTCACTTCAAAATGGATTATTTAAGTTTGTTGTAGATAGAGAAAGGGTTTGGTTTATATATTCTGTTCTTGCACATTTGTAAGCTTTAGTTGGCATCCTAAAGCTGTAACACCTTAAAACTCTAAAATTCACAGAATGTATTTGCTTCCCATTGTCTGGAATGCATGTAATTCTCAGGCACTTCCCTGATTCTCTTAAGGATTAGGTACATTTTTATCCACATTTGTTTTTGGTTTAAACTGAGTAGCTGACCTTTTTGTTTATCAGTTTAAAGTATTTATGTAATACAGAAAGCTGGAATTTTGAACATAGAAGGATTTGCCTAAATTTTGCTTTCTGTTTGCCTGTCTTTTTATGTGAAATGTTCCTTAAACTTATCCCATTCTAGAAAAAGAGAAAGAAAATAAAAATCTGCAGCTAGTTATTCTCTTCAGTGTCTTAGTCAATTTATTGGATATATATTCAAAATTTATTGACTATTCATTAAATGCATGATGCAGGCAAGTGTAGTAGTTTTGCTAAGACACATGGTGAAAAATGAATAAATTTGTACCTTATTGTACCTCTCTCTGGGTCCAAAGAGAGCAGTGACAGAAAAAGTATCCTACAAAAATTAAAAACTCAGAGTTTAAGTAGTACAAAATAAGAAGGAATAGTTGTGAGATGTGCAGGAGGAAGTGGGAAGTTCCAACAGGCAATGGGTAGGAATCCCAGAAGGAAAAATGGAAACAAGAGAAAAATTTGGAGAGGTGATAGTTGAGAATATTCCAGAAGTAAAGCACAAGTCCTGATACTGAAAGTAATTGTGGTGTTAGGATTACCAAGGCCCGACCTACTCTACGTACAAATAATTTAGAATCAAGACAGCAGTAGTCAGTGTTGTGTTGAAGAGACTGTGAGCACAAGGTTGAAAATGAATGGGAACTGTCTTTCAAGTGAAAAGCACTGTAACAAATGTACTACCTTCATATTTATTGTAGCGAATCTGAGGACAAAGGAGATTAAATATGACACATCATTTATTTTTTACAAACTCTGGAAAACAACAGGAAGTAATAATTTGAGATAATGTAATTGTGTAAAGCTTCTCATTGCTTTCCAGAAGCAATATAAATGTATGCTTTCAGAGACTATATTCACAATCATTGTGCATACACGCTGCTCTTCTCAATCCTCATTGTTGCTTTCTTTTATTTTATAGCATAAACATGATCTAGTAAAACCTGGATCTCTTTAAAGAAGAAAAGAAAATGAATTCCAGCACTATAAATATAGGTTCTACTAATAAGCCCTATATTTATAAATGTACAAAATCTAGTTAGTCTATCACTTTAGGGGCATTTGAAATTACAAGAGCTCACAAAGAAGGACCTGAGGCTGTCTGATCAAGGAAGCTGGTAATTCTTTTTCCCCCTAGTTCTATCTTCTCGTGAGGTGTTGAAAACAGGATTATTTTCTACCTCTCACGGAGAGTTGTATTTTGATTTCCCATTGCAGTAGGAGAGCAGTCATGTCCTCAAGAGCCCTGTCTGGGGCTCTCCCTTGCAGCACGGCCAGACTCCTCCTCTCCCCAGCTCCTGCCCTGCTCCCTTCACCTGCCCAAGCACCATCGCTCTGAGGCCCACACAAAGCCTTGGCCTCTCTCCCATGCCCAGCTTTGCATTCACAAAGGCCGAGGTTCATCCAGGCTCCTGCGTTGCCTTGTCTCAGCAAACCATGCCCTCTCCTGCACCCAAGAGCACGGCCTATCTTTGTATTTGGTGAAGTTAATATCAATATTATTTCATTTAGCTCTTGATGTACTAAAATACACAACTGTGCATGCTAGAAACACTGAAAAGCTACAGAGTTTTAAGGGATGGCTGTTATTTTGAAGGCATTTGGAGTCTAAAGGCGGAAAGAAGAATAGGATGTTAATTCACCTGAAACCCAAACCCAAACCCAAACCCAAACCAAAACTCCGACCCACATGGCAATAGGTAAGCGCCAGATCAGTGGCAAAACTATTATTAACTGCTTCACTATTCATTGAAATTTTTGTCCTATCTGGCCTTTGTCATGTTGACGTCTTCATGATGATCTTATTGATTGGTGGATGGTTATTATAAGCTTCCAAATGCAAGCAAGTGGATGATCAGGGATATATTTGGTAACTCTATTGTAGCTTATGCATAAGAAGATCTGAAAAGCGAGAAGGAAAAGGCAACACATAAATTATCTCCAAATAGATGCTAAGATTTTGTTGTTGTCCTGTTTTGTTTTCTGGAAAACAGTAGCCTGAACTAGAAAGTCCTCTCCAACTTTAAGTCTGTTTCTGGCAGACTCGACTTCCTGTTTTTCATTACTGCCACGGCGAGAGCCTCGGCTCCGTCTCCTGCCGCAGCACCAATGTCAGCATATTTAGGAGGTGATTCATTCCTGTCGCCCGAATCACAACCAGCCCCAGAATCCTACCCCGTAATGCATCACTGTCAGACCCTTGACTTGTTGATATCTCTGTCCCCGTGAGCCGTGTGCAGGTCCAATAACACCCAGCCGAGGAAGTGGGCCGCGAGGGGCACATCGCTCTCTGCTAACGTGTGCAACCTCCATGACGGCTTTTGATAATGCTGCAGTTTTTCAGGGACCACCTTAATTTATTTGATGTTAATCACTTTGTTGGGTCCTGTAATAGAATCAGTCAACTGTCAAGTGCTGCTGCCTCTGGCGCTGCCTTTTTCTTAGCACGGGGCCGCAGGATTTCTGGCCGTCTGGTCACTTCGCACAGGCCCAGCCCTCCTCCAGCATCTCAGCTTTGTGCTTCAGACCTGATGTGGCTGCTGAGTGATTTCAGCATTCGTCTCTGACACCCCCAAAACCTCAAAAACCGTTTCAGCGTAGCTATTCTTCAATTCCAGTCGGTGCAAGTCACCCCCAAAATCTGCACAAGGGATTCTTCAGGACACTCACAAAGCTGCCAACTCAGTCTATTAAGTGTTTCCGACCATGTGAACTGTCCTGTCCTCTTCTTAAAGTTTCTCTCTTATCTTGTTCCTGCCACATTGCCTTTGCTTTTCTATTCTCCACCATCACACTGCTGCCTTAATAGAAACATCGCCAAAGTAGACAGCCCTGAGTTGAGCTGCTAAGAACATAGACCATCATCATTCCGAGCAACTTCTCTTGACTTATCTATTCTGTGATAAGAGGATTAATCTCCCGCCTATGTTGAAAATGAAGTTCCAGGCCCACTGTTAGTAGATTATGGGCTCTACATTGCCTAGAGATTTGAAAATAATCAGTTGTTACATATTCTCGTCGGTAGGACCCCACAGTTCACAACTACGAATCGTTTGGCTGGGCTTACATCACAATCCTAACTTTGATCTCGGTGCCATATTTTCACCAGCTGAGTTCATGGCCTCAAGCGCACATTTGTAACCAGTGATAATGATACAGTCATGCCTTCTTGTGCCTGAAATAGATTCCAAATATAATGCGATCCAATATCTCATTTTATAGCCAAGTCTGTAAAGAACAAAGAGATTAAGGGACTTGCCCAAGGCCACTCGGCATGTTAAAATGTGTGTATTTAAAATATTACTTTAGAAATTCCTTCCCAGCATTTTAGATGTCTTTGACTTTAGAGTTCCCACTGAGCATCTCCTCAGTGCGTTCAGAGGAAGACTCCGAAAAACATTTAGAACATTCTTAATGTAACAGAAAACCTGCTTTTCAGTTTTTCTGTGTACTCCAAAGGGTAATTGGAAAAGAAAACAGGAAGAGGAGGGGAAAAGGGAAAATGTATTGAGCTTCTATCTACAGGTACAGGCATATTCTCTAGACCAGTGATAGCGAAACTTTTAGAGCTTTCAAAAATACAAACAGCCTGCTGTGGCACATGTGTCGTAGGTTTGCCACCGCTGCTATTGACCAGTGAGAAGTAGCATGGATTGAGTGTTTGCCATGTGCAAAGTACTGTTTAGAATACTTTGTATATATTATTCACCCATTTAATACTCAAACAACTAAATAAAAATTTTTAAAAAATTATCTCTCCTTTTACAGATAAGGATATCACAGCAGAATCATAAGTGATAACAAGGGTTCTTCCAGGATCCACGAGAGTCCATACCACCTTCCCTACAACAACCGCGCTATCATTCTGTGCGGGGGGTTTTATTATTCCAAGTTCACAGATGAGGAAACTGAAGTTCACAATGATTGTGTGGGTAAGGTTGGGGAGGTAGGATCTGAACCTCTGTCTACCTTTTTTTTTTTTTTTTTTTTTGGTGCTGGGGATCGAACTCGGGGCCTTGCGCTTGCTAGGTGAGTGCTCTACCACTGAGCTAATTTCCCAGCCCCTGTCTACCTCTTTTGAATCTGCCATGCAATTCTTGAATGTATTGATCAAATATGGTGAACTAAGGCATTTTTTTTAGGCATTTTTATAGTGGTCCAAAGTAGCCTGTAATAAATATATAGTAGAGTACTTACATTTTAGCTTTCCCCTCCTCTCTCTTTCTCTGTTGTGATAGAGGGATGAGACAAATTTTAGCAATTACACGAGGCCTGGTAACGTTCCTCCTACACGGGGATGAAGGGCATGTTGGGGCACGTCTCCCCAGGTGCTTAATGTAGCTGCCAGCACAAAGTCTGTTGAACAAGCAGGCTGCAAATGAGATTATAACGGCAGCCTGGTGTGTCTCTGCCCTAAACTCTCCATGGTGGGTTGGATCTACCGCCCTGTCTGATTCATGAAAGAATTTTCCTGTGGGCCATTATCTGGAGAGAGTCCTCCATCTGTCGGTGGTGGTCTTTACCGAACGAAGATTTAATCTGAATTCACTCAAGTACAGCAGCTTCAGGGTGTGAATCCCAGCTCCGGCAGGGGGTTGAACAAGTAGTCGCAATATCGCCAGGGCCTGACACTTACACTGTGGAACCTGTCACAGCCAAGAGCAGTGAGATCTCTTATGAGATGTGTGTCAGGGTGTTGCTGTGCGGAAGGCTGCTGCACACCGCTGGTCTCTGAAGATGTTTCCCAGTTAGAGTGTGTGGTAATTAGCGATGGAAGAAAAGTTGCTCGAGGGCCCCCGATTTTATTTCCTCTGCCAGGACAGATGCAGCCCAAGGTTTTGCTTTATAAAAAACATCTCTCAGAATCTACCTTATGTGATGTCATGTGGGAGGCTTGTCCGTAATTTTATAATCCAAAGACTGTTTCTCCTTACAATCCGAAGATTGAATTTGGACTTATTTCCATTACTTTTTCCCAAGTGATATCTGTTCCCTAATTTTATCGAATCATTTTCCTACTTTTCTTCCTAGAATGTGAGAATTTTATTCTTTAGTGACCTTAAAAGATCGTCACGTTCCCAACAAAAAGGGAAACTAAAACTGTTGGGGCCCTCAGCTACTTCTCAATGGACTACGGGCTTTTCAACTTTCACCTTTTAATCCGTTATCTCTCATTATTCACAATCAGTGAGTGTCATTTTATAGATTGTGATTTTAAACTATCAGACCTGGGATGGGATCCTTTATAATTATGGTGCCAGGAAAAAAAACCAAAAACCAAAAAACAAAAAAAAACCTTAACAGTTGAAAAAGCCGTTTACCTTTATTATATTTTGGGAAATAGGATTTGATCAGTGCTAGATCTCTTGCCAAAGAACAATGATTAGTGTTTTATATGGTACAATTAAACTCAAAACATTGTTTGTCTTACAAAGACAGCTGCATAAAAAGGAATATTCTGGAAACACATCAACATTTTAAATGCCTAATGTCAGCTACAAACATTTGGTCTTGAGAGAATAAGACCTTTTTAAAAATGTTGCTAAAATTTTACATTTCTTGGTAAAATATTCTACTCATTATTTTGATGCTAAATGTGTTCTATCAAGGGTGACAGAATACTTATAGACCAGATACATAATAATAATTTGCCAAAACATAGATTCTCTGTCTTGTTCTTAATTATTGTTATGGACTGAATTGCGTCCCCAGATGATTCATAATTTGAAGCACTAACCCCCAATACGAGTTCGGAGATAGAGCCTCTATGGCATTAACTAAGGTTAAGTGGTTGAATGAGGGGTTCAGGGTGGGGTCCTAACCCACGTAGGGCTGGCGTCTTCATAAGAAGAAACCTCGGAGAGTTCATGCTCTCTGCCACGGAAGGGGGCAACTGTCCAAGAGTTAAGAGCAAAGTTCTCTCTGGAGACTGAATGCCACCTGCAGCTTGCCTTTGGACTTCCAGAACTGTTAGAAAAGAAATCTCTTTGCTTTGCTTTGCTTTGTGGTACCTGCAATTGAACTCAGGGCCTTTGCACTGAACTATATCCCTAGTCATTTTTATTTGTGTTTTGAAACAGGGTCTAACTAAGTCGCTATATTGAGCTCGAACTTGAAATTTTGTTTTGAAACCATTTAATCTGCGGCATTTTGCTATGACTGCCCCAAAAGACTGGTAGTATTATCGAGTACCCCTTCCTAAAGTTGAGAAATTGGTGCCACTTGGCAGCAAGCGGAGGATAAGTCAAAATATGGAGATTTAGACTGAGGTCCGAAGGGTGGATGATCCCCAGCAGCGGTGGGATTTTTCTGAACACTGTGGAGAGTATCAGGATGATGGTATTTCATGGAACTGGTTTCAAATATCTCTAATCCTTCAGCCCATTCCATCTTCCCTATGTTCTCAATAATAGCTTTAGCAATTTCATTTCTCTCTATAAATTCATACTCTGAAACCCAAAGTGAAATAAATGTGTTCAAGCCCCCAAGTCTCTTTTCTTATAGAATGTAAAATCTTTTGTTATACAATGGTACAAGCTTGTAATTGTTTTTATTTCATCAGGAATATGAACATTCCATCATTTATCAGATATAGCATCACGCATCAGATTAAATCCACAAGCACTATTAGCATAGAACAGTTAATAAAAGTCTCTCCCTTTTAAATGGTTTGTGTTTCCTACTTTTCATTTACTTGAGGGTAATATTCCAAAGATGAAATAGAAGGTCCTCTTCAGTCAAATAGAGTTGTAGGTGGCACTTGTGGGCAGAGACAGGAAATAATTCAAAAAAGAAAAAAAAGGTATATTTCAGAAACACCTGGTAGGGTTACACAAATTCTTATAACACCAAGTACTTTTGACAAGCCGTCTGAAGTCCACTAATCACTTGGGTAAAATTCTTCAGTTTGTTCCACTTAGTTCCAAGTCCAGCAGCAATCTGACCTGACAGGTTTACTGTAGTCCTGGGGAGATGCGGATACAAGGCAAGATGCAGCCTTGGAGGTAAAAGGTCACCGTTGAGTGTCTAAAATCATCCAGCATCTTAAAATGAAATTTCCTATTGTTGCTTTTGGACATACTTCAATAGCAGAGTCTTTAAAAAAAATCTAGTTTTTTGTTCAGAAGTTACAGATTAATGAGAGTTGACAAGAAGTAAAGGTACAATATAATATCTTTATATAGCAGGCGCTTGATTTGTGGTTTTCAAAATGCAGCTGGCTTTGGAAACGTAATGGTACAGGCTATTTATCTTCAGCCAAAATAAAAATTTAAAAAAAATTCCTTACTTGGCCCAAAAAATTCTCTCTCTTAAGAAAGATATTCTTGTGCTTCGGACCCTAATTAAATAAATAAATAAACCTCAAAAGGGCATTCTGGTTAATTGTGGGATGGAGTGTGGCCCAACATTCTATCTCTGATAATGGCAAAATCTATTTCACTAGTGACAGAGCATCTCAAAGGCTATCTGTCTTTTTACTACAAAGCATGCTGAGGGATATGTACCTTAATATGTCAGCATCAGAGAGAAATTTGTTTTCATGGCTTTGAAATTCTCCCAGCACACTAAGCAAACATTTCAAGCCTGAAGTGAGTTCTAGTTTTGCACTATATCTTAGGAAAGTCCACACAACTCTTGCGTTGTCACTGAGCTAGGACTGTTGTGGGCTTCTCTTACTTTTCCAAAACTGAACTTCAGTTGCCTGTAAACCACAGTTCTTTCTGTGAGTTCCTTGGTATAGACTTTTGGGCATGTTTCTCAAAACTGTGACAAATGCCTGCAGGGACTCCAGAGATGGCAGCTGATCCAGATGACAACAGAAGCTACCCAGCAGTGGCCTAGTGTTTACTCTTCTGTATCTCCCAGCTCTTACTATGTCTTCCAGGTATTACACTGAGTTCTTTATTTGCATCATCTCACTTAATCCTCACGACAGTCCTGTGTGGTAGTGACATTAGCATGCTTATTTTGTAGACGGAAAGCAGAGAATTTGTAATAAAGGCATACTCCCAGGTCAGACAGAACAATAATGAGGACATCTGTGTGATTCTTATGAAGGGAAAGTCATTTGTTTAAAAACAAATTTGGAACCGCCAGCATCTCTGATCCTCGAGGGTGGAATTAAATTATTCCTATAACCAAAACTATATTCTTATCATCTCAAGGCAATTTCTGTACCCAGAGTGGCTACTTACTGGGGTGGTTGCAAAGAGAGGGCTTGTACATGCTGTACCTAGGAAGGGCCCGTAGAAGGAGCAAGGAAGGGAGCTTTGAACTCTTTGGTGGACTACAGATGAAGGGCCCTTTAGAGGACATGGGGACACCATTACTAGTTTCCACTGCCACTCTGCTCAAAAGAGACAAGAGACACACATGGAAAAACTGTCCAAGGAGGTTTGAAAGAATAAAGCTTTAGAGATCACATCCACAGGTCCCTGTGTCTAAATACTTTCTACATACATAGGCACACAGGCATACGCAGACTCACACACAGAGACACATGCATACAAACATAACCTTCATATCAACACACATACGTGAACACACAGGATGGTCTGTTAAATTTGAATTTCAGATAAACCATACTCCTTTAATATACTTATATTCCATATGTTACATGGCATATATCCTAAAAAATTTCCAATTTATCTGAAGTTCAACTGTACCTCCTGTACTTGTATTTGCTAAAAATCCACGTACTATATAGATGCAATGATATGTAGCACTCCCTGATCCTAGAATGAGGTGAGCAGCCTGTCCTCATACGTATCCATTTACTCTATATTTCCCACATGTCAAAGTACATTTATTATTTCATCCTCAAAGTCTTTTTCCTAGTAGATCATAAGCTCCATTAGGACTGTGACACTTACCGACTCAGAACCCCAGCACAAAACATACTGGATGAACCCAAGAACACAGAACACTGGTGAAAGCCCAAAGCAGAATTTGGCCAATAGATCAACCTAACTCTAAAAGGCAGACAGGAGTGTCCAGCTGTGGATAAATGTGAGAGTCAGCAATTGAAAACCATTAAAGAGATAAAGGGCCTGAGTTGGAAGACCTCACTGTGTGACAGAAATGATTATATTCGTGCCAATGTTTTTCATCTCCCTGATTTTGAGTAAATATTTTAAAATAATTGTAAGGTAAGCTCATCCGGTAACGGTAGTTTTGCATATAGGTACTTTTCCCACATCCCAGCCGACACTGTGACCCCTTCGGGCATGCCGCACAGTTCCAAGGTTTTGTTTTCATATTCTGTAGCACACTGAAGAAGTTTCCCTTTGCCTTGAGTTCTGTTATTAGGAATGCCATTTAGGAATTTTTATTTTTGCCAAAAGCATTCAAACCAGGGGATAAAAGAGAGGCCAGAAATGGAAGCGTCCTCTCGATCCACGTTACATTAGTGGCATTTTAAAATTACAGCCTCACTGGCTTCCTTAAGAAATGCTCCATTTTTCATCTTTGGTGGCTGTGATTAAGTAACACTCGCTTTGCACAGCTCCTGCAGTGACGTGGCTCCACTACAAAGGCCTCCCGGGTGGCACTCGGGTCATTAGAAACCACACACGCTGTTAGGGAACAGGAGCAGAGCTGCTAACAAACCCTTCGAATTAGGGTTTCCTTTCTAATTGTGGCAAGGAATAAAGATTGAACTCACGATGGTTTTGGAGTCGAACAAAATAGGTAAAGCAGAAGACTATACACACGCACAGAGACTAGTTTTCCCAGAGAGCTCTTGGCTGAATTTCCTGATCCCAGGAATTATGGTTATTTTTTCTGGATTCCACAAGTTCCTCGGGTCATTTCAATCAATATATTAAACCTGCACATGTTCGGAGACACAGGTTCAACAAATGGCTGTCCTGTACCGAAGCTTTAATTCCTCCAATGTCTCCGTTACAGACCTGGACCCCTGAATTGGGACTCATACTCAAGTATAACCCCTGATATGCAAACTGAGTCCCCTGGCAGTGGGCACACCGGCAATGGCATCCTGTGCTCTGTGATGCCCGCCAGCCCGCCAGGCCTTCTTCATTGCCCAGGCCTATGAGGTGACTTCGGTCAGAGCCTGTGAAGGTTAAGGCAGACTCTTCGTGTACAAGGAGCACACACATAATGCCCACACGGTGTCTGGACAACATAAACATTTAGCCTGCTTGTCCTGAGTTCCTCACAGCCTGTGAAACACAGGCCCATATTTCACCGGTACACTGACTAATCTTTCGGGGGAAATCTGGCTTATGTGGGAAGTGATTGACTATGTGGTACCCTTTCCCCTGAGCTAGTACTAAGCCCAGACCCCAGCTGTACACTTGGCATTCCATCTTCCCAATGACATGGAAAAACGAGAGCCAAGCACTCTGGGCTATTACAGGTCCCACAGCACTTTTAGGCAGACCAGCGGCTTTATCCTGACCATGTGGCAAAATGCCAACTGGGAGACCAAAGTTCCAACTACTCAAAATCCTTCCACACTTTATGGATTGTTCGGCTGTGTGCCTCAAAGATTAACTAGCATGTAGTGGGGCCCATTTATCTGTTAACACATTTTTGTTTCCCCCAGGGGCGGCTGCAGTTCAGCAGTGGATTTAACCAAGCTCTCTATAAAATACTGCAGTGTACAGGAGTAAATAAATGCTACATAAAATAAAATATTCGATGATTAAGGAAGCATTTTCCTGTAAACAAACTTTTCAAGTAAAAATTGCAAAGTTGTGAATTGCGAAGGATGAAGGTAGGAACAACACATGAGGTTGGATGTGATTTTGCTGCTAATTATGTGACCTCCCAATGATGTTATGAAAGGATATTTTCCATATGGATTCAGCCTACAAACTCCTATTCTGTGCAGGGAAATACCTGTTTCACATGAGCATCATTTTTCCATTATTTGGATTTGGTTCCCGAATGACTTCTGTAGACACTCTACTTGTTACCTCTACCAGTCCCTTTGGAGACTTAATTCTATGTCTCCAACTCTGAAAAGGAGCTCCCTGTGGGGAGCCCCACTGTACCAGTCATTGAGAGAAGAGACAGGAATTCTGGGGCTGTGTGGACTGGATTTATATGAATGGAAAGACAAGTCTCCATTTCTTTGCTTCCTTCAATCCTGCCCCTTCCCCCAGTTATGGTGTTTCTGGTTCTCTGGTTAATATAAACTGTATCCAAATGATGACACACTGGAACTAGAGATCATTTTAAAGACTGCCACTAGCTCTCCTAAATCATTGCAGTATGAGTCTGAAGATAAGTTTATTCCAGACCTTGCCAGTGCCTCCAATCAACTTTGCTTCAAGTCATGTCATCCTTGAGCCCCACTTCCAAGCCCATACTGCCAAAACTCCCTTAAAAGTTCACAAACTCTCCAAGAAATGTCAAGGAAATTTATATTTAGCCTTAACATGAATAATCCTCACCTAGGTCTTCCAATATTAATCCATTTCTTATGAAATCCTCAAGCCTACCACCGTAGACACAGTATCATACTACGTACAAATAGTGAGACAGCTTCTTACTTGCTGTTTTAAAACCCAATCTTATTACTTCATAAGTGCATTTTAAAGGAAAGTTTTTTGTTTGTTTCTGTGGGAAGAAACCCAAAACTAACAGAAAAGTTGCAAGAATGGTACAAAAAACATTGTCTATCCTTTGTCCAGAATTACCTATTATTAACACTTTGCTTCATTTGTTTTAGCAGATTTCTCTGCTAATAAATATCAAGAGAGGCTGGATATACATTGATATTAATACAGTAACATGCACAATTGTCTACTTGAAAATAACATTTGAGAACATCTATGAGAATGTACATATATGAATAATATCATACTCTTTGAGACTAAATTGCACAGTGCGGCCTTTTATTCCTTAATACATCATTGTATAAGGCCTAGAAATAAGAACAACCTGTTACATACTCACAGTCAGTCATTAACCCTAGTAAGTTTAACTTTGACAATACTTTTTTCCTACTGTCTATATTCCATTTTTGTCAACTAACACAATTGTATATATGCTTTACAGTTTTTTTCTTTAGCACAGGACCCAGGCTAAAAATACAAATTGTATTTCATTGGCATTTGTCCTTGGTCTCTCTTAATCTAGAGTATTCCTTAACTTTTCTTTGTCTTTTTGATGACGTTGATAGATTTGAAAATAATAGTCCCATATGGGATCTTTTAAGGGCTCTAGAGGGGGTGAGCTTACAGAGAGAACAGACTTTAGCTAGACTGTGGATATGAGTAAGACAATATTACTCATGCTCTTAAAGTCACATGATATATCTGATACAAGTGCCAGTGTGATCAGTTACCCAGTGTGTGGACCGTTCTGTAAGTCAAGGGTGTTGAGCTGTGGCTTTGTATTGTGTGTGGAAACAGGAACTACTCAGTCAGCTTGCTTATCCTGTTGGTTATGGCAGACAGGAAAGTGGAGAAATCTGCCATGGGATAACCAAATAATCTAGTAGTGAGAAGTTGGCAGGGGGGACAGAGAGAGAAAGAGAGAGAGAGAGAGAGAGAGAGAGAGAGAGAGAGAGAGAGAGAGAGAGAGAGCTTTCATCACCTAAGAATCACTATGGGACATTTGGAGTCCTTAGGTCATGTTTAGATCATGTGTCTCAGCAGCCCAGAGGGTGCCACTATAGTTTTCTTTTCTTTTCTTTTTGGGTGCTGGAGATTGAATTCAGAGTACTCTACACCGAGCTAACCCCCCAACCCTGACTATACTTTTAAACACCAGGACATATGAGATCGCCATAATGTTGGAGTTGTTTCACTAGGAAAAAGCCAAGTTTCCCTTTGTATGCCATTAATGGTTAGGCAAACGTTAAGGTTTCGACCTGGAATGTGTCCCAAAAATCTCCTGGGCTGAAGCTTGATCCTCAAGGCAGCAGTGTTCAGAGGTGGGGCAGAGGAGTGACTGAGTCACGAGGTGCTGACCTTAGTCACAGTTGAATGGGCTACTGGGAGCGGGGGCTGGTGAGAGGAGGTAGGTCACTGGGGGCTGCCTTGGAGGGTCCCCCTCTCGCTCTCTGCAGCGCTGAGGCGATCAGCTTTGCTCTGTCGTGATGCTCTGCCATAACAACATAGGCCCAGAAACATCACAGCTGGCCAAGCATGTGCTGCGTCCAGGGGCAGACAGCTCGCCCCGCCATGTCACTGCTCTGCTGACAACACAGCTCCCAGCCATCTTAAACCCTGTTCCAGTACTGGAGAAATAGGCAAAGCTTAGGAGACAAAAGATAGTGTATTTGGGGAAATAGATGGAAAAGAAAGAAGATAGAGAGCTGCCATGAAGTGCTAAGGGGTTTCAGAGCTGGAAGCCCCCGAGCGCTTATCCTGGCTCCTTTTATTGGATACTAGAGTCTTATTCCCCAGGTGGGCGTGTGTGGCTATCTGATCTGTCGCCCCACTGTCTTTGACCCCCAACCTTGGCCTTCTGGCCATTTGGCTCCTTTCAGTTTCTTTGTGATGAATAAGTGAAGGGGGCGGTCCTACGAGGAAGGCAGCTTACGTAATGATTTAGTGAAGGGGATGTGTGTGTGTGTGTGCATCTGGTATAATATTATAGAACACGTGTATATGTGTATCTACATAGGCGTGTGTGTATGTGTGTGTGTTTTATATGTTAAATAAGAGTCTTTGGGCGGCTGTCTCTTATCGTCCCCCTGCATTCTGTCAGGTGGGTGTGGGGGCTGCTTTCCTGGCAATTGTGTTGCCTGATGGCTTTCCCCGGTAGCTGGCCGGTCCCTCTTTTGTCTTTCTAAATACCCTAACTGCCGCAGAGTCTACCTGTGAAGGCAGAAACTGCTTTTAGTAAGTTTGCGTATTGGTCTTAATAAACCTCAGCAAGGTCTTCATCTTACCTTTCCCTGCCTGCAGGGCTCCCTGCCCCTACGTGTGCACCCAAACTTCCGACTCTGTGAGCCAAAAGAAACGTTTTGTCCCTTGTTTTTCTCAGATATTTTCTCAAAGTGAGAGAAAGCTGCTGACTAGCACAACATATTAGATCATAGGAAGATTCCACAAAATAATTTATGTAGTTTAAGGTTTGGACACTTTTAGAACTTTTTATTTAATCTGGGACGTCTACTCCTTCCTAGACACTACTTGAGGTTATGTGTTCAGACTCTCACCTCTCGCCAGTTTACTTACATCCAACATTTCGTATTTTATACGAAAAAATTCTACCCACTTCCTGAACTTCATGACATTCAGTGAAACGATAGTGATGGCAGCAAAAGTAGTAAGTCCTGGTGGGGACTTGTCCCTCTGCGGTGAACTTTCCAAGTGTGCGAGGGAGCAACACCACCAGGAGCCTGTCTCCTTCTGCCACGCGGCCCAGACTTTGACTTGGTCATGCACTAGCCTTGTGACAGGGACACACACGTGTACCTGCCAGCTACAGCGGCCTCTAAGAAGGGGACTGTGCAGAGCAGCCAGCCTCCCAGCAATGAGGATGCACCTGCGGCCCCACAAAAGGATTCGGGTGGCTGCTTCAGCATCCGCCACCAGGCCTTTCTCCTGCTCACCTGCACAGGATCTTTGTAGGCTGCAGAGCTGGTTCCTTTGTCATTGAAATGGCTTCACTTTGTTGTTTTGTTTTTTATTAAACTTCGGTCTGAAAAAGTGACCATTCACTTCACACAGCTTGCTGAGGCCTGCTGTGCTGATAGATTCCGCTGGGGCAGTCTTTAATTAGGGTAAAACATTCTCTTCCCTAACACAGAAGGTGGCAGCGGTGGGGAGAAGGACTCTGCCCCGCTCAAGCTTCAGGCAGGAGCAGGGCTGGCTCCTGGGAAGAGGTGCAGAGAGGAAAGCGCTTTCAGGGGGTCTCAGTCACATGGCTGTCCTCCGTGTCGCCGGCTTGCTTTGGGGCTCGGCGTCATTAGTGCTTCGCCATGCCTTACTGCACATTCTCCTTTCCAGGTCACTGAGACATGAAGTGAGCACCATTTGTAATATTCGTCCTTTTCTCTGAGAACTAGCAGGGAGATGGATAAGGGCAAGAATATGGGAACGGAAGGGCAAGAATGTGGGAGCAGTGGCTGCCGGGAGAGTGGAGAATTAATTTGCATTCATTTCTCACCCTGTTAACTGGTATATCGCTTCTCTGCTCTCACAGTCTGGAGGCTTGTGCACAGTGTGGATCTAGTAATTACTTAGCTCAGCAGAGTTAATGTGCCCCATAAAGTGGCAAGGCTGGGCCAGGAATCGATCATGGATAGGATTCTTATTCTGTGTTACAAGGTAAGGGACAAATAAGTTAGCCATGTTTATCTCTGAACACTATATAAATATGGAGTTAGGGGTAATGTCTTCTGCAGAGCCGTAGGACAGAGTTTGAGTGATGCAAGGTGGGGCCTTAGTCACATATTAGGACCCTTCTGCTATTAGAGACAGCTAAGTCGGGTAGAAATATTATAGGCAGTCAGACAGGGCTGGGAGTCACAACAGAAGATGAGAGCATGCTACAGATACGGCTGAAGGCACATTTGTTGAAGGCCAGACCTCACGATAAGGATGGAATGACCAGAGCCACCCACCTGCCCGAGAGATAAACAATGAACTGAAGATCATACTCATGTGATCCGATAAAGTCTAGACAGACATCAGTCACCCAGTTGGGCGACCAGGACCTCCAGATCCACCCATCCAGGAATGTCTTTGTTCTTTCCATGTCCATTTGCTACGTGACCCACTTCCCCATTGCATCATTACCCAGACAGCTACACTTGTAATATTATTGGTTGATCATAATTTTGTCCCACGTTTTACCCACCTCATGACTTTGCTCTATAAATCTTCCTCTGAAAAGTGGGCTCCTTGGCAACCCGCTCGGGTCCCCTCCTGTCTCTCAGGAGCTCTCTCTCTCAATAAACTGTCCTGCTCTTAACCTCCTTTGTTCCTTAGACTTCATTCTTCGATTTTGGGGAACACGAACTCAGCGTATTTGATATCTAGCAGGTTGAGAGTTGTATTTTTTCCCCTGTATCACTACCAGCATGGGAGGAGGGAACTGTGGGATGCTTGTAGATTAACAGCGTAATGTGTATATATATAATGTATATTATAGTTTACGATGCAGACAATATAGGTCTGTACACTTCTCTAAAGTTTTCTTGTCTCGGTGTTGGTATTCCTCTCCCCCGTGGACTCTATAACGACAAGGGCGAAGTTCTTGCTGTCGCATTCACTGCTGTAACTGGCACCTGGGACAATATTTGCCACTGTGATGCTCAGTAAGGATTTGTTGAATATATAAATTCATATTAAGATCAAGTGTTAGGTTTGATTTAATCTAAAAATTTGGGGTGATGGATGCTGTGCTCTATTTTTAAAGCAAAGTTTGTGTGTGAACAAGTCTCCCTGTTTTGAAGAAGTGAGAATAACAGGTGTCAGTAAAATTGATAAATGCTTGATGCTGGGAAAAAGTTGGGTTATGTGGCCCCCTTCCTACTGACTCATCACTTTGTTTTTGTTTTCCTGTCTCTGCCATAAATTTGAATCTGTAATTTCTGCTTGATCAACCTCATTTATAAGGAATGAGGCCAATCAAGCTTGGAGTAGAATTTCAAAGTTAAAATTCCAGTTATGAGGATGATTCATGGCCTGAACTATTCCTGCTTCTGTTTCTTATAAGGGTCATTCTGCCCCACGCCTTCTTTTGAGGGAGGGTGTGTATGTTGCTTGAATCAGAGAGACTAGAAACTACTTCCCTACACGTGGCCTCTTCTCAGTTTTGTTCTGAAATAAATGTGGATCCTTGGATCCTTGTTGGAAACTCTTGGATCCTTGTTGGCTGTTATTCCAAGAATAGACTTATAAAAGTGACTGCCAATATCTAATACAAATACTGAGAATCTGGCATTTTTCTTCAAATAATCTGTTTAGCTAGAGTAAGACTAGTTCACATAGGAAAAAGGAGCGTGGCTTCTTAGGAAGGTCCAATTCTGTTTTCCCTGAATTAAGTCTGATACTTTAGAGATGTAGCTAAGCATGTTTGGGTGCAGGCAGAGAGCAGTATCTTGACTCTGGTATAACTCTGTTAGTAATTGGGATGTCCATAATTTATTTGAAAAGATAATATATTTTTTCTATTAAGTTCTGTTTTATCAAAGATAGAATCCTCATTCATATATATGTATATATATCAAACTTGTCAGATTACCCAACTCTCCATTTTTTTCCTTGAACATATCCATGAGAATGTCCACACCCCCTTGACCTCCTGAGGCCAGCAGGCTCCTCTGTATTGCTCCACCGAATATCAATAACTAATGTTGAATTTTATGTTGCAAGGAATCATTTGCTTTTGGCTCTGAACTTGTTTATGTTATTTGTAATGTTTAGAAAGACCAGGTGAACTAGAGGTGCTGAAAAATATTCATAAGGGTAGTAACACAATAACATAATCACACCAAACGCAGAAAAAAGAAAAACCTAGTGGGATCCTCTGTTTTTACTCCTTTGCAAGTATCTTTAGGGTCTTGTTTCACTTTTTAAAACATTCTAGAAATAGGTAGAGTTATTATACATCAAAACCAAAACTAAAATAGAAAAAGAATATAACACCTAAAGTCAGAAATGGTAGTAATTGCTTTTGTTTTGTGAAAGAAAGATCACCCTGAACTACAACTGGTAGATTCCTGTTCCAAGAAAATGATCACAGGTTAAAAGATCACTGAATGAATGTACTGTGTATTTTTGTACTTACATTTGTGAGCTAGACTATACTTCCGATCTTCTCAATTTTCTTCTAGGAAGGTTTATGTGCATACATATTTTAAAATAATTTCCTCCTAAAATCTCTTTTTGATAAACTTTTCATTTTGCAATCTTGCATAGTTAAAACAACAGGATAAAAGTTTACCCCACTTTAATCACTGAAGAGGCAAGAGGGATTATCTTCCTGGAAGGGTTAAAGACCTCCTATTATAGAGCTAACCCATGTCTATAGCAGCACAACTCATAACAGCTAAATAGTGAAGGGGCCTATATGTCCATCAGCAGATGACCGGATAAAGAGAATATGGTATTTACACACAATAGAATACTACTCTGTCATAAAGAAGATGAACTTGAGTCATTTGTAGGAAAATGGATACACCCTGAGACCATAATGTCAAGTGAAATAAATCAGACACACAGCTTAAATATCACATTTTTTCTTATATGAGAAACTCAAATATAAATAAAGAGCAAAATAATAAATAGATAATAGAGAGTAGGGAGATAGATCATCCTTAAATGGGAAGGAGATCAAGAGATGGGGGAGGGGAGAGAAAGGGGATGAAAAAATTATTGAGATGTGTTATGTGCATGTGCCAACTCCACATAAGGAATGCAAACATTATATACTACAAACATATACTAATAATAAAAACAAAGTCATCCTAGAATGTCTGATTCAATCATTCTACAGGAGAGAAAATGAAGTGTAGAGAGACTGTAACATAAGCTGTCATTAGATTTCCAGTTGGTGAGACGAATGACCTGGCTGTCGGGCTCTTGACTGGAAATACAGTGATTTTTTCCCCTAAAATGTTCCTGAAGGTTGAGATTTTCCTAAAAGCATTTTTCTTCTAAAGACAGACAGCCTAATTACTCTGGTTTCTTTTTCCATTCGTTCACCTATATGTCCTTTCATTTAAATGTACATATGGTCTTCAGCACTGAACTTAAAGTAAAGGCTGAAAAAAGATCCAGTTATGGTTCCAAACAAAAGAGGGTCCCAGCGTGATGGAAGACCCTTCCACAGACTGCATCCAACACCAAGTCCTTCATACTTGTTCCTCCTCTTCCCCTTTTGGTTTGAGTAGAACTGATCATTCCATTCTTCCAACCAAGAGATGAGACACGGTGTATGTTGACTTCCCACATGCTTTTGGGTCTTTGACTCAACATGTTGAAAGAAGTGTGTGTGTGTGTATCTGCTAGAACGACTAAAACAGAAAAACAAATTTAAAAGACTGGGAAATAAGTGTTGGCAAAGGTGTGGAGAATTTGAAATCCTTGTACATTTGTGGTGGGAGTATAAAATGATATAGAAATGACAGAAAACAATTTGCGATGCCTCAAATATTAAATTTATGACTTAGCAATTGTACTCCTAGGTATGTGCTCCAAAGAGTTGAAAGCTGGGACTCAAACAGATAGTTGTATGCCAGTGTTCATAGAAGTATTATTCCCAATAGCCAAAAGATAGAAATAACTCCAGTGGGCATCAACAGATGAGTGGATACACAACATGTGGTATATATATGCAACACAATATTATTTGCTTGTCAAAGGATTGACACTCTTATACATTCTACAACAGGGATGAGCTGTGAAGACAGTTTGCTAAGTGAAAGAAACCAACATGAAAAGACAAATATTGTATAATTCCACTTATATAAAGTATCCAGAATGGGAAAATTTAGAAAGATAAAAAATAGAAGAAAAATTACCAAAGTCTGGGAGAAGCTGAGAAAGGGGAAGTATTTCTTAATTACTTAATAGAGGTTCTGTTTGGAATAAATAACTTTTGAACTAGACAGTGAAGATAGTTCCACAAAACCGTAAATATAATTAAACAATTTTTTTTTTTTTTGTGGTACCGGGGATCGAACTCAGGCCCTTGTGCTTGCAAGGCAAGCACTCTAATCACTGAGCTAAATCCCCAGCCCTAATTAAACAATTTTTGACTGTATCTTCCCACAAAAAAATAAAGGGAGCAAACAAAACTGTGAATGAGACCAGTCTGTGATCATTTTAACTTGTAACTATCTGCTTATTACTGGTCAGCCAGGAAGTTATTCATCCTCTACACTTCCCTTTCTTCCACTTTGCTTCAGGATTTTGCAAAAACAAAAATCACCTAATGTTGGCATACTCCCAGTAAAACCCTCAAGATGGACTCTTGCTTGAGGATTTCTCTTATCACTAAATTCCAAAGAACTTCTGTCGGCAAATTGGATTCCCCTTGGCTTAGCTCACCTTGACCCTTTTTTCCAATGTGCAGCCCTGTTTATCTGGTCCCAGGCCTCTTCTCTCTCACCCTCTCAGCTTCTCTTTAGTGGGGGGATTTCACAGTACTCTTGGAAAAGGTACCATTTTCTTTTCTAGGTGAACCCCATTAATTTCTTGCTTTTTCTTGAGATTCCTCTGGAGGGGCTCCCAGTGCTCCTGTGGCATTTAACATTCCTTTTCTGCATGCAGTTTCTACTGGTGCAGCAGGGAACTCAGGGACCATATCACATTCTACCTTGGACCTCGATCAAGTTACTTGACTCTATTGGGATTTAACGTCTTTTTGGATAAAATGAGAATAATAATACTTAATGCTCACAGAATTGTGGTAAGGATTATATGTGGAAACATACACAGAATACTGAGCACAATGGATATATAATATTATTATTATTACTTTACTCTAGACCTTATTATCATATGTATTAAATGCTATTTACTTATCTTTATCTCATCCTGTATTTTAAGAGTATAACACATGCCAGGCATAAAGAAATGCTAAATGAATGAGAATATTCTCTTATTAACTAGATTTTTTAAGCATAAAATATTCATGATATATCTACTATGTCCAATGCACTTTTTTGGATTTTAGAAACTAGAGATTCTACCAAGACTTAGGAGATGAGCTGCCTGTGTTTCAAAGAATATTTCTTGGTAAGGAAGATTCACATTTAAATGCAGAATTATTTTTAATAAATCTAAAATGACTGATGAAATATGCCAAACTATAAAATATAAGATAAAATGAATACAAATGAAAAACATAGGCTTTTATATTTTGCTTTTTATGATTATTTTCACTTAGGAAAAGTGTAGCAATACTTATTGTTCATAAAAGAAAGTATGGGGGGGTAATAAAGGCTAAGCAAAGTTTGTTCCTATCCAAGGTGCTTTGTTGTAACCAAAGTATAACTCTCAACTGCCTCTCCCAAAAAAACACATTATAGTATAATCATGTACACCAAAGTTCAGCTCAGAATCAAGAACAGAGCATTGGATAGTGTTGGTGCCTGGTCTCCACCCTGTACTATAGCATGTAGAATCCACCTGGCCTGGTCCACTGCTCCTGTTTGCTCCAGGAACACAGGCCTGCACACCTACCGAGCTCTCCTTGTTAGTTGTCAATCTAGCCTTGCTGTGACTCTGATTTTGCCATGCTCTAGTAACATGAGCATTAGCCCTTAGAGTGCAACCAAGTCCCTCCCGTGCGTCCATGTGGCAGTGAGTGGAGCCTGCCTTCTTACCACAGAGCAAGGTATTTGGCTCCATCAGTTTCCCTTGGCGGGAGAAGGAGTTGACCTCTGAGTCTCCACGGCCTGACTCTGTCACCTATAATTTCTTCTTGTCCTCCTGATGCCTTGTCCTAGCTGCACAACTTGGAGAAAGCCATGCAACCCTTTAAGTCTCAGTTTCCACATCTGGCAAATGAGCTCAATAGTAACTACTCCCAAGTCGGTTAGAGATTAAATGGGACCAATGCATGTAAAGCCCAGCACCAGGCACTTAGTTCACTGGTACTCAATAAATAGTAGCTAGTTTTCCTCCCATAAAAAGAAAAAAAAAATGTGGCGGATGCACTCTACCAGTTGACTGACTTTTATGGAATACTGAAATTATAGCTAATTTTTAAATGACTCTGGAATGAAAGTTTCAAAAGCCAGGTGTCACAGTATTAGATTTGTGCAGTCTGGGAGTTAGTGACAGATGTAGTTTGTTCCTGAAATCATCAATAAGTATCTCTGTGACCCTTACAAAGTAAATTAATTTCCTGAGGATTCACCAGCTTCCTCAATAGACAACAAGTTAAGTTGCTTAATGTTTTGATTCCTTCCTACCTCTACATTTTTGATTTGTCATGAAAAATAAATAATATCTACATATATCTATAAGAAATCCACCCATTTAAGCTCCTATTGAATGATAACTTTCTTTTTTGGTGCCGGGGATTGAACCCAGGGCCTTATGCTTGCTAGGCAAGTGCTCTAACCACTGTGCTAAATCCCAAGCGCCTGGATGATGGCTTTAATGATCAAGGTTTGGGGTTATTTCTGCTGAATGCTATTAGGAGCAGTGTGGCTACCAGGTGTAAGGGGAAAACACACTAGATGACTAATACGGTGGGTCTCTAAATGTGGTTCTCAGATGAGCACTGTCAGTATAACTGGGAACTTACCAGAAAGGCCAACTCTTAGATCCCAGCTGAAATCTATGGAAGTAGAAACTGGTGATGGGTTCAGCAATCTGTGCTTAAACTAACTCTATAGGTGATCTTGACACTTGAAAAATGAGAATCATGGGACTTCTGGGAAGATGGCAGAGTGGAGAGAAAGTAAGAGCCTCTCTGAGATTTGCTGTCCAGACACTGGAATATGGTAATTTAGGGAAGAGAAGAAGGAGGGAAGCGTGTTCTCAGGACCCAGCAGGGAGGTGAAGCAAGAGTTGAAGCCCACGGGGAAAGTAAAAGGAGAGACCAGCACAGAAGAAGGTGAAGGATGGATGGCGCTTTCTCCCAGAGCCCCAGCTCAGAGCCCCATCTCGCAGCCCTGGCTTGCAGCCCAGGTCACGACCCCAGCTTACAGCCCTGCATGTGGCCCTGGCTCACAGTCCAGCTCACAGCCCCAATTCCCAGGCCAAGCTCTTGGTGTGACTGATGCAGTTTGAGCCTGCAGACGCACAGTGACTACTGGAGACCCTAGAGACCTCCACAGAAAGACACACAAATGGAGTGGAGTGGTGGACACTGAAGACTGCAGAGGCTGGTGAGTTACCTGAGTCATCTGATTTCAGATGGCCCACAGGAGACGGTGGCGATTGGCCGATCACCATCTTGGAAAGGGTCCAAACTCAGAACTCAGTAAAACTGCTTGTGGCTTTTGGTGCTGGGGCAAGGCAGTGCAAGGTGGTGGAGCATAGTTCAAACTTAAGTTGGCAGGAGGGAATGAAGCCAAGTTCAAACTGGCAGGGAACTGAGTCCAAACCAATGGGAGACACACAGTGTGTCTCTAGCTGAACAAATTGGGTTTCAACCCCATGGCCAGAGATCAGGCTAAACTTCAATGGAACTGGTGAAGCCTTGCTATTGAACCCAGCTGGGAACACTCACTACCCTGCCAAAATCTACTGCTGGGATTAATCAACAAGGACCTGGGTCTGTCTACTCTGTCTACCAGTGATGGCAGAGACTTGCCTGGAAGTGGACTTTTTTTTTTTTTTAAATAATTTTTCCCTCTCTGCTCTTCTTTTTCTTTTTTTTTCTCTTGTTTTTATAGGAAAGTTATTTTTTAGTTTTTCCTGTAATTTTTTTTGTTCTGTCCTTGTTTTTACTTTTTCCTTCTCTCCTTCTCTCCTCTTTTCTTTACTAGTTCCCCAAAGTTTGAATAATTTCCCCCTGGCTTCCAACCTTGCTTCTCATCTCTTTCTCTTCTTCTATTTCTCTATCCTACCTTCCTAATGTCTTTTGAATTTTCTCCCCTGAAAGTAAAATCACCATATTGAGGGCATATTTACTGCATATAAGTTTCTGGTTTATTTTGGATATTGTTATATAACCACAAATCTAGTTCATATGGTTTAGGGTGGCAGATCAATAGTTACCATTTTTGTTATTTTCTGGACTGTGTTTGATGCTACTGTTGTTGCTGATTGTACTACTTTAGCCAAGGTGATGGAATTGTTCTATTCAGTTCTTCCTTGCATGCCAAGACTGAGATTGGCAGAGGGTCACAAATAACACTATAGGCCATGGTCAAAGAACTAGGGGCTGGCCAAATAGAAACTTCTCAACCCCAATAAATTGAAGAGGCAAGATCTTACAACAGACTCATAACATAAAAACCAGCTACACCTGTAAGACATCTCTGAGGAAGTAGTCATTTCTAAAAGGTTCTCAAAACTAACCAAAAAAGCTACCTGCCATAGGCAATTCATAAGCATCAACCCAGGAACTAAACTAAAGAAGAAAAAATAGAAAATGAGAAGACACACAAATAAGATGCAACTTCATACCTCCAGCTCACCAAAAGCAAACCCAGTGGGTAATGAAGTGGAACAATCTGAAAGCTTCCCACCCAGACTCTTGGAAACAGTAACAGCAGAAATAACCAAGCAGATGAATGAGCTCTAGAAAACATCAAAACAGAAATCATTTCCAGAATGAAAGACATGATTAGTGACTCTAGAGAAGATACTGATAAAATATAGAAGAGTTTAGGAAATGATGGAAACCATAAATGCCCAACACAGGAAAGACATGGAATCCATGAAACAGATTCAAACAGATGTCCAAGAAATTACAAATTCCATTGAAAGTATTGGCAGTAGAGTGAAACAATGTGAAGAGAGAATCCCAGATATAGAAGACAAGATTGTGATTAAAGATAGAGAAAAGAAGGAGTTCTTTAAAATGGTAAGGGACCATGAAAAATCAATACGACAGCTGCTAGATGAGATGACACAAAGAAAAATGACATAAGATTGATAGGAGTCAATGAAAAAGCAGGAGATAGCACAAATCACATAAGAAATCTGTTCACAGAAGTAATGGCAGAAAACTTCCCAAGTATGGAAAAAGAACTGAACATACAGATAAGTGAGGCATACAGAACTCCCATTAGCCATGATCCTCAAAAATCTACCCCAAAGCATATAATAGTCAAGATTCCAGAAATTCAACACAAGAACAGAATATTGAAAGCTGTTAGAGAAAAGAAACAAATAACCTATAAAGGAAAGCCCATCAGAATAACAGCAGACTTCTCAACACAAACTCTCAAGTAAAGGAGAACTTGGAATGAAGTATTTCAAGCCCTAAAAGACAACAACTTTCAGCCCAGATTGATGTAACCAGTGAAACTGTCTTTCAAATTGATGGAGAAGTAAGATACTTCCATGACAAAGAACACCTGAAGAGATTCATGACCACCAAACCAGCACTCCAAAATACTCTGAAGGATATTCTGGAAAGAGAAAATGAGGACTACAACTCCAGGAGTTGTAACAGAATGAATCCATCAAGCAAGGCAAGTAATTAAACAGAAGGGAAAAATAGGGAGCCAACAACAGGTAAATAATATGACAAGAATAAGTCAACATATTTCAGTTATAACCATCAATGTAAATAGTCTCAACTCACCAATCAAAAGAAACAGACTGGCAGAATTCATCAAGAAGCAAGACCCAGCAATATGCTGCATACAAGAAACACATTTATTCAAAAATAAATTCATAGACTGAAAGTCAAAGGATGGAAAACAATACTTCATGTGACAGGAACCCGGAAAAAAGCAGGAGTAGCCATTCTATTTGCAGACACAGTGGATTTCAAGCCAAGATTCATTAAAAAAGACAAAGAAGGTCACTACCTCCTTGTAAAGGGAACAATCCAAGAAGAAGAGATGACAATCATAAATATATATGCACCAAATACCAGCGCATCTAACTACATGCAACAAATACTGATGGACATGAAAAACCAAACAAGCACCAATATGATTGTAATGGGGCACTTTCATATCCCACTGTCACAAATAGACAGACCCACTAGACAAAAAGTTAACAGGGAAATAGCAGAACTAAACCAAATTCTTGAAGAAATGGACCTAGTAGATGTGTACAGAGCACTCCACCCCATGACATCATAATACGCATTCTTCTCAGCTTCACATGGGACTTTCTCCAAAATAGGCTACATACTAGCTAATAAAACATGCTTAAGTAAATGCAAAGGAATCAAAATTATCTCATGCATACTATCAGACCATAGTGCATTGAAACTGGAAATAAACACCAAAGGAACCACAAAAGCTCCATAAAGACATGGAAATTAATAGCACCCTCCTGAACAATCAGTAGGTCACAGATGAAATGAAAGAAGAAATTAGACAGTTTCTACAATTGAAGGATAATGCCAATACAACCTACTGAAATTTATGGGACACAATGAAAAGAGTTCTACGAGGGAAATTTATAGCATTGAACTTCCATATCAGAATAAACAACCTAATGTTGAACTGCAAGCTTCTAGAAAAAGAAGAGCAAGTCAAACCCAAAGCTCACATGAGGGAGAACATTATAAAGATCGGAGCTGAAATTAACGCAATTAGAACTAAGAAAACAATACAAAGAATCAATAAATCAAAAAGTTGGTTCTTTGAAAAATTAAATAAAATTGACAAACCCTTAGCCAACGTTATTAAAAAAAGGAAAGAAAAGACTCAAATTCATACAATTAGGAATGAAAAAAGTGAAATCACAACAGATCCTGCAGAAATTTAGATGATCATCAATACCTACTTTGAGAGCCTGTATTCTAATAAGATCGAAAATACAGAAGAAATAGACAAATTCCTAGATATATATGAATTACCAAAACTGGATCAAGATAATATAAAAACTCTAAATAACCCAATGTCAACCACTGAAATCGAAGAAGTAATTAAAAACCTACCAAGAAAGAAAAGCCCAGATCCTGAGAGATTCACTGCTGAATTCTACAAGAAATTTAGAGATGATTTAATGCCACTAATTCTCAAACTCTTTAATGAAATTGAAACAGAAGCAACACTCCCAAATTCATTCCTGGAAACAAGCATTACTGTGATACCAAAGCCAGAGAGGGATCCAACAAAAAAAGAGAACTACAGGCCAATCTCATTAATGAACATAGATGCAAAAATCCTCAATAAGATACTGGCAAGCAGAATGCATCAAATTATCAAGATTATACACTATGACCAAGTAGGATTCATTCCAGGGATGCAGGGATGGTTCAACATATGCAAATCAATAAATGTGATACACCATATTAACAGAGCCAAGGACAAAAACCATTTGATCATCTCAATAGATGCAGAAAAGGCATTTGACAAGGTCCAACATCCATTCATGAAAAAAGCCCTGAAGAAAATCAGAATAGGTGGTCTTTATCTCAATCTAATAAAAGCCATCTATAACAAACCAACAGTCAACATCATACTAAATGGTCAAAAACTAAAAGCTTTCACTTTAAAATCCAGAACAAGACAAGGATGTCTGCTCTCACTACTCTTATTCAATATAGTTCTGTAAACATTAGCCAGAGCAATTAGACAAGAGAAAAAAATAAAATACAGGAAAAGAAGAAGTTAAATTATCATTATTTGGAGATGACATGATACTCTATATAGAAAACCCCAAAAACTCCACCAAAAGATTTCTAGATTAGAGGTCTTTATCTCAATCTAATAAAAGCCATCATTATAATAACCAAATTCAGCAGCGTAGCTGGATATAAAGTCAACTCAGAAATCAATAGCATTCTTGTATACAAACAACAGACTCACCAAGAGAGAAATTAGGGAAACAACACCTTTCACAATAGCATCCACAAAAATGAATTACCTAGGAATGAATCTAATGAAGGAAGTAAAATATCTATACAATGAAAACTACAGTACTTTGAAAAAGGAGATTGAAGAAGATATCAGAAAATGGAAAGATATCCCTTGCTCCTGGGTAGGAAGGACCATATAGTGGAAATGGCCATACTCCCAAAACTGTTATACAGATTTAATGTAATCCCAATTAAATTACCAATACCATACCTCACAGAATTAGAGAAAACAATCCTAAAATTCATTTGGAACCAAAAGAAACCTAGAATAGCAAAAGCAGTTCTAGGCAACAAAAGCAAAGCAGGGGCCATCACAATCCCTGACCTAAAACTATATTATAAAGCTAGTGTAACAAAAACAGCATGGTAGTGGCACAAAAACAGACTCCAGGACCAATGGAACAGATTAGAAGATGCAGAAACATGTCCAAACACTCTCAGTCACTTTATCTTTGACAAAGGGGCCAAACAACCTCACTGGAAGAAAGATAGCCTCTTTAATAAATGATACTGGAAAAACTGGCTCTACACATGCCGAAGGTTAAAACTAGATCCGTATCTTTCCCCATGCACTAAGCTAAAATCAAAGTGGATCAAAAGATCTAAATATTAAAACAGAAACACTAAGTCTGTTGAATGATAGAATAGGTAGAACTCTTGAAGACACAGGTGTAGGCAAGGACTTTATGAACAAATCCCTAATTGCCCAGGAAATATCACAAAGAATCAACAACTGGGATCTAATCTTATTAAAAACTTTTGCACAGCAAAAGAAACTACCAACAGAGTGAAGAGACAACCCACAGAGTTGAAAAAATTTTTGCCAGCTATTCCTCTGACAAAGGACCGACATCTTGAATATATAAAGAACTCAAAAAAATCAGACCCCCCGAATTTAAAGACCCAATCCAAAAGTGGGCAACTGAAACGAATAGACATTTCTCAGATGAAGAAGTAGAAACAGCAAATAGACATATGAAAAATGTTCAACATCACTGGTCATTCGAGAGATGCGAATTAAAAGAACCCCGAGATCACACCTCACTCCAGAAAGAATGGCTATTATCAACAAATCAGCCAATAACAAATGCTGGAGGGGCTGTGGAGAAAAAGGAACCCTTCTCCACTGTTGGTGGGATTGTAGACTGGTGCAACCACTATGGAAATCAGTGTGGAGATTCCTCAGGGAATCTAGAGATTTAATTTCACCCAGCTATTCCATTTGACCCAGCTAGTCCCCTTCTTGGTATCTTCTCAAAAGAATTAAAAGCATCATACTGCAGAGATATATGGACACCCATATTTATAGGGGCACAGTTTGTAATAGCTAAATCTTGGAAGCAGCCCAAATGCCCATCAATAGAGGAATGGATAAAGAAAATGTGGTTTTTTTATATAATGGAGTACTACTCTGCCATAAAGAATGATAAGCTTGAGATATTCCTAGGTAAATGGATGCATTTTGAGACCATACTCTAAGTGAAATAAATCAGACACACATGTTTAAATACCACATTGTTTCTCTGGTGTAAGAAACTGAAATTGTAAATAAAGACTAAAATGTATTATATTGGGAAAGGGAAGAAAATGTCCAAATGGGAACTGGAACAAGGGAGGGGGAGGGGGAAAGGAACGGAGGGACAAGAGAAATAAGAAATGGAAGGAAAAAATGGAGACAAAGCTTTTGTAAATAAGGAGGGAGGAGGGGGTGAAGGGAGGGGAGGAGAATGGGAAAAAAGAAGCAATGAGATATATCATGTACAGGTACAAATCCCCTATGATGAATGTTATCACTACATACATCTAAAATGTACCATTAAAATAAAATTAATAAAAAGAAAATGAGACTCATTGCTCTGATACACTGGTGCAAGCTTGGGCTCGCTCTCTCGTTCTCTTACACACACACACACACACACACAGAAAACCTGTTATTTTGAATTGCGATAAAACATACATTAGAATAAAGATATCTATTCTAGTCTACTGACTTATTCCTTCTAATTTGTAGGTTTTTTAAACTAAAAAAAACCCCAGGATTGCCTATTGATCAACTTCATTTCCAGTAGATTATTCTATTTTGAAGGAGAAATGTGTGTCCAGCAGAAAATTAAGAAAACTGCTAAGGACAAATAAACACTGACTGCCGGGGGGGAAGAAGGCCACTGATCGTATCATCTCTCTTGTGAGCAGCCAGCCCTCTGCCTGCGGCTCACTCCAGACATCTGGCAGTCTGATGCGGCGGGGACGCCTCCACACAGCGGTTTCATTCATTGATTTTTCTTGCTATTTTCATTATCTGCTTAAGCACAAAACACATTTATTGTGGTTTCAAAGGCTGCATTCAGCTGATCAAATTGCCATATTTGAAGCAGGGTATCAAATAGAAATGGACACCGCTAAACAGCCTCTTTATCAGTCCAGGAGAGCAGGATCCAAGCACGTGACGAGGCCTCACACCCGAGGACTATGTTTGGCCCCAGGTCAACCAGGAACTCACAGCTGTCTGTAATGCCGCTCGTGGGGTTCATCTGTGCGAAGCCCTCCGTGGCTCCCTTGTCTTCCCAACAATACCTGCTGCGGTAAAGCTACTGCAGCCTCTTCTCCCTCACACATCCCACCCTGCCTCCTCAGGGCTGTGGGTGGGTAGTCTGACCCTCTAGGGATCCCGCACTGTCCACTTCGTGTCCCCACCTGCCTCTCCTAACTGCTGTCTCCGTGGGACGGCTGTCACTCATTATCACACTGTTCAGTGCCCAGGGCTGCCTTCTGGGTTGGGATGGTGAGCAGCCATGTATCAGATACCATTATTCTTTGAATCTCAATAACAGCATAACAGATTAAATGAAATAATTTTATTTTCTGATTGCATCTTCCATTTATTTCTGCAGACTTTTTACTCCCAAAATAGTAGCCTCGTTAAAGAAGACACAAAGATACACACACACACACACACACACACACACACACACTCACACAGAGAGAGAGAGAGAGAGAGAGACAGAGAGAAAGAGAAAGAGAGAGAGAGAGAGAGAGAGAGAGAGAGAATTTCTTAGTGATACTGCTCTCCTAGGTAAGAGTTTAGTCAAAAGCAAAATTTTTCTCTTGTGCTTTTTCAGCCAACTACAGAAATAGTGATTTTTAAAGGGAATTTGTCAAAGTGCTTGTGAACAGCAGTTAAATTAACTTTACATTTATTTTCAATGAATGGAATGTAATTAGAATTTATATTACTTTTGTTGTTTTTTAAAGAAACCCGTGAAGATCTACAGAGATGAGAGCATCCTAAGGAAAACACGACTTGATTTAAAAAATTAAAACTACACATATATAAACAGTGAAGGAGAATAATTGGGAAAACACAGAATAGATAGTTGGGAATTGAGTCAGGAAACTGAGATTTTACTTCTGCTACTTAGGGTCTGCATGGTTCTCTTAGATTTCACTTTTCCATATAATTCAAAATAAATGCCAGCAAAAAGACTCCAGAGGAGACCGTGAGGGTGGGGTGAAGTGACATGGAGAAGGTGGTGAGGAGCGTTTCTGGAGTGTGGGGACAAGTGCAGATGAGAGCAGTGTCACCCTTGCCTGAGGAGCAGCATCTCAGAAAGATGCAAACGAGAGGGCCTCCGCTGAGCTCCAAGACAATGATACATGTAGGGACGAAGATGGACCCTACCACGAAAGGAGTTCCCCTAGAAACAAGAGCCAGAGTCAAAGCTTCGAGACAAAAAATAGCTTGAATCAAGGCAGCAGTCATATCGCGCAACAGGCAACATCAAAGGGGGAACACCGGAGCCAAGAGAAGGAGGGCTGAGTTCAGGCCAAGAGTTCTGCTTGTTGCACATTGCTCCGTTGGTGTCCTGCGTGCCTGCACCTCCTAGTGCGGCAGGAGAACTCATTCCGTCCAGCCATTCCGACTCACCCACCTGCTCCCACCTCGCTGCTGGCGGCAAAACTCAACTGTCAAGCTCGGGTGCAATGGAACAAGAGACTGAATAAAAATGGTGGCGCTCCGAGAACTGCCGGTCAGAAATGCTGGGAACAAAGCCAAAATCCCATTTTTATAGTAAAAGGGGTTGGGGGTGTTGTGGTCCTTTGAAAAAGAGAGCAATTACTTCAATAATTTGTGTTTTTATTATGGAAAAGGTACATCCTATTAAAGAAAATTTGGAAAGTTTTGAATATTCAGAGGAAGAAAGAAAAACAAAACCCACTGTTCCATGAGTGAAATACAGTCATTAGGTATACTCCAGAGAATCTCCTTTTAGTAGCTTTTTCTGTGCCAAGCCATTTAAAAATATTCTTGGAATCACTGCTTAGTAAAATCACGTTTAACGATTTGCATACAACTTACATAGTTACATCACTTCTCATTTAATGGATTTACCATAATTTATATTACTATACCCCTGTAGTTGAATAATGGGGTAGGAAGACAAGATAAAATACCTAAAGACCTATGAAAGAGAATGGTACATGCTTTTAATGATTTTCATTAAATGAATTAAGAGACCAGGATGCAGGGGTATGGAAGGAAAAAATATAATGGAGTTTTGGATAGATAGAAAATACAAAGTATTTTTTTTAATTAAGAGGAAATATTTACTCAAAGGAAAATGAAAATTATTAAGACATCTTTATATTGGTCATGTGGTCTTTTAATATTATTTCTGCCACTGGAAATTATGACCTATTTAAAATTCCTATCAAGTTATATGATTATTTCTGGAGAGTGGATTCAAAGAACTAAAATTACTATATTAAAGCCTAAATATTATGAGTATTTCCTATCGTTTTCCTGAAGCCTTATGTGATATATAATCAAACCCCATATGTTATTGTGACTATTTCATCACTATCAGGCCACCATGTCTGTTATTGATTTCAGAGCTCTGCTAATTTGACTGGTGACAAATAGTGCCTGTTTATTTTCTTTCATACGAGTAATGTTTAGCATTATTTTGATGCTTACTAGCTAATTTTAGTTCTTTCTTTGTTATTGTTTTAAAACCCTTGAAAAGTTGTCTAACTGCACCCTAGAAAATCGTACAACTAATAGATCATGATTTTGAAGTCATATTTACAACAAATATTCTCCCTGGACCTTTGTAGTTGACACACAGAAGTTTTATGGTGGTTATTGTGATGTTACAGTTTAGAAGGAAATAAAACGATCACTTCACACTTTCCTAAGACGTGAACCTAAATGATTGCCATAGTGCCCCCTCACATTTTGAAATTTGGGAGGAATGAATCATTCATGATCAAACCTGAGGGTCATAAGCAGACATTAGCCATTTAGCTGATTAAGCTAAATAGGCTACAGAGTGGAGAACTTCTTTCTGAAGGCAAATCCTCTGGATGGCTTTCTAGTTCTAAAAATAGTATACACCATTTTCAGTTTTCTTTCTTTTAAAAACTAGTTTTAATGCCTTCGTCATTGATGGTTTGTGCTGCTTTGGGAAGCACTTATGAATGCATAACATCACATGAAGGAGTTTTGCAAAGTTTTAGATGCTCTACTTTGTTGGTTACTTATGTTACGGGGATTCTGATTGCATTAAGTATTCTTTCTTTCACCCTGGAGAAGCATACATCTGCTTCTGCTGACATCTGTTCTCCTTTGTGGGTTCTGAGGAAACATTTATTTCTTTTTTGCTTTTCTTCCTGTTTTAGCAATGTCTGCTTCTCATCTTAATAAATCACCTTTGCTTGGCAATAACTTAATAGAAAGAGAATGCATAGCTAAAGAGAGACTGTGTAGCGCAGAATATAGAATTCTGAGCAAGGTTCTTGGCTTGCTCTGTCTGCCAGGCATTGCAAAACTAGGCATGGTGCAGTGGCTTTTTTTTCTTTTCTTTTCTTTTCTTTTCTTTTCTTTTCTTTTCTTTTTTTTTGTATAGAAGAAAGTTATAAATGACAACATCAAGATCACTAATTTCCTAGCCATGTTTTGCACAGAGGAGCTGCAATGGTGGATGAGACAGCAAAGGGTTTGCTTCAGAGAAATGGTCCCGAATATTGATTCTGCTGCATCTATGAGTTGCCTTTACCTTCCTCTATGAAACTTACTTTTCTTTCCCTTTTGGAAGTACAAAAGTCCACCATAATGTCAGGAAAGCAAGTGGGGCAAAAGGCCCCACCATATTCACAAACAGTCTTGATTTTTTTCTCCAAGGGCTCCTGAGCTTCCAGGATGTTGCTCTCATATCCTGATTAATTCTACCACCTATTCAGGGCTGATTTGAAGTCTTACTGAAAAAAAAGATCATGATACCAATTGCTTACCTTGCCTAAAAAATGAAATACTGACTGGGAGAAATAATTGGCAATATATCCAAAGGACTTATTTTGAACGTATATAGTGATATTTTGCAAGTTAAAATAAAACAGAAAACCCATTAGGGACAGGGGAAATTAGCAGTCACTTCATAAAAGGGAGTACCCAAATGAGCAATAAACATTAAAAAATACTCACGATCACTATCCATAAAGGGAATACAAATTAAAACCATGAACAGAATCCACTAGTCAGTGACCAAAATGATTAAAATTAAAAAGCCCAGCAATACCAAGTGCTGGCAAGAATGTGGAACATCTAGGGTTCACATACATTATTCCTGAAAACAAATTGGTACAGCCATTTTGCAAAACTACCAGTATTTATTAAAGCTAATCACAATTGCAAACTTTTTTTTTTTTTGGTGCTGGGGATCGAACTCAGGGCCTTGTGCTTGCAAGGCAAGCACTCTAACCACTGAGCTAAATCCCCAGCCCTATCACTCTCTTTTAAAAGAGAAATGTGTGCAGATTTTTACCAAAAGACTAGAAACAACCCAAATGTTCATCAGCAAGAGGACAGTCACATAAATAACACCATATTCACACAAAGAGCACTAATGAGTAGGTACAAGCAAAGGATGGTCCATAGGCCAAATGCTGGTAAATGGCATTTGTTGGAACATGGCTGCTACAACTATTTACATATCGACCACAGCTATTTTTGTGCTGGATTTACTACCTGACCTTTTATAGAAAAGTTTTCCTACTCTGTATAGCAGTCTAAAAATAGACTATTGGAACAGGTAAGAACATGGGATGGATCTTAGAGACATTAAGATGAGTGAAAGAAGCCAGGCACAGAAGAGCACGTACTATAAATTTCATTTACACAAAGTTCCAGAACAGGAAAAAAATGACCTGCTGGCATTGGAAATCTGAATAGTGTTTACATTTGGGTGATGCACACTGGGAAAGGCACAGGGAACCTTCAGGAAGCCTGGAAATGTTCTCTATCTTGATGGGAGTGGCAGCTACAGGATTGGCTTCATACATAAAAGTTAATTGAGCTGTACACACAAGATTAGTGCACTTTATTTTTTATAGATCAATTAAAAATTAATGGAATCATGAACTTGTTGCCTCCTCAATGGGCAGATTGGCTGAAAGTCTCCATATGTGGCTGAGAAGTTGTTTTCTCTGACTTTGGGAAAAGTTAAAAGCCCAATTTTCATTGTTGAAAATGAGGCTGGCCAAATTTGCTTCCTGGAGAACTTACAAGGATGTTACAGTGTTTTTTGAGATAGTAAGAACTTTGCTAAAAAGCATGCTATCTACAAAAGAATGTCTGCATTTTTCCTTAAATGCTTTTCTTTCTTTTTCACTGACCTTCTGTTTCGCCACACTATTTTTATGCCATTTCGCACTTCCTTATTGCTTATTCACCTACATCTGTCTCTTTTTTCCTAGTATATTTATAGTAAATTACTTGCATAACCCTTGGGCCTACATTAATTTATCTTTGAGTGTTTTTCATTTCCCCTTTGTGTCCTCTCACTCCATTGATTTACCTTATTTGATATTTCTTCATTATTCTAAAATTCGCTTGGCTGCTGCTCAACATTCTTATTTTTTCCTCTTTTGGTTGTCCCTGTGTCCTAATTACCAACCTAACTAGGTTATGAGAACTCTTGCACAGCGGGTCCCTAACCCGCACGTTACAATTCTATCGTACAGATCACTCAAGCTTAGCCAGGGATCGATTGCTTTCTTGCTCCCTCTTTTACACGGTGCATAATTTAGCAATCCAGTGTCATGCCTGCAGACCTACAGTACTACAAGATTTATTCATTTCTTGTCATTTATTTCCAGAGAACCAAAATCATGTGTAAGTAACAGCCTTTTCTATTAATATAAATGAAAAGGAATACGAGGATATCTGTGGAACAGGCTACCACAGTAGTTGGTAATCAAGATGATAACAAAAGATTAAGGTATCTTCCTTTAAAGCATTCCAGAGTACTTAGCAATTATGTTCCCACTGATCCTCAGCATCGTTGCCATAATTGTAAACTGCTAGATGTTTCTTATAGACAGAAGAAGGGACTCTCAGAAAATACACGGCTCACCTTGCCAACAACTTTGCATAAGAAAGCAGGAAATTCAGCTGAGGAAATTAAAACCTTTTTTTTTTTTTTTAAATCTCAGTCTAGATAGAAAAGGGGCAATTCATGTTAACGTTGTTCTCAGAATCCCAAGTTGAGATGGGACTCTCAAGTATTTCTATTTTTATAACTGGAGAATCGCTACTATTCCTTACACGATCGGGCTTCGGAATGAAGCAGTTGTGAACACATTTGTGAAGAACTCTCAGGATATCATCTTTCTCACAGCACCACATATTTTCAAATTTGAATGAATACTTGAAGTCATCAATCCAGTCAGTTCATCTACATCACATTCCACTGGACTCCTGAGACCACAAACTCCATCTTTCCACACTCTAACCAGGAATACTTCTTCTCCTTTGTTCCAGTTATACCAATAAGCTACACTCACAAAGCTCTTCACATATGAGAATACAGCTTGCATACACCCCACAGTCTTCTCTTTTTTGGGGGGCTGGGGTCAAACACAGCAATCTCTCACATCATCCTTTATATAGCACCTTTTCAAGTCCCCACTCAAACCTGGTCACTCTCTCTTCCACGACTGTCACCTGTTTTTCATTCTTGAAAATGCAGTGACATAAAATGGAATGAAGTCTTCCAATTGTGTACTGACCAGCACAGAATGGAGTCCAAGTCTCCTTTTCCCCATTTGAGACACTGATACAGACTCATTGTTGGTTAATGAGAGCGTGTTATCTACAAAAACAACCCTCTCACCAAGTTCGAGTCCTTCAAAACCACTGCTTGGCACTCATGTGAGCCCCTTACAGATCAATAGACAGCCACTCTCAGATTGTCACCAGGGAAAGTGACTGAAGTAGCTATAAGAACTTACTTGACTCTCGCCTTCCTGCCTCGACATGCTGTCTCTTACAGCTTAATTAAGAGCTCTGTAGGCCTATGCATTTTGAGAGGTTTAGAAATGCATGTACATAATTTGATCATTTATATAAGAGTGCACATCAATCATTTGTTCAGTTTCTAAAACTGATTGCCTTTCCCTAGAGCAAGAGTTATCAAACCTTTACTGTAAAGAGGCAGCTAGTAATATTTTCAGCTTTGTGGGTCGCGTGTGTTTGTTACAATTACTCAGCTCTGTTGCTGAAGTGTAAAATCGGCCACAGACAATACTTTAATGAATAAGCATGGCCATGTTTCATTGTAACTTTACTTACCAAAACGAGCAATGGGCAGAACTTGGCAAGTGGTCATGATTTGTTAGCCCCTGCTCTACAGAGTGTTTGAAAACATTTCACAATTATTATTGTCTCATTATCTTTAAACAGTACCCCCAAAATAATATATTATTACTTGCATTTCAGAGATTGAGGAATTCAGTAACATAGTGACTACAGCTATTTGTCAGAGCAATGGATACATCCCACTGAAGCAATCTTCCAAACCATCTTCTCTCTCAGCAAATGGATACCGTGAGATACTCATCTTTATTTGTGAAAAAAGAATTCAGCGATGTCTCACTTCTTTCCTTTGTCTTCTGGCCGCCGTCTTCCTCACGTGGGCTTGATTACAATGATTCTGTAACAGTCCGATTTAATAAAAACTTCTTGAAACCATCATCCCATGCTGCAGGGGAGCTGTGCTGCGGGGCTCTGGGCGCAGGGGGGGAGGGCATGCGAGTAGAGGCTTGCTGTCTTCCAGTGGTTCACCTACACGACCCACTTTGTGAGACAAACATCAAGAATGGCAACAACTGGTCGTCACTGAACAAGACCACGTGTGGGCTTCGCTCCTGCGCAACCTGTGCACGTTCTAAACGGAGCTTCTGCAGCAGGCTTTGGCGTTTCAGGGGTTTTGAGGTTCAGCATGACAGAGGATTCTGCCCTCTGTCATTTTAGAACCAAGGAGGGATCCCCGAAGCACCAAGAATGTGCTTTTCGTACGAACCTGCAGCTCCACAAAAATGTTCTGCGCCCCTGCTCTGTGTGAGGTGCGATGGGAGATGTTAGGAAATCAGAGATGATAAACTAGGGCCTCCAGGAACTCGGGCTGCTAATGACTAAAATGCAGAGAACGACAAATATCTCAGTTTTACCCCCTAGCAAAATCTCTTTTTTACAACTCAGCTGTCCCTTAGCATGAATAGACTTTGGAATTTTTCTGTTCTCCCTGGCTTCCTGAGCATTTTAATCTAGGAAGCATTTGTTCTTTTGAGTGTCACTCAGTGTGACAAATTAGTTCTCTTGCTTTTACTGAAACACTTAATAAGCTGCTTCACTTATGTACCCCAACTCTCCCCAGGGACTCCCCTAGTCAGAGTGTAACAAGTTCCTTGTTCCTGGAGGATCACCTAATGGCTCATTCCAGGATAGTCAGAAAACACAGGTAAAAATAAATGATAAAACCATAATATAAAAGGTAGGTCTGAAATCTAAGCTCTGTCTCTATTTTCAGCGGTCTTTGCAATAAGTGGGTGAATGTGCTCCAGGGCTGAGAGTATCCATTTTACCAATTTATCTAGACCACTGACGGTATAATCTGTATTGTTAGGTCCCAGTGCGGGCAATAGCCTTTCTACACGGCCAGAGAGGCTAACAAGTTGTGCACTTTAACCTCCTCCCATCCAACCATACCCAGGTGGACTGAAAACAATGAAATAACATTTAGCTAATGAAAATGGCACACTCCAATAAGCAGCTGAAGAGCCGACTTCTTAAGAAACTGAGTCTCTAAACATTAAGAATAGTCTGGATTCATTTCTCTGAGCTTGGATGTAGAATAAATAGGTAGAAAAAACCAATATGATCTCAGTGAAGGGGTAACACTCACTCTTTCCTACGCTCCCGGGATCTTTGTTAAATGGAATCAATTAAACATGATAGTTCAAATGCCCTCACAAGACAGTTGTTACAATCTACCTAAGTGAATTCGGTTTCCTGAAAACTCTCATGGTTCACCTCCTTTCTCTTCCACACTCACAAACATTCCAGTAGTGCATTTTCCACCAGTTCCAAATCAGCATATTCATCTGGAAACCTGAAAATCCAGTCCGAATTTAAAGACGGCAAAGAGTTAATACTTAAGGGGAAAAGCCAGTGTCTAAAAGAATGAACTCCATTCCGTTTTCAATTTCTCTGTCTTCTGGCTAACTTTCCACACAGATTTAATCACTCTCTCAATATCAGTCACAATCAGAATCTCTCCCTGATGGCCAGTACACGGCTGCCACTTGGCTCTAAGACAATGGGGCAGCCAGCAGCCCCCTCTCAAACTCATCACTCAGTCCTACCAGCTCAGTCCCTCTGGCACCCTTTAGAGGCTGAGTTACTGGCATGAATAAATTCAGAACGCCTGTTAACATGGGGCCATTTCAATGAAATTAACGGGGAAAGCCATCACGTGCGAGGGTTTGATTTTCATCCAAGGAACATAGGTTGATTTTAGTCTGCTTCTCCTTGGCACTAGAAAGGGAGGCTACGATTTCAATAATTGATGTTGCCGTTGTTGCTATGTTATTTTGTTCAGGTTGAGGACCCTGCTTCTGTCTGTGTTTTCTTTCAGAGCACTCATTATTTCCTGTTCTTGTGGGGACAACAACCCTGGTTTTCGGAAATTAGCATTTCCTTGTCTTGCCTCCCACGGTAGCAGTGCCAAAGGAAAGCTCTTTTAATCAACTGTGTGCCATGAAATGACTCCAAGCTGTGACTATGAGAGTTCATCCCCAGAGGTCCTGCTGACCCAACTTGAAGCCTTCACTTCTTATCCAATTTCCTTTTGCTCTGGAGCAAAAGAGAAATTTTTCATTTTCTCTGGAATTGAGAATGTGGGAGGGTATGCAAGGAGAGATCTGTGCCAACATCAAAGAGGGCTCAGCGGAGCGGGCTCTGCCCCCATGTGTTCTGTCTGCAGTGCTCTGTCTTGGTCTGCAGTGAGTGTGTGACTGACTCATAGACTGGGACTCCCAGCCCAATCAGCAGTTCCCCCATTGGCTGTCTCTCATGGCATGCAAGAGCTGGCTTTCTTCTGTGCCATCCCTTTCTAATTTCCCCTCATACTTTGATACAGAAGAGCCCTCTTTCCATTTGTGTATATCCAAGACTATCTATTTTCTAGCCCTGAGTACTCATCAGATGCGCAAAAGGATCTTGTTATATCAAGAGTCTAACCTCTCCAGTTCCAGCATTCTGAGTTTAGTACTGTCTTTCCATCTCTTGCGAATCTTCCAAGTGTTTTAAACACCAAGTCAATTAGCATCATTTCAGAGTGACAGCATCCTGGAGGTGCAGAGTATTTGGAAGCATTAAAGACTCTTTGCTTGCCTGTTTCCTGCCCAGAACAATTTGTGATCTCATCCTGCATTCATTTTCGGAGGCTGAGTATTTCATTCTTGGGAATTTTATTGCACGACAAATGAGATGCGGACAATTCCTGCAACAGCCTCGACAGAGGCAGTTATTTATGGTAAATGATTGCTTTTCTTTTAAAAATCAGATTATAAAACTGTCTCCGGTCCTGTAGTAAATGTTTGTCAAAAAGCTAAACTTGGCTAAATCTTCATGAAAGACATGGCTAGATCTTCATTGCACAGTTGTTCAATTAAAGACTCCTTTCCCATTGTGGTCCGAGTTGGCAGTGCCTTGCACGAAGCTAGTGTCAGGGGAGGAAGTTACCTCCATCTACGGAGGGCAGCATCTTCTGGCACTAACTTCACGGTCTTTCACCTGTGAAGATGGGTTAACTCTCCACTCTCTACTGAGTTGACTTACCCACAGCACCCAGGCCCCGTAAAGTGTTTAATTTTAATCTTTGAAAATAAGAATTAAAATGAACGTCATAATAATGTATAATAATGACTTATTTTGAATTATATTTATCTTATTTCCAATGCAATTGTAAAATATCTATCATCTTTTTTTTTTTTTTTTTTTTTTTTTTTTAAGGAAGAGGGAACCCATGAAGGCAAAAGTATCCAGGACCCCTGGGTCATAACGTGGCTCTGGTCCCAAAAGATTTTCTTATCAATTATGACCAAAATGTGCCAGGAAGTTCTGACTAATTGGCAGTAATAAAAATGCTATTTGGAAATGTAATTTGTTTTACTTCTGAGCTCCTTCTTATCAGCCCGCCTTGTCCTCTGTACTTTAACTCCAGACCGTTTGCCGAGGCTGACTCTCCTTGCTTCAGTAGTCAGCAAATCTGTACAGGAACATGATGCCCTAGGGATGGTATGCCCCTGTCCAGTATCTGGCACGATAAGCCCTTACAGAATGCAGCAGTGACATTGTCACGTACAGATGGCAGGGTCTGGAGTTTGAGGAATTTAAGAGCAAATCTTGGCCCTGTCATTTACAGGCTGAGTCGTCATGGACACAGTGACCATCCTATGCAAACTAGTGATCTTAATGGCTACTTTGCAAGTTGCTATATGATTTCAAGATAATTTATGTATAACACTAGCACTAGTAAATATAAGCACCTTATTTATTAAGCCGTAATACAGTGAGAAGTAAAAATTATTGTAGAATAGAGATAAATTGAAAGTACAATACATGGTTCTCAACAAGTGGTTGGCATTATTATTAAGTTGCTCCTTTTTTCCAATTCTTGAATGACTCTTCTGTTCACAGCATACAGGACACAGAAGTCCTCTGCAGCTTATAATCTTTCTAAGTCTATGGATGCCCTTGTGTGCACTCCTCTTCCCTCTTCCTCACACCTATGATTTTGCTCTAGCGAGTAGGATGTACTCGCAGCTCCTCCAAGAACAGCTCACTTCTCTGGGACTTTTCATACATGATTCCCTCTGCCTGGAACACCCCTCACCCCCTTTGCCTACATAGAAAGTTCCTTCCATTCCTTTCTGTGTACTCTTTTATTTTCACTTCTCCTCTATTCCACATTGGTTTTCATTCTTCACATTCTAGTACAGCTTGACAAACAAAGACACTGTTTAAAAGTACTTCTGCTTAGCTCTCACGAATTTAAATGTAGCATTAATAATTTCTCAGATCACCATTTAGGCATAATGAAGTAGAGTGGAAAAATAAGATTTTAAAGCATCTCTTGCCCCTCTTCAGTCAATTATTCAGACTTAAATTTTACAGGGGTCCTTTTACTCATCATTCCGGTTCCCTGGCTCTCTCCCTCACATCAGTATTAGAGCTACTCATGCACAACTTTTGTCTAACAAGCGACAAGGTGAATTTTCCAAATATTTCCATTCTTTATTAAAAAATACTTGTGGCCATAAGTTGCCAGAAACTTCATGAACTGAATGTGGAAAGATTTCAAACTTCCATAATATAATTAACTATGCATCATTTTAAATTTAGCTGACTAGCTTATAAATGGAAAAAAAGATTATAATTGTATAAAACTCTTGATAGAGAGCTGAAATCTTGATTTTACTAAGAAGTAGATTGCAATTTTCAAATTATGATTATTTAATTTATTAATCTATGAAGTCCATGCTCATTTTATTCTATTTAGCACTTGAAACTGAGAGATCAACTTTACTGAAATAACTTTGATGATTGCAGATAATTTATAATTAAGTCCTTAAACTTGGTTATAGAATATTAATGCATTGGACCAAATACATCTTTAATGAAAATTTAAAGCCGAGTATTTTCGGGTTTCAAATATTTATTAATCTGTCCTTTAAATGTCAGCATCTTTGACACAAGTATACTACAGCTTAATGCTTCTATGGAGATTAAAATACGTATTGTGTTAATATGAGTGATGATTTATGTCAGACTGCTGTCAGAATTTATGTCAGAAGTGCTGTCAACTTTTCTAATAAAAGGTTTACAAAACAGAACACTGTGAGGTATGGCGAGGAGGTGATTGGAGATCTGTGTTAAATTTTTAGCCAGGAGAGCTATTTATAAGACCTGTTCATATTAAACAATACCCAATCAGTTCTGACAGTGAGATGACTTCTAAAGATGAAAACGGATGAGAAACAGACTTATCATTAAGAGGAGAAGCCAGGCTTAGATCATAACCCAGACAAGTTTGCAACTACGGGCTGCTACCTGCTGGAGAAGGCCAAGCCTCGGAAACGGGAGCAGAACACATCAACAGGACGCAATATGTTATAAGACCTATTATAATGTCCCACAAAATGAACATTTTTTAAAATTCTGAAATCGATCTATTTAAAATGCATTATCCAAAAGGCTATTTGCTATCTTTAGAAGTTCAATGCATTTTAAAGTAATACTCTTGCATTATGAAGTGTGAAATCACAAAGTTCGACATGGGAATACTATAACCAAGGGTTCTTCCATTACCCAGCGCCATGAGTCAGGCAAGGGTCCCATTATCAACAGGCAGGTGTCACATTTACATCAATGTGGCTTGCGCAGGTCAGAGAGTGCAAAGTAGCCCAGAATCAATTAGTAGAAGAAATTCAACGTGCCCTACCTTTTAAAGCTTATTCTGCAGGATATCTGAAATACTTTCCCCCAAAAGCTCTTCAGTATATAAAAATGTATTCATATACATAAAATATGTATTTGTAAATTTAATTTCAAGAGGTCAATTATACTCTGTGGAAGAAAAACAAGAATAAAAGATGATTTGATCAGGCGAGTAGCTATTATCTCTCCACAATAAGCTCATATTATTCTCATCTGATATGTACTTTTGGTAAAGAAACTTTTGTTAAAATTCAAACAGTTGGGGTTTAGTTTTACAAAATATTGTGAAGAATGTTAGCTTTGTAGCAGACCATACCTAGTAAAACCAAAAGAGATTCATAGACAGAATTTTGAGGAACAGAATGGCAATGGTGTACTTTATTTAAACTCTAAATTCTATTTACGTTAAAATAGACATTATTAGATGTCACTGTGTATAATAAAACTGATAAATCCCATTATATTCTCAGAAACTTAATTTATAGGCAGTGGAGTGAGAGATTATAGTTACGATGTGATCCTCTAAGTTCTTCTACCTGTACTTGCTTTTCTTAATGTAAAAATCACCCCAATTATTATATTGAGAAGAGAAGAACTCAGTATGAGAATTGTGGGATTTATTTTGCACAAACAGTCATTCAGAACCCCTAAGATAGGGATTTTAAGTAAGACTTTCTTGTAGGTACTTTCTTGCTTTTTATGCTTTCACACTTCTAATGCTATTAAATACTGTCCAGAAAAGCGTCTCAGTATCTTGCTTACCCTATAGGCCTTTAAAAAAATTATACAGGAATAACTCTAACACAGCCTTCCAATTGCAACTTGCACGTAACGATGGCCATCTACTACTGAGGCTGAATTTCATTTTTATACAAAGTGAGACATTAAGATCTACCTCCCTGGATTCAAAAAAGAAAAACAAGGTAATGAACCTGGAAGTAATTTGCAAAATATAAGGTCTCACCCCAAGATTAAGTGTATTATTATTGGCAATGTGGTTTGCAAATAACACAAAACTAATGACATTATCTCAATTGATTATGAAAGTCCTCATGTGATAGAAGAGCAGCAATTAATGACACAATTTTACAGATGAGACCAACAAGTTTTCAGAGTTCTTAAGCTATTTGTTAAAGGTCCGAATGCTGATATGTAATAAAATTGTCTCCAGGCAAATGTTAGAACAGTCACCTAACATCTTGAAAGCATATTGTTTTTCTTCCGTACTTTTTTGCATTTTACGAAGCATCTTATAGATGAAGGTTAACGTATTTTCTGTACATTTAAGAACCTCAGTTCTTCTTTAGTCGTCGCACATTACATACTATTCTCCGCACACTTTGCACTTATTCTCACTTTCATCTAGTCATCTAACCTGAGTGTGATTGTCCTATATCCTGCCCTGGTGTTAGGAAAGTTAAAACTCTTCAGTGCTTTCCAGCTCATCTCAAGCCTCAGTAAAATGTTCTGCAACATCTTTCTCGAACCACCCAGCCCTTCTCTAATCTTGCAGAGCAGTTGGGTTGGTCCTACACAATCCAGTGTGTGACCAGATTATAACTTTTCCAATACTTTTGTGTATGCAATTCTCACCTGTGTATGCTAGATTATCAAGTCAAAGTCAGGGAATAGAACTATTGAAAAAGTAACTCTGATAAAATTGGAATATGGTAGATTGGATTAAATTTAAGGAATTATAAAACAAATCTTTTAGAAGATATTATCACAGCATTTCAGTTATTTTTAAAATAAAGAGTATTTCAGTAAAGATTATGTAATGTCTAAAACTTGCTTAAAAATAATCCTGTGGGGGTTGGGGATTTAGCTCAGTGTAGAGCACTTCCCTAGCAAGCCCAAGACCCTGAGTTTGATCCCCAGCACAAAACAAAACAAAACAAAAAAAAGATCCTGCAGGGGCTTGGGAGAGGGGAAGATGAAAAGAAGTAGAGGGTATAAGAGATGAAACAAGACTGGCCATATATAGGTAATTATCAAATGAGGATGCTAAGGAAAAGGGAGTTCATTATACACTATTCTATCTAGTTTGTGTATGATTGAAAAGGTCCACAATAACAAGTTTACAAAGATTAACAACAACAACAAAAAAGGATAGCACAAAAGAAACTGATATTTTCCACAAACATTGCCACTTTTAGGTACTCAAGAGCCTTAGTTAAGTCACAAACATATGGTGAGAGGAATATGGTGATGAGTCTAGTCACTTGAAATCAATATCTTATTTGGAAAAGTAGAAAAGGTTTTAAAAAATTTCCCTGCAAGAATAAGCCTTGTGGTGAGTTGTTTCCACTCTGAAAGAAGCAACCCGAGGTGAAAGAAGCTCCCTCTTGGATGACTCTGGTCTCCATACCTTCATCTGTAAGGCTTACTGTCTGCGCTTGCACTATATGTTAAAGAAAATTCTATGCGGATGGTTGTAGTACTGAACTGAACTTACTTTATCTGTAAGTAAGCCACTTCCTGAGTAAACTAATACTAACAACACATATATGCTCAATGTTCACATGTCTACAACTATAGAAGAAAAAAGCAGAGAATAACAAATATTGAAAAAGAAAATTGTGACCCATATCCCAAAAGTAATTCATTTCCTCACAGCTGCGTAGGCAATTAAGGAGAGAAACTAAAGACGTTAGTCATCTCCTCTCCACTCCATCCTCTTACTAAGACTACCCTGGGATTTCTGGGCTGAGATGTTTGGGCACAACTGATTCTCCAGGTTCCACGTGGTCTACCACGCTCTGAGCACAGTCCCCAGGCCCCTGAGAATGTCATAAGGCCATGTGCCATCCCTTCCTGAGACAAAAAGAAGGGAGCAGACATTTGCCAAGGAACCCTGGTAAAGTAGTTGATGGATTCTCAAGAAGCAATTTAACAAGACTCCCTTTGCTGTTGATCTTGAACAAGGCAGTGATTAGCTTCAGTTACTGCTGGCAACCACAAGGGTGGCTAGCCGTGGGGAGAGAAAGACCACCTGACAGAAGGCAGAGCAGGACGGAGTGAGACTGATTTCCAGTGATTTTGCCGAGTCACTGGATCAAGCTTTGCCTGTGGCTCCCATTACTCTCTCGATGTCTCAATTTCGAGAAGCAGTATGTTTGTTACATGATTAAAGCTACCTTGAGCTTGGTTTTCTAACCAAAACCTGCTAACATTCTGGCTGACACTGATGTCCTGCGCATGATCCGTAGATGGCGCTTCTGTTCTCCGATGATTCGGGTGTGCCCTCCATCCGGGTGCATCTCCAGGGGGCTGAACTAAATGTAAGTCTGATGGGCTTTGGTCTGCAGGTGCTCAGAAAGGTGATGGCATGTGCTGAGAATACCAAACCCGTGACAGATAGATGCCTAGAAAACCCATAAATGGCCACAGGACTTTAGAACCCTTAATATATATGAGGAATGAGAAAAAAGTTAATCCTGTCTGTGAGTATCAATGACAGATGCCAATCTACTTTTATCAGTTAACTAAACCACAAAGGTCAGAAGTCAGTTTAAAGCCAAAAGGACTTTTAAAAGTAAGGAAATAGAGCTTTTCCAAATGGGAGTGGGACCAAGAGTTGGAGGGAGCAAGGAGCAAGGGGGTATTGGCATGTAATGCAGTATTCACTGAGGCAGACACCATAAACAAACATCCTAATGCATTATCTGCAACCATTACCACCCCAAAAGGCGTAATTCCTGGGCACAGCCCTCGGTGGGCACTGGCTTGGTGCAAGTAATCGATGCCTTCAGGCACAGAATGACATACAATTTATTACAGGACTGTTCTAGGACAAAGAGGCTTCGAGTCTAAGAAGTAAAGAATGCCAATTGAGCACCATCTGAGAAAGTAGCTCTTGTTATAATGATTTATCAAAAGAGAATATTTCTAAACCAATATTCCAAGACTTTTAAAAAGTGACAATGTACCTTTGCTTTTTGGTTGGCTATAATTTTGAATCCCTTATGTATGATGAAAATGAAGAAGAGATCGTTTAGTATTTAGAGAATCTAGACCAAAAGCCTCGAAACGCCTGCAAGGACCTCACCTAGACAGGGGTTGTGCATGTTTTAAGTGTTTGTGGAAAGTCAGGAGTATGTCCAACACTCTGCTAGAGGGCGTGATTTTCAGGGATGGCTTCACAGCATGCAACCTGTGCAGTGTTCGGAAGACCCCACTCTTTAATATTCTGCAGTTGTCATCTTAAAATTCAAGAGAATTTTGCATAAAGTGCTTTGCATTTCCATTGCATTGGCTCTCAAAAGTTATGTTGCTGGCTGTGGTGCTTAGGCATGCTTCACTTCCTGTCTATCCACAACTTGTAGACCCTTAGAGAAGATGAGAACGTAAGACAATTACAAAACAAATACCGAACAGAAGTATTATTTACAAATCTATTGCCTACACAAATTGTCATAAAGCACCAAAATGGGTAAGACACAGATTAGACATAAAATAAACGTGCTAAATTATTAGCGAAATAACGATATAACAAGCAGAGCAGGTCATGGAGAATGGAGGCATGAGGCTGGGCAGGATTTGCTGGAGAAGACTTCTCAGAGGACCTAGAACACATTATTACTCACTTTCTAATTAACACCAGTGATCACGCACACAGAGCGTCGACCTGAGGCCCAGAAAGAATAAGGTGGGCAGTGTGACCCAACTACAAAAGTAAATGTGGAGTCCATCTCACTGCCAAAGACTATTACCTTTTTTTTTTTTTACTCTTCATTATCTCTGCGTAAGTGTGTGTATATCTGCAGAAATGTCTTCCAAGACACACAGATTGGGGTAAAGCATTAGCAGGTGAATGAGTAAACACTGTGGTGCCCAGCTGGGAACATCTGGATGTTACAGAGATGGGGGACATTATATTGGAAATAATGTGAAAACAAGAATATAAGTAAAAGCTACCACACACTAACACTCTTGTTTTACGAGAGTTGACAGAGATGCCCAGAACTCCACTAGCGAACGGAATGCACCGAGGCACGCTCGCTCCCACAACTGCCTGACTACATGTGTGATCTTCAACCTCTTACCAGCCACCTGTGGGTGGAGGTGTGAAGGGCCGGGTTTTTGAAGGATTTTGAGAGTTTAGTGGGGAAGGTCAATTTGGGAAAGCGCAACTGAACTGATGAGAAAGGTGTCTTGAAAAGATCAATGTGACCATCGGACAGAGGACAGGGAAAATGTGGATCGGAAACGGGAGCAGTGAACCTGCGAAGGGCACCTACTAATTCAGGGGCACAGTGATGAAAAACTGATGGCGGAAGACAAAAAATGAGTGAGAGTGAGATATTCTGGATAGACATATATATGTAGAGAAAAATAAAGATTATCTCTTAATGAAATAACCTCTCAGACTCTCCTAGAGTCTAACTTTACCCTCTTCATTTTTTCTATTCTTCCCCACATTTTTATTCTTAATCCTTGCTATAAATTTCTGTTTCTCTTTTCCCTTGTTACTCATTCTCCGTGCCTCCTTCTGTTCTAACCCTCTGTTTGTTGAAAGTTAGGCTAGATTTTAAATGCTTATCCTTGGGAATGTTTTTCTAAATTGCTTTTAAATTAGGCATTTCATTTATGAATTGTATTCTCTTTAAAGGAGTTAATGGCATGTGAGCTATCATCTTTTTCTTCACGAATTAGTCTGTTTTTTCAAAAACGTATCATCAAAATATGTACATGAAAGGGTAATTATTCAACTCAAACTATAATTGTGTTTAATTGACACTCCAGAAATATCCTTCCTCGTAACATCTGAAACAATTTATTAAGATTTTTTTTGAACATTGATTCATAGCCAGTGTCTCATTTGTAGCACAGAAAAGACTCGTGATCATTTTGTTATTATGGAATGTATATTCTGTGGAGATGCTGTACATAATTTCTGAAACACTATGAGGCAAATTTGCAAGCAATCTGTAATATCTTATACCACACTGGGTTTATTGACTGTTAGCCAACTGTCTGGCTGCTTTAAGATTTTGACGGAAAACTCCACATTGCTAAATCAGAGGGGAGGAGAGGTGCACTTATATCATGGATCCATCTTCTCGTAGTCTACGGACTTCCTGTCTTCCCATCCTCCCTACCTTGACTTCTGGGTTACCTCATACTCCCCCTTTTCTGCTCCCTCACATTCAGTCCACGTTCAATTCTCCAGCCTTAGGTGTCTCCTGATTTCCTGTGTCCCCCTGCCATGCTCCACTGCCACCCTGTGAGGACACACCCTAGTCTTTCCTGCTCCTATCTCTGTACCTGCAGTCCTCCTACATGGCCGTATCTACCCCGCTCTCCATCCTTTCAGTCCACCTGGGCTTCCACCTCCTTCGTCAGGTGTCCTCTGAGTCAGTTCCCAGCTGGAGTTCTCTTTCCTCCCCAGGTTCCCAGATCAATGACTCGTTCTTACCATCCCTTCTGCTTGCTTCTCCCACTAGACAATAAGTTCCTCGAAGACTGGAATTATGCTAAGACTTTTGTAGGGAGTTATTTATTTAATCCTTCAAACAGCCCTGTGAAGGAGGGACAAGTCCACCTCAAATGGATGAGGAGGTTCAGACCCAGGAGGAGAAACAGCCTCGCCCAGTGCCGCACATCTTGAGTACAGGACTGAGCGTCAACCAGGAGACTGGTATCAGGAGTTTCTTTGTTTGCTTGACTGCTACACTCCTTAGCCCGTCTGGCCACTTTTACTCTGTGCCTGCCCCACAACGTCTGACAGCTCCCTGCACATAGCAGGCAATTGGAGGTGCGGGGTGGGGGGGCATTAAAATTGAATCATATTAAACTGATTTAGTTCAGACCTGAAAAGGACCTCACTAATCTGAGGATATGAATGTTAACAGTCTCCTTCCCCAGCAATCTCCTAATTACTGGACACACGGCTATCAATATAGTAGTGAGAGGCACCAGGAAAATGTGCAGGAGCTTATATGAGAACTATGTATATTTTATGTCCATTTGAAAAGTAATGCTTTGTCACACTCCTGGGAGCTGCCGAGCATGGGTCTGAATATAAATAGGCACACTCATTGCTTGAGTCAAATGGCTTGGTATGACACCGAGTCCTGTCCTGATCTGTCCTGCAGCAAATCAGATCTGAGCAGCCCAGCAAAGTGAAAGGTTTTGCAGCAATGAGAAGATGCCTCTGCTCTGCTCCTGAGGGCTGACCATCAGCACCGTCGTATTTGGGGCCTGAATGGGGCTGGGTAGCAACCACGAGTCTGCTATTTTTCTCACTGATTTTATAGGTGCACCTGTTGCATCAACTATGCTGCATTTGCAGTATCTATCTGCCTGTCTGATCTACTATCTCTCTGTCTGTCTATCATCTCAATGTTAATATCCATATTAATACCCACGTCCACTTTAGATCTAAAACTTGTTCTCTGACATTCTTGATCTTCCCGGTAGATCTGCTCACAAAGCGTCATTGCACTGGGACGTCTGCGCCCCTGGTCTATCTTTGAGTTTTTCAGCAGTCCATACCAGTGTTAGGACTGCCAGGTTTCTCCCTGTCTTACAGAAGGATCTGTAAGCCACGGTATGTTAGTGTGCTTCAGAGAGTTGCTATTCATCATACCCTGCATTTATATGCAAGACTCCCCTTAAGCCCACAGGTTCATAATTCACTTATTTTCTGAGATTGAGCTGAGCCTTAGTCTATGAAACAGATGCTGTTATTGCTAACATTTGCTTTCCTACACTGACGATGCTGAACTTGTTTATTCACTGAGAGAACTGGCCAGTAGAATCTGGGGCCCCTGAAGGCCTGTACTAGGTAGGGTGCTAGGAAGGAGAATGGGGACAGGCTGCAGGTGGGAGGGGGACTACTGAGAAAGCCACATACATTAAGCTCCATCATGCCTCCTGCATAATTCCTACCAAGAAAGCGATTTTTCCTTTCTTAGAACTCTTATTCCACTAATGGCTGTGCAACACATAATTCATTTACAATTACACATGGTCCTATAAAATCTCTTGTAATGTTGATCACTTAAAACTTTTATTGCTTTCAAAATTTAGCTCTTTACTCGTTAATAGGCTGGTATATGACTTTCACAAATCATATAGATTTCAAAGATCTGGAAGGTGGCAATCATACCTTCCATATTACTTAAAACAAAGTAGGCGCTTGTAGTTGTTGGTTGCCTTAATCTGATTTCGTGAGAGTTAAAAAGTCCCAGTTTAAAAATAAGTTTCTGTGGGAGCATCCATTCCCCTTAGGGTGAATTCTGTTCTTTAATTAGATAATCAGATGGATACTTTAATCACATCGAAGTGATGGGAGTTTTAATTTCTATACAGGGAAGAGGGTTGTTTGGAAAAACAAAGTAGGATTGTAGATATAGTAATATGTTTTAAGCGCTCACCATGAAGCAAACGATGTATTAGGTACTTCATACATTCTATCTTATTTAGCTTCATTTCAGCAAAACTCATCCTATTATATTTTATGTATTTACCTCATGTAGGGGCAGGTGTCATTTTTTCCTCAATCATTAAAAGTCCAGAGAAATCCCAAGTATAAATAAAGAACAAAATAAAAGATAAGGTGACATAGGAGATAGATCTTTTACAAAAGGGAAGTGGATGAACGCCGGAAGAAGGGTCAAAAAAAGAATTAAGATGTATTATATACATGTACCAAATTCCCACAAAGAATGAATATAATCATTATGTGCTAGAAACAGGTACCAATAAAAATAAAAATTTAATAAAAATCTAGTTCTAGTAACACACTTGGCAGGTAATAAGCCTTTAATACTATGTGCTTGATGAATGAATGAATGAATGAATGACTTGATAGGTTGGAAGACTAGAAGAAGCAAATTTAAGTGAATTTCCCAAGATCACCCAAACATTGATTAACTGGACTGGGTCCAAACTCACGTCTATGTGTCTCCAAATCCCATTCACTTTCTATAGTAAGTTGGGAACTTTAGACATCTAACTAAAGCTGATCGATTCCTGGGTAAGTAAAGGAGGCTGAGAAGGGAATAAACTTGATTGACATTGTAATTCTGCCTGAAGCTCCGAGGTGTTCGAAGTGTTCCCGAAACTCATCAGTTCAGCTGGTTCTGGGGCTGCTGTGTAGCACCAGCACCTGCGTTATTAGGATTCAGCTGGCCGACTTTGGAGCCTTGGGCCATCCTGATATCTGAATTAAAACCAAGTCCCTGTGCATATCCTCTTCCACTGAAGGGAGGACCAGAGGGTCAATAAAAGGAGAAAGGAAAACAGAAAACTGAGAAGGAAAGAGAATGTTTCTAGCAAATAAATTATGTCACACAACTGACTCTCTATGTAATATTTTTCTTTCCACTGGACTTTATGCCATTAGTCTATGCTAAGGGAGACAGACATCCTTTCGACTCTAAGGCGCACACCATCGCTCGGCTCCACAGCATTATTTTGTGACTCAGGTTGTCAACAGATCCCCTTCTCAAGAAGGGCTCTGAAGATGTCACCAAGCTGCTGTAGTCTGTCCACTGTGCAACACTGACTTTGCCATCGTGGGGCTCCCAATTTGCCAACTCATCTGAAGTTTTCATGACTGGTGTTCAGTGGACCTTTCATTTTGCCTTTTCAAACATGAAAGAAAATGATGCCGAGCCCAAACAACCTCTACAGTTACTGTGTGCCAAAAACAGCGCCTTTCACAATGGCAGCTCCCATAGCATCTTCCTCACTTATGGGAGAAACCGTGAGACTCAGAAAATATGACAGGCTAATGCGCATAATGGGGCATCAAGAGGAACAGATATAAAAGGTTTTACCATTTCTCTATTGTTCAGTTTGTAAGAGCTCTTTTCCAGTCATGGAAAATGCGATTGTCACAGAAAAGAGCTCACTCAATTCTTTTAGCATATATATATATATATGTATATATATATATATACACATACATATATATATATACACATACATATATATACATACATATATATACATACATATATATATTCTTGATACATACATTGTACATAAACATACACACATAAATAATATCAGGAAATGGAAATGACTTACTTATATAACAAAATATAAATTAATATTACAATTAAATAATGAATAATTAGTACAAATGAGTAATATAAGTAAATACATATCTGCTGCTTGACTTCCTTAAATATCATCATTTCTTGACATATTTCATTTTCACAAAGATCTTCCAGATGGAAAAGAGTGAGCATCAGACCACTGGAAGCTCTGGTTTCTCCTCTGCTCTACCTTGCTCCACGGAAATGATCCTTGTCTTGAGGTCCGCTTGTCTCTAATTAAGTGGCTCCATTGGAAATGCTGAGCAGTTTTAGTTTCCTGATGTTATGAAGTGAGCTAACGTAAGAATATATTTCAAAATGCTCAAACCTTGCTAAAGAGGGTGAAAATTAGAAGGTAAATTTACATTTGGGTATTTTACCCTCTGCCTCTAGAGTGAGCCATAACCAACAAAATATTAAGGACTTAATGACATGCATTAAAGTTGCTTCCTGTCAAAATTGTCTTCATTCATTTATTCATTAGTTTTGTTAATTCGCTCATTCAATAAAAGTTTTTGGATGTAGCTCTCAATCTTTCTCTATCTCCTTCATTTGATCCTGCTCATTCTTTAGGTTTCAACTTAGACATTTCTTCTTTAGGAAAAAAGTTCCTGATCCATAGTAGTCCCTAAAAGCTGTACTAGTAAGAACAGTGGTTAACCCAGCTTTTGAGGGAGTGGAGATGTCACAGAATACTTCTTAGAAGGCAAAAAAGAAAGAAAGAAAACAAAAGAAGAGAATGAAAAATGTCCCAGGTATAGAGGAAAAAAGACTCTTAACTGAGAAAAGAATGTTGTATTTTAAGAAACTAAGTATATCTCATTATGTCTGGGGGAGGAGGAAAGGTTGAGATGAGAAACGAAACCAGAAATGTTAGCAGGAGGGGGAAATAAAAAAGAAGAAATTTCTAAGACATACTTACTAAAGAGTTTAGCTTTCATGGAGAAGTGAAGGGAGCTGAAATGGTCATATCTGAGATAGTAAATGGTCACATTCCTATCTGCAAATTTAAGAGTGGCTAGAGGCGTGATGGGCGAAGAATCCACTCAGGCAGCAGCTGCAATGTCTCAGGCGAGAAGGGATGGTGTGTGAATAAACGAATGACCAACGGAATTAAGTGGACCAGAGGTGCTGAGGGAACAGGACTGCCTGGAAGTGGTTGGCAGGATTTATGAGTGAGGAAAGAAGGCACCCGAGTGGCGTTTCTCCTCTCACACTTGAGCCATTTGGGGGGTGACACACTGGTTTCTGAATGGAGGGCACTGAAGGGAACGAGGCTGGGGGAACAGAGTAGCCAGCCATGTGATGCAGGGTGTCTGGGACTCCAATTTCTGATAATCTGACCTGTATTTTCTTTTTGAGAGATTACTGGTGCAGAGTGATCTGCCATATGACGTGGCACTTAGAAAGATGGTTAAGGTACCATTCTAGTCTTGGCAGTTTCAGCCTAATGTGGATAGAAAACACGTACAGGAAATTCACTGGGAGATAGAACACGTGAAATACCATGAAGTACAAGGTCCGCTAGGGGAGAGCTGCCACTTCTGCAGGTCCAGACAACTGCACTGTGCTGACCCTTCTGGTTAGATCTCTGTGGCTCAGAAAACTAAGACCTTTTTAACCTTGAACTTAATATTTGTGTGTAGGATTCTGAGTGGAAATTGGGGCTCAGACTTAAAAGGGCTTGGTCCCTTTAGCAGGAAATAACATGATACCAAATACAAAGACTTATTCACAGCATTCTGATCATCACTGGGGTATCTGTCGCATGGGGCGTCTCCTGTCTAACTGCAAACAATGGGTATTAAATGTTATGCAAGGTTGAACTCTAGGACTTTACCCTGTCCTACTAAGCTAGTCTTCAGAGACACCAGGAATATATGTGTTCATATAGCCATGCTGAGAAAATGCCTTGGATCCAACTTCTGTCTTTATTGTTGTTAGTAAGACTCCTCCTTGTGCCCAATATCACCTTTCTTGCAGCTTTTCTTGGGGCAAGCAGACCATCTGCCCTGTCATTCTCACGTACCTACTTTATAGAAACCAACGCCACCATACACTTTGGAGACCTTTTGTCTATTTGTCTTTTTTTTTTTTTCCATTTATATATCTAAATGTTTTGAGTCCCCACACATCATGGAGTTGGAGACTGCTCTAAAGATGCTTAACACACTATCTCTGTTGCCATTTCAAGTCCTTCTAGGATTTGTGCTCTAGGATTGAGCACATACTCAATGGTGGTGGAAGTAGTAAAATTTCCTTTTATTCAATAGATTCTCTGTGTTAGGCAGCATGCTGTGTTGTACTTATATGCCATTTCCTTTGTCTCCACAATAAGGGTGAGATATAGTATGATCTCCATTCTGCAAATGAGGTTATTGAGACTCTATGATGTTAAATCTATACCTAAGGTCTACATAGCCAGGGAGTCAACTTGGAACCATCTCATTCAAAGTCGTCTCTCTTAACTTTTCCTCTACAAATATTCTTAACATTTGTGCTTTATTTTCACTCTGTATGACCAAAGCGAAGAAAATAACTTGTAGAATCATGGAGTATGGGTGCCTCAACTAGAGTGTGGAAATAGCACTTAAGGATTATTATAGTTTCAAGTGAACTTTTTTATTTTTACCTAGAATTTACATCCCACAGTAGAAATCTGTCAGTTAAATTAAGTTGCAGTTGTCTTTGACTTGCAAATAATGTCTTTTACTTCCACTGAATCTATTAGCTGAATCAGCTTATTTTGTTTCTATAATTCAATGTAACATGTTGCTTTCATTTGCTATCCCCGGGACACCCTTGTAAACAAGATGTTTCTTGTAATGGTTTTTTTTTCCCCTTGGTAAAAATCATTTAATAAGCAAATATCTCCAATTCATGGTAATATGTGCTGACAGCCTCCTAACTATATTTGAAATATAAAGGCAGTATTTCCAAGATGACTCAAGTCAATTGCTTTAATACTTCAATAAAAATAACTGCTATTAGAAGGCTCAATACTGAAGGCACATAATTTCAATCCTGGTTCATAAAATTTAATTTGAATTTATTTCAGGATAATAATCATTGAGAAAAGTCTGTATTGAAATGGTTGGGCACCTGAGTAAGGACCACTAATCTGTTCTGAGAGATTGCTGGGCTCCAGCAGGGCGGCTGGCAATATATATACACACGCCATTAATTATTTGCAGGAATATTTTCTGTGACATTGGTCTCAAGGTGCTCTGTTCAAATTCCCTACCTCAGCAGAGTCCCTGCCACAGAACACTTGAGTAAAATGACTTTATATCAAATTGGATTCTCTTTGGCTCTGGCCACATGACCAGGTTTCACAGAACCACTTTTTTTCCTTCCTATATCTTAGATGGTTTTTGTGATAAATGGATACAGTTCCACTGATCTACAAGAATGTTATGAGTAAAAGGTGGAGAATAAAATTCATTCAGAACACAGAATTTTGAATTGGGAAGAGAATTTTGAGCTTACGTTATCTATGCTTCAGTTTACAGATGATACAACGGAAGTCCTGAAATAAATGACTTGCCCAAGGTCACAGAGCCACGGGCTCCACGGTATTATTCGATCTTCAGTCCAATGTGCCACAGTCTGTACCAAACCTGAGGGGACAGGCATTACTTAGTTGTGCCAATATCAATGCATCTATTTGAAATGCATAGTACGTGTGTCATCTCACTTAGCTCTCAAAACGATCCTAGAATTCCTACTTTATTTCTGAGAAAACCGAGGCTTAAAGCACGGGCAGAACTTGCACAGGTTTACTCAGCTAGGGGGCAGCTGTCCTGAGGTTTGACCCGGACTGTAAGCACAACATCCCTAAGTGCTAGGCTTGAGCCAAAGTTACCAAGCAAAGTGTTGAGAGTACTTGTGTATGGTTCAAATAGAAGTTGAAACAAAGGTGAAGTCTTTCTATGTCAAAGGAAGACTACAGAGACTAAGAAAATTACGATTAAGATTAGAGAAAAGACAATTAAGAACTAAGAAAACAAGGAGAGCTGGGGAAGTCAGAATCAGGAGCAGGGATAATGAAAGATTTAAGAAGAAAAAAAGGGAATTTTTTTTAACCTGCAAATTGTCTTTATAATCACTTTAATATTCTAGTTCTCTTGCAATCAAGGTCGTCTGGCCATGGTCATTTGGTGTTTTAAATTTAGTGGTGTTCACTTTCAAAGTATACAATGATTTTAGGAAATGCAAGGTAATAACATGCCTTTAATGGGATCAAATGAACATTTGAAGTATATTTCAAGGATGAAGAAAAACATTATCATTTCTTTGCAGCATTTTATTTCTTTTCTATATATATATATATATATATATATATATAAGCTATTCTTCACTTAGCAAATGAAAACATGAATACGCTTTGCCAAAATGTAGCTTTAAAATAATTATTAACATTCATCTTCCCAAAATATCTAAATGTATTTTGGCTTGATAAAATTTTGATATATATATTTTTTATAATTTTTTATATAATTGCTGGATTTCTGTGAGACGTTTTTTGTGTCATTTTAAATGCACAGCAACATATGGGACTTTCCGTCTGCAAAGTGTTACATGATCTCTCTTTTTTAATCTTGTGAGACTCATCATCAAGGAGTTGATATATAGCCCTGTCGCAGTAACCTTGGACACATCTCTATCTTGCACACTATTGATAAAAGGATTCAGCTTCTGCAACCTGAGATTTGAAAAACACCGTCATCTGGAAACTCTAAAAATACAGTTTTTTGAAAGGTGTAATTATTCCAAGGATGAAAAAAGACAGGCATTTCTCATAAGTTCAATTTTGCTATAGTCCCATGTTGGTAAAAGGTATTAATAATAATTGTTGAAGGTAAATTATCCTCTCAAGGACTGGAGATAAATGTTTGATTGGTGAGACTGTCCTAGATAGTAAATTACGACCGTGTCTAGAGGAAATCATGCAGCTTGTTTTTTCTTTTCATTTCTATTTTTAATATACTGGTTGGTGGATGTGAGTCAATTCAAAACAACATTTATTACACATCCTCAATGTTCCAGGTACTCTTCTCAGTGTTCAGAGTGCAAAGGTGGGGAACATGCAGACTCTGTCTTCAAGGATCTCACAGGATGAAAGAGGAAGCAGCATGTGAGGTGCTTGTGAGTCACACTGTGAGCGTCCACAAAACAGGACCAGCAGATGATAGGCAATTGTGCCTAAGTCGACAGGGTTTTAAGTGAATGGTATTGGCTAGTTGCTTGTTTATGTCTCTGATCCCTTTATGAGCACTTAACTGTTTATAACTAAAATTTTAGTTCAAATCTCTTAATTACACAGAAAGGTCTGTTTGAGTTTCCTATCACCTGTCAAGTTGTAGCTTAATACAGATTTTCTCTCCTTAGCCCCCCACCATGGTTTAGTCTCTTCATTCTTTGTTTGTATATTTACCACAGCACAAGTTCCCTTCTTTAGAATTACATATTTAAATATATATTATCTCCTAGACAACAAGGCTTAGTCATCTTTGATTCTCTCATACTGGACAAAATTCTCAGATGTATAGAAACAAGTCTTAAGAGTTTCTAGAGTACCAGTAAGTTACCTGGAGTAGAATCAAGAGTCTCTAACATCTCACGATACAAAGATTCTACTTTTTATACAATCATATGAAAGAGATTTTAGGCAAATCAATTAGTCTGTCTGGTCTTTCATTCCTAAACAAAATTTACAAGTAGACGGACGATATGATTGCTGATAAACTTGTTTATTCTAAGACAAAATTATGTAGATTCTTTATCATTGACCTATTGGAAAAGGCCTGTTGGATAAGGATGTTATCTTATTCTAAATTGACAAGCTTCAATAAATTAAAAAATTAGGCTAATATAAAAACAGTAAATGCAATAATGAGCAACTTCTAAGTAGTGGTACTTTACACAAAGACAGTAGCAGTTACTTAAGTATCCAAGTCAGGGTTCTGATATATTTTATCCATCCACCCACCCATCTACCCACCTATCCACCTATCCATCCATCCATCAATCCATCTATCCATCCATCCATCCATCCCTCCATCCAGTCACCCATCCATTCACACATCCATTCACCCATCCATCCATCCATCCATCCATCCATCCATCCATCCTCCCATCCATCCATCCATCCATCCATCCATCCATCCATCCATCTTCCCATCCATCCATCCACACATCCATCCATCCATCCATCCATCCATCCATCCATCCATCCATCCATTCATCCAGGCTTTTAATAAATTTTTGACTGGCATTTACTCTGTGCTAGGTATTGTCCTAGGAAGTGAACAAGAATTAGATGGAACTTGCCTTCCAAGCAATGCTCTGTGGTCTTTTCCATGACCATGAGGCCTCTTAAACTATCAGATACTCTCATCACGCAAATATTTGCTTCTCACTTTGTCTTGTTTATTTCCCTAGGAATTTTGTTTTATAAAAATTTTAAATGTGTGAATTGTTTCATAAAAAGCAGGTATTCTAATACTTATGTTTGGCTCCACATTTTGAGGACTCTCAAGCTTCTTCGGCCTTATTCTATGTGGTGAGAATCTTGACTCTAGCTAGACATTATCTTTCTATCCTCAAGATGACTCTGAATGACGCTAAATTAAATAGGCTTAAGAATAAAAGAACAGATTATCCCTTTTTTTTTGGTCACATGCCAGGAAGAGGTGTTTTAGACAATTCTTCGTAAAGTAAAAGTTTATCCTTTAGTTAATCATCATTTGCACATAGATCTCTTTGTTTCTATCTCGGTCTCTCTTACACACACACACACACACACGCACGCACGCACGCACACACACACACAAAGCACAGGAAAAGAATGATCTTTCCTCACTTCACAAGAACTAAGAACTAGACTGATAAGTTTGGGAATACCAGTCTTGGAAAGCGGCTGCTCCATGTCTAGCGGGTCTGTGTGTGCAAGTTCAAAGAACCTGCGAGGGGAAGCAGAGAGGCTGAGTTGCACGAGTAGATAGTAGTTGTCATCGGCCATTCATGGAAATAAACCCACACTGCACATATTTTGGGGTCACTGAGCAGAAAAAAATAACTACTCTTCCAACTCTGTTATTTAAAAGAATAGGGCTTACATTTCAATCCCGACGTTACACACACTGTCCTGTCCTGTTACCGACTTATTTGCTGCTGAGAAACTGCCACCGCTGTTGTCTTCCTTCAGTTGGTGTGATTGTCAATGTCTTTTTTTTACACGGTTGCAAACAGGACAAGAGGTCTATTTAAAGAGCGTGCAGCAGAAGCTGTATACATTTTTAATGGTAATGTGATCTTATTTCCTTCAGGAAACATCTTCTTTTCATCATCAGGACAAAATCAACTTTTAGCAATTTCTCTTTGGCCGAAACAAAATAAGTGCCTATGAATTTACGGCATGTTGAAATCACACGTGACAGTCACTGGTATTCAAATTAAGAAAGCCTTTATGCTCACTTTAAATTGCTATGGCTTTTATTCTCTGTTTCTCTATGGCAGGAGTGGAAAACATATAAATGGTATCTTTCTGCATTTTCTGATTTTATAATAAAAAGTTAATGCTCAGGGTATCTGAGAAGTAGCTCCTGACTCTAAAGAGTGACAAGAAATTTAATATGAGTTTTGACTACCACATTAAAAATCTAGATTACAAATCTCAAACACTTTGAAAAGATAATACTGTCTATATAGAAATAGTCTGTCAAATCTTAGTATAAGTCTTAATTAAAACTGAAATAAAACCTACGAATGATTCTCCCAGTCTAACAGCATTTCTGTTTGCTAGTAATAAAAAAGTCTAGTGAAAAATAAAACGCAACACTTCCTACAAAATACTACAAAAAGAAATCTTGCAATATTAAAAGTGAGGGCTGGGGATTTAGCTCAGTGGTTAAAGTGCTTGCCTTGAAAGCACAAGGACCAGAGTTCGATCCCCAGCACAAAAAAAAAAAAAAAAAAAATTAAAAGTGAGCAACTTAGAAAATTAATTTTATTTTATTTTGGTTTTTTTAATGTATTTTTTTCATTAAAAGCTATCCATCAATGGAGAGAATGTTCTTTTTCTACACAAACAAGAACATATCTAAGTGCCAAATACTGATACTCTTTGCAATATGTTTAAGAAGGGCCTGACTTAGGAAAAGCAAACTAACAAGGCAGTTAAAAATAAAAGTACTTATAATCATCTGAGGAGAGTCTTTAAACGTGTTCGGTGACTATTTTAAGCCCAATCACACCATTTAAGGGACGAAGAGGCCCCTGTGAACATACGCAGAGGCAGCCAAGGGGGTGATCCAAGGAGAAAGAGGGGCAGGAAGTGGATCATTTTCTCAGAGCTGGGATCTAGATTTCAATTGGTGTGTACTCATTCCCACATTATTTAGAAAAATTAATTATTTCCATGGTGTCCATCTGTGTTTTGCAAAGCACAAAAGATGACCAATGCTCATATTTTCTTTCCAAGAAAATGTTGAACTTTTGCTTCTGAGTGAGCTATTAAGAAAGTAGCTCAAGAAATGGGCCAGAGAAATGAACAGATACTTCACAATGGAAGAAATACAAATGTATGAAAACAACAAATATATGAAAAAATATATGAAAAAATGTTCGACATCTATGGCTGCTAGAGAAATGCAAATTAAAAGAACTCTAAGATTCCACCTTACCCCAGAAAGAATGGCAATCATTAGGAAGTCAAACAATAATGAATGCTGGTGCGGCTGTGGTAAGAAGGGAACCCTCCTACACTGTTGGTGGGAATGCAAATTAGTACAACCATTATGGAAATCAGTATGGAGATTTCTCAAAAGCCTGAAAGTAGAAATCCCATAGGGTCCAGCCATTCCCCTACTAGGTATCTTCCCAGAAGAGCTAAGGACATCATACTATGGGGATACTTGCACAACGATGTTTGCAGCAGCACAATTTGTAGTAGCTAAATTCTGGAAGCAACCTGTTTACCCATCAATAGATAACTGGATAAACAAAATGTGGTATTTGTATATAATGGAATACTATTCAGCTATAAAGAATGACAAACTAGAGGTATTTATAGGAAAATGGATGGACCTGGAAAATATAATGTTGAGTGAAATAAATCAGACTTGCAAGCTTGAATATCGTACAGTATCCCTCATTTGAGTGAGACAAAATACAAACAAAAGAAAAGGGTAAACAATGGATACAAGAAGGCAAAGATTTAGATATAAGCTAATAGGCAAAGGATCCAAGGGAACAAGAAGAGGGCAAAGAGGGAGGGGAACAGGAATCCAGAGGAATAATGATATCTTAAAAACAAGAACCTAGTAACCCAAACTTAGAACAGTGACACATACACTAGGTACTACAGTAACTTTATGTAGTTGTGACTTAATGCTCCATTTATGTGGTTGTTTACATTGCTCACTGTCACAAGCAAAAGGCACAATGTATTGTGGTCTGTAAGCTTATGTAATGGCCTATAAGTTTGTGTAATTTTGGATAAATTTTAATAAAAGTCTTAAAAAAAAAGAAGGCATCTTTGGGGCTGGGGATCTAGCTCAGCAGTTAGAGTGCTTGCCTTGTAAGCACAAGGCCCTGAATTCAATCTCCAGCACCAAAAAAACCCCCAAAAAAACCAAAAAAACAGAAGGCATCTTTGGGCCATTATTTAAAATGTGTTGGATTGATCAAATGTGTAATAAGAATATATTTTCTGTCTGGAGATGTAGTAAAGGAGACAATTCAATGGGAATTTATTGAGTCTACATATTCTGTGTAGATTATTAGGGAGACAGTGATGAATAAGAAGTGTTTTTTGGTTTCCAAGCCTTATAATAGTTTTGTCCCAGTCATAATTTAAAATCTAATTACAAAAATTCATGTAATAGAATATATCATTTATTAGGTAGTATAGTTTACTTTCTCTATATATGTATAGCTAAGTACACATAATAAGAAGACCAAGGCAATGCCTAGTTTCAATGCCTGAAAGCAGGATATTCCTTTGTTTTGTTTTTGAATGCATCCACCTATATTTAACTAAAATGTCCTCTTTCCCATATAAATATAAGTTGTTTAGCTATTTAAACAGAACTACTCGCAAAAAGAAAACTCCCAAAGTTTTAACAGTAGTTTTAACTGAGTTGTGCGATTATGGATAAATTTTCTTGTCTTTTTCTGTATTCTCCAAAATGTTTATTAGAATATATACTATTTTATAATCATAGAAAGATGTGTGTATATGTTTGCTTAAGAGCTATATGATTTCCTCATTAACATAATGTCACCAATTTTGACATGTAACTTGAAATCCTCCTTAAGACCAAGGAAAAATAATATATTTGTTATAGTCTTTTCAAATCTATAGAGGTGGGGAGGGGGGAGAGAGAGGGAGAGAGAGAGAGAGAGAGAGAGAGAGAGAGAAAGAGTTCTTTCAAATGAGTCTTCGCATGGCCTATGGGAAGATTTTTAATTCCCACCCTTGGTGACCATAAAATAACAACAGTTTTTAGCACACATACTTTGGATAGGTAGTGCAGTTGGTGGGATGTTTAGAGGATACAGAAGTATGCATAGGAAAGAAATTAGCAGCTTCTTCAAAGTGTTAATATTAACAAAGGAAGGAAATTGACAGTCAAAAAGAAGTCTCTAGTGGGAATTACTAAGTGCGACTTAAAACCTCTATCAAAAGTAAGTCCATATTCTCTACTGACAACTGAATCACAGCGAATCGATCATTGTCCAAACATTCATTCTTTCCTCAGCCAGTATGCTCAACATGGATATTTTAACTTATCTCTATTTTAGTTTTTCTATTAATTAGATATGCTTCAATCTACGTACTTACATCATTTGCAAGGTTTTTATGTTACTGTGTTTATAACTTGCTTTTCCCTTTCACTACATCCAAAGGTGACATTTGTAGGTATGGAAATGGCCATGATTTATGAACATAAAGTCCAGAAGTGGGAGTTGCTCCTGGCGGCCTCATGTCCACTGTGTCAAACTGGAGTCCACGTAATGCTCTCCTCACCTCTGGAAGTTTCCAATAACCCAGGAGACAAACATTCAGTTGGAGGACGTACATTTCTGGGTAAACCTGTCAAAACTAGTGCTTTTGGATCTGAATTTCCATTGCAGATCTACCACTTGACTCTGAAGTTTTTGAATTTCAGTTTTCTCACCTGTACAATAGGAATGTTACAGTTCCTAGCTATTTCTGTGAGGCTTAAATGAGCCATTGCTTGGGAATGCTAAGAATGGTCCCTAGCACATAGCAAATGGGAGATAAATAGCAGCTTCATAATTATTACTTTTAATAACAATTTACTCTTGGTTCCAATTTTAAACATATTTGAAACATTACATGTGCAATTTTGGTTATCCAGGTCCCCAGTGCCAAACACAAACTAGTTTAGCGTATCATGAGAGAATTCACATTTCCTAATTCCAATTAAAACTAAATGTGAATTCTAACAGCAGAACATGTTAATGAATGCAGAGCAACTGTGATCCTGGCAGTACTACTTCTTTTATTATATAAATACACTCAAATGAACCCTAGTCAAGGCATCCGACCGTACTTGCTTCTGATACTGCCTTGTATTTCCTTAATTCCTTGAAGTAAGATACTATCAGGTACAATAGGTTATTAAATTCAAAGAAAATTCGACCAAAAGAACATAAAGATATAAACCTGAATAATATCATGAATATTTTTTTCTGATGATAATAGACTGAGTCAAAATATAAATTCTTTTTAATGTTTTCCCAGGGGCTATAGAATGAGTTGAATAAAAATGTTTATAGAAACAGTCAGTAGCATTTATTATATGTCTGGGTGAACAATAATTGGAAACATCGCTTTATCTAAGCAGGATGGCCCCAGAAAGTTACAGCTGGTGAAGTGATCGCACACAGGTGAGGAAACGGGCAGAATCCCTTTCAAGTTCGAAGAGACATTCACTGTGAAACATCACTGCTGGAGGCGAAAAACCCTCATCCTAACCCAGCATGACTCAAGTAGGTCTAGTACAACATGGAGAAGGCCAGGAGCCAGAGGACGGGAAATACCATGGTGAGGACCATCGTTAGAGATTCACGTTCGTGCACTTGGAAACACGTGGAGTTCCCCGACTGCATCAGCCTTGTTTGGCTCCATTTCAGCCACCACAGAGAGAACAAGTCTGAGAAATGAATTTTCACTTGCTCTGAAGGATACTTGGGGATGCAGGATGACACAAGAACCGAGGGACCCAAAGAGTCTATGTGTGAAAGTATTTATTTAACACCATTTGGCCACTAGGTCCTCAGTTCCCAGAGGGGTGCAACTGTATGTTAAAACAGGACAAATACTATGTTATTTATAGTTCCTTTTTGAATCAGTTTGTAGACTACAAATTACAATGTGGGTTCAGCCTTGACCAATCCACCCATTTTGCTGTTCTTTCATGACTGATCCCACCTGGTCTGTTCGTCTCTAGATCATCCATCACTTGCTTCAGCTATTTTGCCCTTTATCCATTTCCCGTAAAGCATCATGTTTCCCTGCTTTTGGATGTCCACACCTTTATTTATTCTGGTCCAGATAACTCATACTATATCATCACAAATGCCATCTTTCGAAAAGCATCTGCCCAGACCTTCTCCCTCAATGCCACAGGCTGGCCTCCTATCTGGTCCCTTACCAGATGCGCCTGCCTTAGCACAGCAAGCGACGTTCCTAGAATGAGATCTATTTGGAAGCAAGAAATGTGTCTTTCAACCCGTAGTGCCAAACGCCTTCGCTTTTGGGCGCCTGTTAGGTGCTTACCACACAAAAGCTGCTCTATCTTCGCTACTGTCACTGCTGTTATGGACGATGTGTGTGAGAGTGCCAAGCCTCAGGCACAGTCTCAGTTCTTCTGGAAAATGAAGAGGTAACTCAAGTAGCTTTAGACTTATAGTTCAATGTCACGGGGCAAGACCAAAGGCAAATGAGCTTTATTATCTCTGAACTAGCTCTGTACAAGGCTGACTGTAAGCTGATGTGACTAAAAGATACAGAAAATGCTTGAGAATGTTGCAAAGAAAACAAAGCAAACCACTCTCCTTAGGTCAAAACTCATGCCCTTCCTGACACACCATGACAGGTAGAATTTAGAAAGCATTATAAGCACAAAGACAATAGAAAGGATTACAAGCCTGGAAGCTCTTTGAGGTACAAAGATAAACAAAACACTTGGTGTCAGCAATCTGGAAGAGAAGGGTTGTGATGTGGTTATTAAGGTCTGTAACAATAGAGCAAATGTTTGTATATTTAGCAAACGCGATACAGTCAGTCCCGGAAAACAGCTCTGAAATATGGGAAGGAGGACTTTGTTTATTGTCGATTTGAAAATGGGAAGTGCTTTTTCAAGTGTGATTCGAGGACCAACAGCATCATCGTCACCGAAGATCTTGTTAAAAATGCAATTCCTACCCCATCCTGAATTTATTAAATAAAAAATACGGTGTGGTTCCTTTACCACCACACCCCCACATCCTCAATCTGTGCTGTAAGTCATCCAGAATGACTATTTGGGGGTTTTAAAAAAAAGCAGAATTTTTCTTTTTTCCCTAGTCCTGGCCTCGAAAGCCTTCCTAACTTTTAGTTGCCACGGACCCCACAGCGGCAGGCTCAGCTCATACGGCAGCCTTCTGCAGGTCTCTCCACCCCGTCGCACTTTCCATCCGCTGCCCGTGTCCTCAGAGTCATCCACTCCCACTGGCAAAAGGCTCCGTGCCCGTAGCTTATGCGGCCCTCAGGCTTCGGTGATCACCTCGCCCCTGGCGTCTGACTTTATTCTCTGGCCACGATCATTTTCTCAGACTCTAGAATCCTGCGTGTAACTGCTGGATAGAAACTCCAGCTGGGCTATGATATGAAATTCAACACACCTAAAATCAAAGTCCTCTAATTCCTCCTGGTCTTTCTTCAAATGATCTCGAATGAATCAAGCTCTTCCCGCCTACCAACTCTGTGGCTAAGGACGGAAAGTCCGGATTTTGAAATGATCTCTCCCTTCTCTGTTTTCCTCCAAATTCGATCAATTGCTGAGTCTTACTAATGTTATCTCCTTAGATCTCTCAAACACCTGTACGTCTTATCATCTTCACTGACCCAATACGAGGACTATAATTTCTCACCTTTCATCTGTTAGGCGCCTCTTCTTTTTGCCCTGGCTACGGAAATGACCTTTTCCTAATTTCCCTAACTACTGTGTGGGTGAAACGCGTTCTGAAGCACGCTCTCATGGTGCATTCCCTTACTGACATGTCTTCAATCACTGCCCACTTCATTCAGCATTTAGAAGAACTAATTCCTTAGCATGGCATTCAAGGCCGTCCCTTTCCAGTCCGTGCCTGGGCTCTTACCGCTGTCCTCTTGAACTCTACTCTCTGAGAACTGCTTGTAGCTTCCCAGAAGATTCCATTTTTCAATTAGGTGTTCAGCACAGTTGGTCTGGGAACGTGAACTGGGCTAGGTGTGACGTGGTTCCCAGTGATGTGTAATAGTGGGAAAAGTGATAGAAAACTGTCATTTATTCTCAGATTATTCCCTTTTATATAGTTTTGGTATAAAAAATCCTTTCCTTAAAACTAGTGGAAGCGATTGCTTGTTTTTTTTTTTTTTTTGGTACTGGGGATCGAACTCAGGGCCTTGTGCTTGGTAGGCAAGCACTTTAACCACTGAGCTAAATCCCCAGTCCAATTGCTTGTTTTTTAAAGGGCTTTATTTGGTGATCTTAATCCCATTTTCTAAATAATTTTCAAATTTTATTTTCCCATGGTGTTAAAAAAACGTGGTACCCCCACATACTTAAAGGTTTTGTTCTTACGCCTAGAAATTGCTTAACTTCTGTGTCCAGTTAGTTTGTACAGGATTTAACTCAGAAATCAATTCTTTCTGGAGGGCCCAAGCTCCCTCCTTGTGTTTTTGCAGCATTGAGGTTGAGGATGCGTTGATGCTTGACACTCATACTGGGAATGAGCCATCGCCTGGCTTTCCTGCTGTTCTGCAAGCGAAGGGTTCTTCACTCTGTCCATTCTCGCTAATTCAGCACCTGATTTGGAAGGGTCCTATTGTAATTAAAATCAATAATGGCAACCTGTGTTTAGCCTGGTGTTTGATGGGATGGCCTGTGAGCTTGCCACTCTGGAGGGGCAGCGAACCTTCTCAACTTTCCACGCCCTGCAGGTTCTAGCCCTGTTCTCTGCATATTTTGTTCTCAACAAATGCTTACTGAATTAAATTTTGGGTAGAGCATTAAGAAAGCACAAAATTAAGACACTGAAAAATTAAGATAACAAAAGCAAGCTACGTGGGGAAAGACTTCAGCCAGAAAGCCCTGGACAGTTATTTAAAGTCACTAGCCTACCTTTGGGGACTCTTTCGAATGCACATATTTAATCATCTAATGTGTAAGTCAAATCTCAGATATAATTAATTCAGTATGTCTTAACTATATATCTTTTTTGCATACTTGCTTTCATCAGATGAGGCTAATCTGTAACGTAGCTCCTGGTAGTCCATGAAAAAATATTCATGTCTGTGAATGCTAAGAAGAAAGAAGAAATTCTGCGGGGGTCCTGTGATGAGGGCACTCTTGGTTTCAGCTACATACGTACAATGTTAGACTCTTAGACTCTTAGAGGGAGCTTGGGACTGTAGCACCACATTTCTTGCTTCTAAGGAAAACGCTGTCAGATTTTCTGGGGGCAACTGCAAGTTTGAAGGTCACATGTATGAGTGCCAATGTTTCTGTTAGGAGTCAGTGACAAGGAGAAGAGGTAACTTCAGGCTTTGACAGGGAACTTTAATTGCTAACCTAAATGACAAATTAAACAAATCTCATGTAATTTGAAGGAGCAAATCATTTTTCCTTAGACTGAAAATAAGAAATACAAGTGGCTTCGACCTCTGTGAAAAATCTAGTGAAAAATAAGACAGAAGGAATAGCCTCCAATGGAATCCAAGGAGTTCTGTTGGAGAAACAGCATAATATTTTGAATATAAATTCCCTACAAACACTTTAGAAGAAAACGTAAGACTTAGATCTTTCCTGAGATGATGGATATGCTTTTTCTCTAAGGGTTATTTAACATTTTCCATAATTTCATTATAAATGGTCCAATAAAATGCAACAATAAGTTATGTGCTATATTAGGAGGACAACTCATTTATGAGTAATGTGGTAATTTGTAAAACTAATGGGCATGTTTATGAGCTGAAAGGGTTCTAAAGAATAAATAAAATACTTCGTCAGGCAAAACTGAGGCAGCCAGTGTGAAGGGGACACATTCTTCTAGGGACCTAAATTTTGAGACAGTTGCCAAACTGTGGAAATGTGGTCATTCTCAGGATCAACCTGGGTAGAGAAACAGAACAGTCCAGTGTAAAGAAAATGGTGTTGAACTTGGAGCCCTGGCCTGTAACCTCTTCCACCTCTTCCATTAATTAGGATTTTTAGGCCTCAGTTCCCCATTCATGGGATGAAGTAGTCGGACCACTCAGACTTTAAGATTCTGTCTGATGTTGACAGCCTTTAATTAAGCTTAGCAGTTTATTATTCCAAGGTAAGAATATGAACTGAACCATTTCCAATTTGTCATGGTTTATGGAAAATGAAAGAAAGCAGAGATTGGCTTCAGAAACATTAGCTTTTCACCCCATTGTAAAGTGTGTTGAACTCAGTGAGCATTTCAGTGATAACCGTATTTATGTTGATTTTGCTGTTTTTTTCTGGAATGTTGTTTTCTGCTGATGATTAATGTCCTAATAACTTGTTTTTTAGCATGGTTCTCTGGAAGTAAAAGGCTGCTTTTGTGTATTCATTATGTCTACCTGTCTTTGGCAGGAGGCGGACCTGATTTGAGGATGAATATCTGACATTGAGTTAATGTACACAATGACTCTATTTATGGCTTGAGTCTGGCCTCCCGCCTGTGAGAGAGATTCTGTTATCAGTAACCCATGAAATGCTTCTTGTTCTTTTAATGAGTTTAACATTCAGCAGAGAGGCCAAAAAGTGCTGTTTTGTTCTTTTTAGGTATAGTAAATTCACTTTCTAGCCCTCTCTCCCTCCAAAGCATATTCATGGGAAGGAACATACATTGTGGAAAAAAATGGAAGCCTGGGTTATGAAATCCTATTTGAAAAGCTTAATTTTATAAAAGCCCTTACTTACCCTAGGATCTCTGTTTAAATTTTGTTTTACAAAGGGAATCAGAGGCCGTAGGTTAAGAACTTTCTACTGAGATATCTTCTGGAATATAAGAGAACTAGAAAATTCCTTGCTCTGATTTTTCAGTTTGGCTTTTTATTTTTCAAGTGTGAAGTTTTAAAGTCATGATATTTAGCTGTACTTTTTATAATATGCTATTTTGCACTACTTTAAAAAATTTTCAGAGTTTTATTTGTGTTTTTAAAGTTTTTCTGTTTTTGTTTCTCATCGGTCAGTATCTGCAGGCTGGGTTTAGAGTCGCTTGTTTATAAATATTGAAATCAAGACAGAGTCATGCCTTATTCTCATTTCCATTTTTTTCTGTAGTGCCTGACACGCAGTAAGGACTCTATCACTATCTTCTGAATAAATGGCCGAGAAAAGCCTGCTCTTCAAATTCTACTAGACGACCATTAGTCTGCAGGAGCGATATTTCAGAAGTGAAGCTTTTTTTCCAAGTCAAAAGTCCCTTTTCTGATGTTTATTTTGGAATACCAGAATCTGACAAAATACTCAGAACAGGGAATTAATATATCGGCAGCTTTGCCACTTTTCGTTGTTCCTGTTTTTGTTGTAGCTGTCCTCCATTGGTACTGCCTACCACATTTATTGAATTCTAGAACCAATCCTTAGAAATGGTCTTTTCACCTTAGGAAATAAATCCACTGGCTGGGTGTTGATGAGGTCGTTGGTACTAATAGTTTATTCCATTTCAGCATCAACACAGTGACAATGATCTAATGTGAGAAACTGATCAATATCCAGGAAAAAGATGACATGGTGTGTTATATAATGCTCCTTCCATGTAAGTCTTCTGGAGGTCATACTCTAAACTTCAATGTCAAATGAAGGTAATTAAACAAAGGAGATCAGGACAAGTCTAAGTGCCATGAGAGACTCGGGGCGGGGGTGAGGGTGGGGAGGCTGCACTACGATTTGGTCAGATTTTCAGACATGGAAGGTATCTTGGGGTCTCTTTAGCTCCTTTATATTACCAATAAAGAAGAAAAAAAAAAAAAAACAACTCCAGGGAGAGAAAATGTCCTCTTCTGCCATGAGACAGAATTCCCAGGGGTCAGGAGAGTACTAATGACAAGAATTTTCAAGAGTTGTTCATATTTCAAGGGCAGAGCACAGTTTGATGGAAAATGTGGATTCTATTGGTAATTGATTTTAACCCTGTAGAGGTCTTCATGTGTGAGAAGTAGCTCCAGGGAATTATTACTACACTATTCCTGTGCTAAATTTATACTCACAGGAAGCAAACAGGAAACACTCAGCTAGAATCACCCTTCAGAAGTTATGAGCTCCATCAATTTTGTCACAGCTTCGCTCCATTGAGTCTTCAGCATTGCACACTTTAACACCCCAACTGCAAAGTCACTGCAGCCTCTTTGTGCTCTGGAATTGTGTTTTCCCACCAGTTGTTCTCCAGATGTTTCATTAAAATGAGCACGGGGGAATTTCAAGGTCAAATGAGGTAACGGGCAGAATCTACTTTTTTAATGAAGTCTCTAAGAAATCTGTGTGTGTGTAAAATGCACATGCTAATCTAAGATTTCCTAGAATATTTGTCTATGAATCTTTCCTTTTGCATATTTTCATCAATCCTGTGAGCAATTTTTAAAACATTTTTCACTTGCTTGAGCTACTCTTACTCTTCACCGATTTTTTTTAAAGTTAAGTTATATCCTCATTTATGTATGTAAGAGATGAAAATATGGAATCAGAGATGTTCACAACTTGCCAAAGGTTGTATTGCTGTTAGTAGTGAAACCATGTTGAATTTCAAGGCTCCTGATTCCAGATTCAGGACTTTTCCTTTTTTTATTATGTTGCACCTGTTTTTAGGATTCTCAACTCATTTTTTTCTTTGAAGAAAAGTGACCCATTAGGGATTAGAGATTTTCCTTAATGATCTCATGTGTACAGAGATTAAGGATTATTCCTAAAACCATCATTTCCCAAACTAACTGACATTCAATCCTGAATAAAATTCTTAATTTGATCTCAGAGAGCTGTGTGTGAACAAAAGGTTCCCAGAATGTGGCTTACTAAATCTGTTGTTTTAAGTTATTTGTATTTTCACCAATGAGTTAGTATTTTCCATGTAATGTAAAAGAACTATCATAGGCACAGAATAAAAATCCTTATTTTAGTTTTTGAATTTTTTAAAGCCCATTATGAATTGCTAGAGGTGAACTGTACAATAATGCCATGAAAATAGAACAGAAAACCTTTAAAGAGGTTTTCTGCCTTCCAGAAAATATATACTTATCACAGATCATAAATGCAGTCTCAGGTAATTTTAAACATATGGCAAGTTTCTTCTTAAGTACTTGTATTTTAGGAACCGTAATTATGCGCTAAGTCTTTTTCTCGTCACAGAATAATTTTGCCTTGAAAATTTGTGTAGTCAGGACTGCTGCTTCTTTCCTCACAATATTTATGGGTGTTGGACTGGCTTACAATTTGCAATTCATTAATTCAGAATATAATTCCCCATAACTAAGGAGTTTCTTGTCTAGTTATTCAACTCAGTAGTGCTTCATTACGTTAAACTATGAGCTGCAAAAACAAACAAATTATTTCTCAAGCACTTAACAGTCCATATGTTATAAAAACAGCCTGTGAAGGTGTTATACTTACTCATTCCTATGAAGTAATGCTTAGTGTTTACTACTTGACTACAGAGTAGCTATATACTTATTAAACTTTACTCCCATTAAGTTTGTTAATGATGCAGAATGACTTCATGGTCTTTTTCTCTGAAGGAAAAAAGTCAGAGAGCCTTGTAGCTTTAGAGTCCTTGGGATGAGCTGGCTGCGTGTGACTTGCCTTCACATTTGTGGTAACTAAATAGTGCTTTCAAATGTCTCTTGCTTTCATTTCTCGATTAAATTTTGGCAACCCTGGTTCCGTTCTCCTTCCCTAACAATCCTAAGGAACTTTTCCATCGTCCTAATGCCTATTCAGGCCAGCTTTTAGTACTTCCTAAGCAAATTAAATATATTTCCTGCTTTTAACATGTTACTGTGACATTTGTGTTACTTACTCCTGTACTGTTATTTCTGAATTATGATTTATTTCTCTTTGCTTAACTACAAAGATCCAAGTGTATAAAAGGTAACGACTCTTTTTTGCATTTCGCCAACTCCTTCTCTGACTTAGGAATCCAAGATAAAATAAAAAAGCTTGGAGGCATAGTGGTACAGGTTAATCCTGAAATAAAAATTCACTTTGCCAGTAAAATGGTGAGGAGTATATTGTGTTAGAAAACTTTAAATCCTTCAAATATTGCATATAAGGGATATATGTTTCATTTTTATAATAATAAAAATCTCAGCAGATCCTAAATGGTAATCAATAGAAGAGCAGTTAATTATATCATATTCCACCCTTGCAACAAATATATTCCATCACTAAACAGACCTTATATAATAACATGCATATAGGCATACCATAACTTAAATTTCAAAAATCTCAAAACGGTATGCACAGAATCACACTGTGTAAAAGAATGGTGGATTCAGTACATCAATTTGTTAATGAGTACGTAGGAATTTCCATAATGCATAAGTGGAAAGATTCACCATTATCATCATCATTGCCAAGTATAAATGCATCCTTCATTCTAATTCTCACAGTGACCCATGTTAACATTAGTATCATCTCTATAATATAAATGCGAAACTCAAGAACGGAGATTTATATTATATGCTTAAATTCTCAGAGTTAGTTACTCAATGGAACTAGATTTTAATCCATGCAGCCAACTGCCTGCTGTCTTAGTAAGCAAGCATTAACCCTCTAACAAGAGTATTTAAGTATGTGTTTGTAGGATAACTTTAGACTTTTTTTCATCTTACTTTCATTCTCACTTTCTAGCTAGGTTAGCTTACTGATTGGATGAAACAGGTCACACCCACGATTTAAAGGAAGAGAGGCTAATTTTAGCTCACAGTTGCAGTCCATGGTCAGCTGGCTCCAAAGCAGAAATGTCATGGCAGAAGGGCATGGTGGAGCAATGTTTCTCACTTCATGGCAGCCAAGAAGCAGAACAGAGGGGAAGAGTCAGAGAGGAAGGGAACTGGGCCTACATATTGGTCAGTGATTTGCAAGGGAATGGATTTAATACAGACACATACATTTATAGGCTATCTTACTTAGATAAGTAATTCTCTTTTCCCAGTGCCCCCTTTCCTTTTTCTACATAGCAGTGTAAGTGTAAAACGTGTACATCATAAGTGTACTGTTTGGTGAGTGTGAACGAAATAATTGAACCCAAGGAAACAACACCTTTACATTCTTGCTGAAACAAACCGAGGTCCAAAAACTTAAGGAAAACTTCAGATAAATGCTCAGAAATATTAGTGAGGAAAATAGTTTATGATTTTGAATAACATGAGTGTGAAAAAGAGTAATTCTGAATAAAGATTGGAATCTAAAGTCCACCTTGATGGTAAGCATCAATGTTGTTTGAAACAACTTGTAGTTGTCACGCTTTCTAGATAGAGATAAGAGATACGCCAGGACAAGAGCTGATAGCAATTTAGCCCAATTCCCTTCATTTCTGGTCATGTGGTGGGACTGAAATTTCTGACTCCCTTGTGGGCAGAGATAGGGACAAGTGAATCACCTGAGAAGCAAGCTGTGACGTTCTGTGGTTTCCAGGACAGACCATTACTTGCCCACTGAACTCTGTCTTTCTCTCTTTGAAGTGACTGAGACAATTCCAGACAGCAAGTGTGATGTCTCCTTGGATCCAGAGAGAGGGCGCAAGGTACAGAATCTCTTCCTGAGCTTGAGAAAGAAGGAATCCTCCTTATTTCAAGCTACAGATTTTAGAGTCTATTACCCTAGCAAAACTAGTTTATCTGGACAGATAAATGCTCCATCGTGCTTTGCCCAAGAAGTACACAATTACATCCAATCGGCTTGCAAATCATTATTTATTTAGCTCTGTGTGGATTAATTATGAAAATCTTCCCCCTTTAACTGATCAATAATATAACTCAATTAATGACACACCCAAGAGATAATGGGGTAATTGTGTGACTAATAATATGAATTCTCCCTAAATTTTCACCAAAAGTCTAAGGTGAGAGATGACAGAACATGACTGTCATCAACAGTACAGTATATACATATGTACACTGTAGGATGGAAGAACTTAACATCCGCTCCCTGGACTTAAAAAAAAAATATTGCCTAAAGTAAAATAATAAATAAAATTATTATTTTAAAAAGTCTAAAGAGTTTCCTTCAAAGGAAACACATTGATTTGAAATCCTAGTAGAGGACAGATTCTAATTGAATCATTAAATGGTTGTTAATAAGTGTTGGGAGAGAGAGATACATAGAGAAGGTGCATTACCACCTAGTGGAGATTTCCATTCCTTAGAGAGGAGCAGAAATAATTACGACTGTGGACTGCATACAATTGTCTACGAAGCAACCTGATTCCCTTTGCTCAGACCTGTGCTTACAAAGTACCTTCAGATTCCTAAATTGGCCTGCTAGATACCTTGATATGGCCTGACCAGCCAACAGGAACATGCAGGGGCTAAGAAGAAATATTTCCTAGTCTCACCCTGAAGGTAAGTTAACAAATAACATCACTTTTCTGAACCAGTAACACCCGGGTGCTCATGTGGGGTGACCTCAGACACATGCGGCCACCCCAAGGGCCGTGCACCGTGCTCGGCCTGCTTTCACGGGTGAAATCACAATAATTTACCAGCACATTACCTTCTAGTTTGTAACCACCAACGCCCAGGGTTGGTCCAGATGTACATAAATCGAGGCTTTGGGACTTTTTACCATGTACACTGATGTAAAGTCCCTGTTCCTAGGTTCAGAGCACTCTCAAGAAGTGAACAATACTGGGTGTTTTCTGCAACCATTCTTATTTCTGGATTTTATATATCCCATTCAATTACCAGTCCTTATGTCCAGATTTAGGGTAAGAAAAAGAAAATTACTGTATTGAGAAATGACTCGTAAGTACGTATCTTTCTAGAAAGGCGACATAATTTTAAGATTTAGAGGTAAGCAATACATAAAATTTCATAGATGTTGATTTTTGATCTTTATAACTGTAACTATTTCTACAACACACAGGAAATACACATTAACTGCCTACTTAATGGCTGACTGCAGGCACTTTTCAGAAGAAAAGAAAATTCTTTAGAAAAATAGAGATTTAGCATTGTGAAGTTTTACTTGTTCCTCAAAAGAGAAATCAGCTCAGTCAACTTCCTATATTAACAATATCAGCACAAAAAACAACAGATGAAGAAAAGTTAAGAAAGAAGGGAAACAGCATCGTTTCCTAATGATGCTTGATGGCATCTCTACCTCTCTTTTCCACTGAAGGATGACAAGGCATTACATGCTCAGGACACATACAGGTAATTTGTTAAACAGGAAATTAATTTTGGAGGACAGTAGTTCTTTGAAAAACATTGGAAGTTTAACTTTCTCTTTTAGGAAGTCATTAAAGGCCACAATTATATTTGCTTTTCTCAAAAGGCTTTCAGTGGTAAGTATAAATTTGAACTCTGCCCCAGAAATAATAGATAGCTATTGGTATTGCTTTGTTTGTATGACAATGGTCTCATCTTTTTCTTTTGCTTTCACAGGAACACCAGAGTGAGTCTCTATCTTAATGGGGCCTCTGCTGCAGCACAGGGGCCAGTCCACAGGAGGGAGCCCTCTGCTCTAAAACCCAAGGGGTGTCTGGAAGGTGCCACTTGTGCAGCAGCTTGCAGACCCGTTTGAGCGAGGGTGAGGCCTGAAACAAAGGAGTCTTTTGGAAAAATTGGTGTGAAGGTTGGGTATGCACAAGTCCCTCCCTTCCCAAGCATTTGGAATATTTTACACACATAATGTGTAACATATAACATCACATATAGTAAATATATTCATTAAATGTCTTAATTTATTTGGGTTTTCCCCTCAGTTCACAAAGAGGTGATAGTGTCAAAGTAGCAGAATTTTCACTCCATATTCTGACACTTCCAATTTTATATCTTCACTGCCACATGTACTAGAGTGATAATAGGACACAACTTTTCTTCTTCTGAGGCTATTACGTTTACACTTCTCTCCAAATGAAATGGCCTAAAGGAGCACTAGAAGTAGAAGGAGTGTCTCAGGGGACAGTTCATGAGCACTTGACCAGGTGACTTATGTAATAAATTGAGAAGCAAGAAAGCAAAGAAACAAACAATAAAAGCAAAAAAAAAAAAAAAACTCAACACGAATCATTCATGAATTATTAATCTCTCCTGGTAGTATTTTTTGTATTTTTCTACTTTATCTCAAAATGGTAGTTAGGATAGAGCCGCCATACATACCTCATAAACAGCTTACTGACTTTCACCAAGATATATCTGTATTCCTACAGTTGGGTACTGTTTTCCTTGTAATAGATGGTTATGTAAATGCCGATTCTACATAAACGAGCAAGATATGACCAGAACAAGCCTATTTTATGACATGTAATATATAAAATATTCCATTTGTATCTTAAATGAAGGAACCCGCCTTAACAGAAATTCCTTCTCTGAATCCAGATGCTGCCAGTATCAGAAACAGCTAATCTTGTGATACTGTGAAAGGTGCTGTGTTTGATCATTTTTTTTCCAGACTGAGGTTTCTATCTAGATCATGATATGTTCAATTCAGTGAGAAGCATTCAATTTATCACCAAATACCATTGCTCTTAGGGAAAAAGACTTGTAAAAAATAGTTATTCATTTTGAACAATTCCCTTTTTGAAAGCTACTGAAGGCCAAATAACCTTATCTTCAAGATCATCTTCACAGCCCTGGAAATCGTGGGAACGAGGCACCCAGGAGAGCAGCACACTGATGTATCAGCTAGCCTGCTTCCTAACACTGCTCAAATGAATGTCTCTTAGGTGTTCTCAGATTTCGAAGCCCCGTTTCTTAAGCCATCCCCCCACCCCCACGTACAAAGGAGTTTAAGGAAGGAAAGACGTGAGCACAGAGCAGTGTCCTGTACCTACCATACCTTGTAAGTTACAGTATAAACTCCAGACTATTCTCAGGCACTATCGGGCTCATTAAATTCTTGTTGAAAAAGAAACGCATTTTTAAAAACCAGTAACTTAATAACCACGTCTGTGCATTCTGCTTCATTGTCCTCAATGCCAAGGTTCTTTCACACGAGGAGACCTCACCAGCGGCCCCGCTCTGATGCGGGGGTAGTAGTCACAACTCACTTTTACTACTTTGTGGATGTCTCCCAATATGGGGCTTTCCAGTCACTCCATACTTATCTCTGAAATTGTGTTTTTCTGGCTGGGGATTTAGCTCAAGTGGTAGAGCACTTGCCTAGCAACTGCAAGGGCCTGAGTTCAATTCCCAGCACCAAAAATAAACAAACAAACAAACTAAAAACCCCCAAGTTGTGTTTTTCTGCCTGTCATGTGGCAAATTGTCTTAATGCATTGCATCACTAGTCACTGGGACCAGAAATCTTGAGGTTTTTTCCCACATCTCCATAGCACCAGGTGTTGGATTACTCACCCAATCCTGCTGATGACATCTCTCTGACATTGCTGTTGTCCCCTCTGCCCCATCATTGCAGGTACTTCTCTAGTCAAAAGCCTGAGCTCCGGGAGTGGACTGTTGGGAAAGTCCAGTTCATGTCTTGGCCTTCAGTCCCTGCCTTCTGCTCCTCCCTCCACACAGCCTCCGACTAGATGTTCATTCTCTGGGCAACTCCAGGGATGCTCAGCTTCTATGGACTGAAGTTCAAACTCTTGCGTGTTAACTCAAAGAGCACATTGAATGTGACTCTGTCTTGCCATGCTAGCCTTCTCTCCACTAGTGTCTCCCTCTCACTCAACCCTGGTTATCTTTCAAAATCCACACTGCCCACTTCCCCAGCGGGTGCTATTTCATCACTCTTGGGCCTGGAGAGTCTTTTCCTCGAAGACTGTGACGTCTTCTGGATGAATTCACAAAGCCTCTCCCTTTTCTCCTTTGTTTTTGCACAGTGCGCTCCTGAAGCGGGGATTGTGACTTGGCCGGTGCATCATGGGGACCAAGCACGGTGCCTGGTACAGACGGGCTCTTCCAGAAATGCTCCGTGAATAAATGAACAAGCCCAATGACCAAGTTGCAGACACCAAACAGAAAGGACAAGGTGGTAAATGGAGCGCGAGACTAATTAAAGTAGCATATAAGTAAATAAGATGTAGATCAAGAGTAATATGTACAAAAAGACCGTTTGGAGAATGTCTAAATAAATCCACGGACTGGGAGACAGTGTTACTAAGGGCTTTACTGATTTTTCAAAGAAATGTGTTAAGGGGATATAAAGTCACATTTTGAAAATTACTAGGTTCTATTAATTGTGCCAAATAATTTTATAAATTATTCCATCTCCCCACTTTGAGAGTGTTATGTTATTTAACTCAGTGATTCAAGGAAAATACTCTGTAACAGTGTTCTTTAATGTTAGGACGTCTGTACCAGAGATGCCTCTAAGTCTAATAAGAGCATTCTGTGATCTAGATTTAATTTAATATTTGTCTGACTTCAGCCACCGGATAAACAAGGCTCATTAGTATCAAACACGCATAATCTTTGTTTTCCATGACTGTAAGGCTGACCTTTGAAATGTAATCTTGTATTCTCCAGATCAACATCCAATAAATCAAAACATGAATTCTAGCAAATACTTCCTCCTTCTCCCCCTCCTCTTCTCTCTCTCTGTCAAACACAAACACATATGCATACACACACACACATACAAGAAACTATTTAACAACTCAAACTGTGGGACTTTTGGAGCTTTTCTCTCTGAATTACCAAAAATTAATAAAGAAGACATTATCTCATGTAGATGTTTGCAGCACTACATTTTAGTGACCAAAATCTGGGACTAGAACTTGATATAATATGCTTCATGCAACAAGAGATGACTATTAAACTACAATGTGTATGAATTCAGTTCACATATCCAATAACCAACTATGTTTGATATATCTACTTCAGAAAAGGAGCTTAAATACATATTAACATGATTAAGTGTTAAATATTTTGGAAGTGTTTGCTTTTAACACAGTGTTTAGTTTCCAAATTTTTAATGTAATTAAAAAATGAAAATGCTCATATATGTTATAGGTCTGATTTCAGCTTAGGATTTTATAGTTCATATATTTTAGATATCCTCAAAGGCATATTTTTGTGATGCTCTCAAATAGTTGTACATAAATATTTACTAGTTTTTTTTTAATGTCTCATGCTTTTTTTCCAGTTGTCAATATTTTTAGGTTTGTTATATTTATAATATAACTCAGATTTTTGAATGGCTAAAATACTATGGTTTTTTTCAAAAATCAGTTGTAAAATATTTGCAAGGATCAATACATTACTCAAAGACAACAGGGATTCTTTAGCCTTCTGAATAACTGAGACAGAAACTTACAAGTATTTTAATAATGAACAACTACAGAAGTGAACATACTTTGCAGATAAATTAGGCTATGGTTATACGTCAGAAGAGCATCAAAACCCCCAAAAGTGATTGTGATTTCTGAAGTGAGCATTAAAATTCAACATACAGTGCCTCACATAACGTCAAGGCTTTATCTATGAAATGAGGAAGTTGGAGATTTTTGCAGCAATTGAAAATATGGAAATAGCTCTCTCCTGACTGATTTACGATGTGTGTAGAGTAGTGAATGAAAGAACTTCAGTTTAGCCCAGGAACACTTTGTCCATCAAACAGCATTTCAGGTTTAATCCTGCAGAGTGGTTTCACCTAGTTCTCATCTCCCTCTGCCTCATTGCCGAAATTACTCCGTAAAGAGTCCAGGTCAAATGGCAAAGCTGGCCAAGAGACTAGAGTTGTCAGACTGGCCATCCAACCCGATTGCTAACTCTGAGCAAAGCCAAACCTAACACAGCTCAGGAAGAGTTATTGGTAATACACACTTTAAAATATTTGAGTAAATGGCAGGGTTTTCAGAGTCCGAAACACAGTATAGTCAGTTTGTACGTGAATTTAGATCCGAGAAGAGTGACCTGGAAGAGTGACAACCCTGGTCAGTAAAATGATAAATGAGATCTCACAGAGGAGTAAATGAGAAAGGCTTGCAAGGTGCCCAGCACAAACACGGCATCCAGCAACCTCAAGTGTAGCCATGTAGCCACGCTGGTCGCACGCACCTGTAATCCCAGCCTTCTGGGAGGCTGAGGCAGGACAATCACGAATTCAAGTCCAGCCCAGGCAACTTAGTGACTCAGTGAGACCCTGTCTCAGAATGAAAAATAAAAACGGGATGATAATACAGCTCAATGCAGAAGCCCTGGGTTCAAAACCCAGTATTGAAGGCAATAAAAAGCAAAGCAAAGCAAACCAAAACACCCCCCAAACTCATAATGTATTTTATTATTTATTTATTTATTTATTTATTTATTTATTTATTTATTTATTTATTTATTTATTTTTTGGTGCTGGGGATCGAACTTGGGCCCTTGTGCCTGTGAGGCAAGTACTCTAACCACTGAGCTAAATCCCCAGCCCCTATTTTATTATTTAAAATTGTGACTTTCCTTACTATACTCCTTGGAAATAGAAGAAGTTTTTTCTTTGATACTCATGTAATAACTCTGCAAGAATGATCTTTTTCAGATGACTGACTCCTTTAAACCTAGAAGAGACAATCCAAACTATTTTGGGTGTGTCACATAGCCTAGATCAATGGTTTTATAATTGTGTAAGTATAGCAGCCAGACTCTTATTTTCCAAATGAAACCTTAGGCTGAACCCCCTGACCTCTGGTGCTGTTCATAGTGTGAAAAATACTGAGCCGGACCAATACAGATTCAACTAGAGACCATCTACATCAGACAAGAATGGTTCGTAGCTCTCTTTTAAGATTGAGGGAAAAACTGATGATAACCTAAAATGAATCATCTGGATCATTAACAAATAACTAGGATTTATAGAAATCACTGTGCCTGTGTTTTATCTGGATTCACAGTCTTGTTGGCTTCCATCTTTCCCCTAAATTGACAGCACTTGGCAGATAATGTATCATTAAGTGTTGCTCTGTATCCTAATTTCAGGGACAATAATCATCCAGTGCCCATTATATTCCTGTGAAGTTATTTTTACCAGTTGTAAAAATGATACTTGTCTTTCTAAGGGATAATTACAGCATGAAAAATATTTTCATTGAATGACTTTTCATTTCTCGAGTTATTTAATAAACTGAGATTTGGATGTGACATTAGAGAAGCTGCTAAGTATGATGGAATAATATACAAATGTAATTATCCCTGCCTGAAGAGAAGGAAATAAAAGGAGACTTAGCGCTTGCTTCTGTGCCAAGCAAACTGCTGGAGTCTCGGGATGCCCGGGTGATACAGGGGAAGATGGGCAGCTGCTGTAGTCGACGGCTGCGGGGGGGCTGAGACTCCAATGACACATGGTGGTGTTGGCTGGCCAAAGTCAAAGGGACCTGTTCCAGGGCGGTTCTGGCACCCCTTGTCGCAGAACTGCTCTGCAGTACATCTGTACCCAACACGGACTCTGAAATAACATTTTCTTGTCTCATTTTCCTCATATGCCGGCCTCATCTTCATCTTAGTGGTGTACATGGGTGCCTGGTCTCCTGCGTCATTTTTAGACATTTTAACAGAGATCACCCAGAGAAAGTACTGTCATCCGGAAGAACTGGACAGGTGGGAATACAATGTTTTTGCAGACTCGTGGGCAAGGGAAGCAGCGCTCCCGAAATCACATCCCTAGACAACTGTCTGTCTTTCGTAATCGGAGGACTCACTGGCCCTCCCTGAATGCTTGATGCTCCCCATGCCTCACTGTTTACTTCTGTTAGAACATTCGCAATTTCCTGAGACTTTATTTATATTTCAAAACCTGTATCAGTTTCATTCTATGGCAGGACACAAACAATACTTTATTACAATCAATTCTGTGGTTTGCAAAGCAAAATAGAATGTTTTCTCAGTTGTAAAATGCTAGCTTCTGGGTCTACACTGATTTCATACTGACTTCTTGGGAAAAAGAAAATGGTCTATATGAAATGCGCAGAGTCAATTTTGAGAAGCATCTCGATTTCATCCTGATTTCAGAAACACTGGAAGAGAAGCTGTCTGGCATTTTAGGATGGGGACATCGCGAAGGCGACTCAGATTAGCTAGTATTCTAGTGCTGGGAAGGCACAGGGAAGGGAAACCGGGGCCGGGGCTGGGGGTCCAATGCTGTATGCTGAGTCCACAGAGCTCTTGAAAAACCTGCCAGCTGGTCTCTCACTGTTCACTCACCTAGTGCCTGCTCTTGCCATAGCACAGTGATCATCCTAAAACCCCGTCCGGTGCTTGATCTCTACTGCTAGTAGAGATGAAACACGCGGTGTGCTGGAGCAGCGGGCATCGTTCAAGGGCACTGACAAATTTTGAGGAATTTTGCGAGCTGGTGAAACACAGCGTTTCTTAAAAATTAAATTATATAAACATATAAATTTTATTTAAAAGAAAGGGAACATGCACTCAAAACTCATCACTTTCTAATTATTGTATTACACTTTCCTATTATCTGTGTTGCTGTGGCTGTTCGTGCTGTGCGCGGTACTTCTCTTCCCATTTCCACTTTAGTTCGCGCTTGCACTCAGCTCTGGTGAGGCCATTTCCATCACAGCAAATGACAAATGCTACCAATCTCAGCAATCCCTCCTCCTGCATCCCCCCAAGAACTGGTTGTGAAACATTTCCCATCACCCTGCTGAGTAAAAGGAAGTCCTTTCCCAGGCCTACAAAGGCTCCTGAGATCCGGTTCCTCCTTCCTTTACCAACTCTCAGATCTCACCATCTCATACTCTCCCTTCCCTCCCTCCCTCTACTCTAGCCCTACTGGTGTCCTTGCACAACAGCGGGAGGCGCTAGTCACACTGCATACTGCTGTGTTGTGTAAATGGTGCTCCTCTAGCTACTGCTCCTGCAAAGTTTTGCAATTCAGAGAAACTCTTCTCTCCTGTGTTCAGAATAAACCAAGAACACTCTTGCCTTACTGCGTGATCAACAAATAGAGAAAGTGTTTAATTTAAAAAAATTATTACAGTAGAAGACGCACTGCAATTAACCTTCCTCAAAATACTAGCCCTGCTTGGAACATACTTGTCTCATCGTTCTGCCACTTCCTGAAGCAGCTCTGAAAGTCCTCTTTCTTAAGCATCTCTAGCTGTGCTGTTGTGGCTGCCTCCTGTCCTGAGTTAATTTAAAACAATGACCTTTCTTAGTCACTTTGCCTTTGAGGAAAGCCAGAAGTCTCAGTGTGCCAGATCTAGTGAACAGAGTGGATGAAGACACATCATCATATTTTTATTTGACAAAAATTGTCATAAATATTTGAAGCAATTCAGTACATGGAGGCAGTCACAACAAAACACCCTCTTGTCCCCTTGTCTGCAGGGCCTGATGCTGAGGTGACACAGAGCGAGTGCTCAGTAAACACATTTTGAGTAAATGAATGAGTTAGGATGACTTGATTCACTTTGGCAGCCTGTGCTTCTTTTTCCCATGATGCTTTATGAGCATGTGTGATTTAGGTAATTATACTCTAAGCTCTACATTGTAAATGGTAATTAAGATCAATGGTAGAAGCCAAGTTCCAGGTGGCACTTTGCTCCAGGAATAATAAAAGTGGGCTATGACATCCGCCCTTGATATTATTCACCTACTCAAACAATTGCCTGGGATTTCCCCTTGTTAACGACAGGATCATTATTCAGAATACAATGTCTTTGGAATTATAATCAAGCCTGAGGTTTCTGCGAGCAAGCCACACTATGTGCCTAGTGCTAAGAGCAGTCGGCAAGGTGGAGTGCATGATGAGTCATTTTCCTTCACATTACAAATCACTTGGGGAAAGAAAGCAGCTTTATAAGGCAGAATGCTTGTGCAACTATGTCGGATAGCAAGTAAGGAACAGTGACTTATGGAATTAGTCAGATACTAACGTAGTTGTTCTTTGGTGTACTGCAAGGGTAACTGAAATATTCCGAAGCAAAAGCAATCTCATGGGCCTCAGGAGCATAGTATACTATTTGAAAAAAACTGTTATGTCTCATTTTCATTAAAATAATAATAATAAAAGAGATGAATTCATTGTGCCAGCGCCTAGAAGGTTGCCAAAAAAGTTGATGTTAACATGCTCACTTAATCTGGGAAGCAGTATGCTGGGACAACTGCTGTCTGAGAACCATCATTCCCCTTAATTGCTATCATCTTCACTCACACACCCTTGAAGGAAGCGTCTGGGCAGCTGCAGCGATAGACCCATCGTCAGGGAAAGCAAAAATGGCAAAGACCACGAGTTCATGCTGCATTATAGAGTGCAAACAGATGAGTCAAGTGTGAATACAGTATTTGTTTATCCAGGTATATTTGCTTAAATGATCACGATGGAAAGATATCTTACAGGAAATGTTCAGTTATTCTCAGGATGCAGAACTGTGGAAGAAGGTAAGGCTTTGCAGGCAGCCATACCTTGGCCATATTTATCAAGGTGGAAGCCTGCGCACCTCCTTCCTCGTGTGGATTCCCAGCTGCACTGAGCTCAGGGACTCGGACTGAAATGCCAGTATGAGGGAGTGCCTGTGCCGTCCCAGCCCTCTGTGCACTTTACACGTTGCCATTACGATTTATTTAATTTTCTCTGGTTCTTAAACTTCATGAGTTTGCAGCTCTCGCCTGTCTTGCTCATCACTGTATCCTCAATATCTAGCACAACTCTTGGCATGCAATGGGCATTTCATTAATATGCACTGTTCAGTGAATAGGGCTTTTGGGTTGATTAAAGGAGTTAAAGTATATAAAGTATGCAGCATTCAGTGATTATTAACCATCCAATTAACTATTTCTCTTCTCTCCCTAGTAAATACGATTTGTTAGATTGGTCAATTCATAACTAAATTACTAATGCATTTAACCTCGATCAATACTAATTAATAATTATACTGCATTTTACATTAATCTTAGAAAATTAAGGGTTTCTAAACATTGAGTTCTTATAATATCCCTATGAAATATGTAAGGGGCAAATATAAGCCTTCATTAAGCAATCGCAACACATAAAATTAAATAATTTAGGAGGTGAAAAGAATTGCCTCAAAATTTCTATAAATATCAAGCTCTTTTAGAGGACTGAAAATATGTTTTTATTTACCAAAATGTCTTTATATATGAGTACACATATTGTATAAAATTCAGATGTCTAATTTTACAGTTTAAGAAAGTAGAAACTATAAATATTCATTATCAAGCATCCACATAGCCATTTTTAGATTAGGGTTGGAAATGCAGGAATTTGAGCCACCAGGCCAATCATTTCTCCTATAGAAAACACAGGCTTCCGTGAGCCATCAGAGCACGAGTAATTGATACCCCCACATCTCTTCTACCCTGATTACACAATGCCAAATTCTGCCTGGGCTGAGTTGGTTTGGGACCCGAGGGAAAGCTGGTGAGTCTGTTCTTGATTACCACAGAAGATGAAAGATTGGCTCAGAGGCAGAGAGAAATTATGTTAAATGAATGAAAGAAAAGGCAGCCCCTTTGGTAAGGATTTGTTTTCCCTTTGCTTCAAAAACTCAGCTGGGACCATCTCCCTCTTAATAGTTGAACCCTCATAATACTAAAGCTTTGACCCCCGTCCCTCCAACATAAACTTCATTACCAATGCATTTCAAATCTTTAAAAAACCTTCAGGTGCAAAAAGGAGAGAGCTAAATGGCCCCATGGAGGCCTTTTGCAGCCACATGACTCTATTAAAATGTATGGTCCTATCTGCCTAAGTACTTGGAGAGGATGAAGTACATCCTTCAAAGTGATGATTTCATTCTATAAACCTATGGCCTGGTTTCCTTAGAGAGCACTTGTCCGCATTCTATTTTCTCAGTTGAAATCAGATAAAATATTCCCAACACTGCCTTGAGTTTAAACTAGTTGACTCTTACCACACATTTAACCATTTTACTTAAAGGTGACAGCGGAGTTTCACGGTTGAGGACAATGCACAGATTGTAAATTGGCCATTTATAAACTTGGCGATTCTGTTAGTAACACAATTTTCTTAGCCTCATTTTCAAAATCTGTAAGATAGGGAAATAACAGAACTACCATTTAGGTTTGTTGTGAGGATTAATGGAGAAAGAACCTGGAAAGCACCAGCTTGGTACCCAACAAGACCTCAATAAATACTATATTCTTTTCTGGTTCTTGGCCTTATCTTTTCAACTGAGTGGCATAAAACTTGAACAAATATACGCTATGGTGACATGATTTAGTGGTAACATGGCTGGTTAGTCTGTCACAGTTTAGTAGACCCAAGGAAACAATATATCCCTACTTCCACCCCCTAACTCAATCTGACAAAGGGAAAATCCTGTACTCTTTCAGATAAAATCAAACTTTTTGGCTTAATGGCCCATATTTAACGATTTGGGTTCATTCTGTCTTTCTGTTTCTTAAGGGCCCCTCTATGACCCAGCTAGAGAGGTCTACTTCCTGTCCCTTGAGTCACCTCCCACACCTCTGCTTGTCAAGGGCACGTCTATGAGCCATCCAGCAGAGTCTACACCTTTCACAAATCTGAAATTACTTCACAGCTGACTGGATTTGAACATTTTCCATGAGGTCTTATGGCTCTATCATTTACCTCCTTTATACATTTGCTAAAGCATTTATTTGCTTGACTTCAAGATATAGTAAATAAGACTATTAATATTGGAAAGCTTGTTAGTTAGCCTTGAAAACATGGAAACTTCACAACATTGCATATGGGCCTGCGTGTGTGAATATTTGACATATGTCAAACACATGAAAGCAGAAAAAAGTGGGTCATGGGAGTACCCAGCAAAATAAAGGAAATAAAATAAATCTTGCAGAGATGGGTAATAATAATAAGCTAGAAACTGAGGGCATTATTCACTCAACTATTTTTCTCTTGATGATCCACTAAAAAATAAAAACTCAAGACTCAGCACCTCGCAAATGTGAATTGTAGAGTTCCCACTTGTGCTTTTTACACACAGAACATTGGCAATGGGGAACATTTTATGGCTGAAAAGTCTGTCACATGGAATTTTTGAAGATCTTAGGGTAAAATTAGCAATGTGACCTGCTTCTCCGGAGTGGTGTTCTTTGAACCTGATTTGAGATTGCAGTATGTTGTATTCCAAGGTCTGAGCAAATGTTCTTAATGAAGTTATGGAAAAGAGTACCCTTTTTTTTCCCAAAATACACTTTGTGACAGGCTCAGAGAGTTGCCAAAGAGAATTAAATATGTAATCGAATCCTGTGTGAGTGTGGGGAACCAATCACCACGGCCCGGATGAGCCAACAGAGCGTTAAAGTCAGTTTTTGTATGCGCTATCATCAATGAAAATTAGGTAGCAGTAGATTAGCTACAAAAAAAGGAAAGAAAGAAAAGTCCATTTTCTCAGTGATCTGCATCTACAGACAGACAAAGAGAATGACACTTTTAATAAGAAGACTGTCAGCTCCAAAAGGTATCATCTATAGTGCTCTGCAACCACATAAAAGATGTGCCAGTCATACTTAAGATAGCAGCAATGCTTAACAGAAAAATAACTCCATAAAATATACCACGAAGAAAGGAGAAGAAAGCTAGGGAGCAGATGCTAAAAAAAGAGAATATACGCAGCTTTCCAGCCTGTCAGGGCCCTTTAGGTATTAAGATAATGCAGTGGAGAGAGGACTTGGAGCCAAAATGTGTAACACGAGCTTTCAGGAGTTCAAAGTGAGTAAATCTGGCAGCAGCTATTTGACCATCTGTGTCTGGTCAAAAAGCGTGTGTGAGAATTCCAAAAATCAGCATCACCTCCACATTGTAGGGGAGGCTGCTGCTGAGTAAGGTCATCTGAGCAAATGCATTATAAGAAAGCCAGGGATCGTAGGCGTTTGAAGAACTATACTTTAGTAAATGAAGTAATTATATATTTTATGAATTGTTAACCCTCTGGGCATATACTTGGATCTCAAATACTTTTTAAATAAAAACTGATTAAATTGCTTTGGAGTTATTTATCAAAGTTGTTTTAATCACTTTCAACCAGGCATGGCAACACATGACTGTAATCCTAGCAGAGGTGAGATGATTACAACTTGGAGCCCAGCCTGGGCAATTTCGAAACTTAGCAAGATTCTGTCTCAAAAATTTTTTTTTAAATGGCTGAGGATGTAGCTCAATGTGGGGGCTCTGAGTTCGATCCCTAGTCCTCCTCCACCAAAAAAAAAAAAACACATCACTTTCATTAAAAAAGTGGAAATGCTAAAGTTCATAATGAACTTCTCATTTTTTCTGACAATTGTAATAACATGTTTAACAAATATGATATCTATCTTTTTAAAGCTTATTTTGGGCGGAAGAGTAAAGAAAACAGTCAGTACATCAATTATATGGTCATGTAAGACTTCTCAGGTGAAGTTTGCAGTTGCTGCGGAATGTGAGATTCTTGCTTCAAAAAGGTGAAAAGTCCCCCAGAAGTAAATGAAAGTGGTATCTGAATTTTTTAAAGGAAATTAACCCACAATAGCAATTACTGAACACCCGGCATATCTTGGAGCCTCACCGTGGGCCAGCTTCTGAGAATACTAAAGTGAAGAGACCCATCCAGGAGTTTGTGATCTAGAGATTATTGTGTAAGTAAGACAACACAATTAACTCTGATAGGTACCATAATTACTCTATATTATAGAGTACAAAGTTATGTAGGAAAGAAGAAAGGAAAGACAAGTCATTTCACATGGGAAATCACAGAATACTTCGTGGAAGTAATGACATATATGTTAAGTCTCGCAGGACAAAATGTCCACGAATAAAGAGAGTCTTGGGCAATATAATCACATGTGTGTTTTAGAAACACAGGAACATATGTGAAAAGACAGACAGGAAAGAAGATATTTGCACAAATTAAGTATCGTATTATAAATAGAACACTCACTAGACCAGTAAATGTAACAAAACATAATAAAAAGAGTTAAGGACATCATATTACGGTGATACAGGCATACCTGTTTATAATAGCACAATTCATAATGGCTAAATCTTGGAAGTGGTCTATATGTCCATCAAGAGATGAATGGATAAAGAAAATGTGATATTTACACAGAATGGAGAACTACTCTACCATAAGAAGGATACACTCGAATCATCTGTAGGAAAATGGATGCATTTTGAGACTATAATGTTAAATGGAATAGTAAATAAGACACACAAGCTTAAATATTTCATGTTTTATAGGAGGAACCGGAAGTATAAATAGAGAGCAAAATAAAGGATACATGATAGGAAACAGGGCGATAGATCTTTTGCAAAAAGGGAAAGGGACCAAGAGATGGAGAGACGGGCAAAGGAGGGGTCTGTAGAGGGACATAAAAAGAATTAAAAGTGTTATGTTTGCGTATGAAGAAGACACCCAGAAAATAAGAACTCTGAATTGTTATTATACAGTAAAAATGCTCATTTTTATGGCTAGCAATAAGGTTAATGCTAACTAAAGAAGATGTTGCTAGCTAAATGTTAAGAATTCTGTTAAATAAGCAATGTTGGGGAAGGAAAATTCTTAAAAACAGCTGAGAGAAATTTTGGCATAACCACTTCAGAAAGCAAGTTGACAGTATCAGAAGGATTTGGAAATGTCTGTAGCCTATGGCACACAGTACCTATTCCACCCTAAAAACATAAACAAAATGGAACAAAACAACACTTTCACATTTTCACAAAATGTGCTGTAGAATAATACCTATCCTAACTCTCTGATGATCATTTCTATTTTCTCTGCTAGTGTTTTTAATGGTACAATTGTAAATTTTTATAACATTCTATACTACTAAAATATTTTTGTCTTGCAATTTAATTAATTCCATTAACAATTTAAATGTCACTCAATATGCAAGACTCAATGTCATCTTTGACTCCAACTCCTTCTCTGCCTTACATTTAATCATTCACCAAAAATAGTCACCTACAGGTCCCAAATCCCCTCTGGTCATTTTCTCACTCCTTTGCCACTCATCAAAATTTATACCTCTTTTCTTTATTAGTTTGTTCCAGGTCAATTGTAAAATATTTCTAGTGTTCTATTTGCCTCCAGATTTTTTCTTCCTCCTCTTATTCCCATCTCACATACTCCTGACTCCTTGTTCCTTTGCCATATCAGCCCAGAAGTCTTCGGTTCCCGCCCAGTAGTCCATAATCCCACATGTTCCCACTACAAATTGAGGTGGTCGTTTCCTATCACCTGGGTCTGCATAAGCTTCCTAAGTGCCTCTTCAGCATATTCCATGAGTACTCACATATTTGCTACCCCCCAATAGTTGAATAATTCTTCATGCTCCTACCCCACTGGTCTCCGGATCATAGGTAAGAATGAGACATCAACAAATACTATTTCTAAGGTGACCTGCGCCTTTTGCCCCAGTTTTCTTTTAGATCAGGTTGAAGACACATTTGTTTCTGTGACACACAAGATAATTAACTTTTGAAAGCTTTGCAAATCATTATGTTACAACTGAACCTTTAAAGAGATCTCAGTGTACCATAAAACACGTGATTACTGTAACAATGATGCCAAACTCTGTTGATGGAGCCACAATGACTCAAACACTTTATTTTTTAATGAGGGAAAGCTTCTGTAGTGTAACGATCAATACTCACCACAAAAGAGAGCCAGGCTGCCTCATAATTGTTACAGATTTAATTATTACAGCAAAAGTAAATACAAGCTGTGTAAATATGCTAAGCTATTTCTTGGCTTTGAAACATTTCTATTAGAACTATGGCTAATTTTTGTGTATAATACACAAGAGTTGTGATTTATAAGTACTGCCCAGATCCAAAAGAACTCCTATAATTGAATTGCAGAATCCATTTCCAGAACTAGTAAGGCTTTATTTCTTCCTCCTCCTCCTCCTCTTTTACTTCTCCTCCTCCTTCTTCCTCTTTTTTGCTTACTCAATTAGACAAACATATTAAAAAGCAGAATATTTCTCACTTGCAAATTTTCCTAATGTTCAGATATGAAGAGACAGAACAATAGAAAATCTTTAAATTCCTAAAAATATTATGTATTTCATAGTTTTACATGGACTATCCTGACAACGGCTTTGGAAGGTAGAACTCATTAGTCTAGTTTTGTGGATCAGAGAATCAAAAGTTTGGTGAAATACCAAAATTACATAACTGGTAGGGAGTAGAGACAAATATAGATTTAAAGAATGGCGTGTAGACATATTATAGAGTTGTGAAATAAGAAGAAAATGATCAAAGTAAGCAAGCAAGTTAAAAAATAATTCACCAAGTATTTCCCCATATGCAGTTCCAAACAGTGGTTTGGCAGTGTCTAACAGGTTGAACAGTAATGAACCGTATCTAAGGAAGATGGAGACTGGAGACAAGGGTGTTGGAGAGAACATTTTTCTTCCCGGTATCCTTCATTCTTGCTTTTTGGTAGAGAGTGGCCTTCAGGGGACCGACTTTGCTCTTCTGTTCACAGCCTCTTGATCACAGGCTCTCATCTTCCCTCACACTGTCTGGACCAGCTGTTCCTCTCAGGCCCTTCCTTCGAGGCACAAATCCTGCACACTCACCTAATGTTTCACTAGCAGTGGCCACTAACCTGGCTGTCTGTCTGTGTAACCAACTGGCCTTCAAAGTCTAATTGTTTTCCCTTCTTCCAACCACTCCTAAACTTCCGTGGTCTCAAAGTTCTCTCATCTAAGATCTTCACTTCACTCTCTATTCTCTTTCCTTCCCTTGTCCTGTCTTCTCAGGGCTCTTGAGACTGAACAAATATGCTGAGGACATAGAAATCTGTACATCCATCCAGAAGTTACTTCTCCAACCACCTGCTGACCAATAGGAGGACTGTGTATTGAGGTTCTACTGTATGAATGGCATTGTACTATGTATTGTGAGAGCTAAATATGAAACGGACTTCAATTCTTCTCTCAAGAAATGGAAAATCTCATCAGAGAGACATAACTAAGGTACATAAGATTACAAAGTTGAGATTAGCACTCAGGTCCTCTTATTCCCATTTTTAGCACTCTTTCTAGTCACATTTAGAAAGCAAAAGACAACCATACTCTCTGTCACCCTAAGTGTATAGTGGGGATATACTTATACTGCCATCCGCTTTCCCCCAGTCAGACAGAGAAAGCACAGGTAAATATAAGAGAAAATGCAAGAGGCTTTTGGTATGATGTGCATTTGTACCTTAGTGAGGGTGCATAATAAGTATGATGTAGCATCAGTTAGACATCTCAGCAAAGCCTGACATCTTAACAAGAGATAGTTTTATCCAGATCCAGAAAAAAATTCTCTTAAAAAATGGGTCAGAGAAGAGGCCCATGTGGGCCACAGAAGGGTGCGGGGAAAGAGTGCTGCGTTGGAAGCAGGCTCAGGCTGCGGGCACTTCGGGCAGCTGTGGGGCCCGTGCTGGTGAGGCTGAGGCACCGGGAGCCATGACAAGAGGGCGAGATGAGCATGCTGAACGTGAACCCACTTGACACTTTTCTCAGTAACATATATTTTTCATACCTAAACACACCTGACTGCCAATCTAGGCCATTTCCTAAAGAACAAATACCTAAAGCGATTTAAGGTGATTGAAAAGAGGCAGAAGAGGGAAGCACCAAGGCCCATGTTCATCCTTTCTTATCAGTTCACATAGCAGCATAATAACTAGTATGGAGAGAAAAAGTAAAATTGCAAAATTATTATATGATGCATAATATTATGTATAATTTTTGTATGTTTTTCAAAAGTAGTTTTAAAGTGCATTTAAAATGTACATTGAAAACCATGGTTCATTTTTATTAAATCTCATTTTAAATAAATCAATGTCGTTGCATTAATAAATGAAGAAAAACAACCCATGGCTTTATGAAAGATGCAGTGAAATAGTAGCATTTGAGTCTTTCCATAAACTTTTTATTTTACATTCAGAGTACAGGCATATGACTCCAGATAATAAATACTTGCTTGGTTTTTTTGTTCCCAGGCGTGCTAATATTAGTTACTAAGATGCATTTAATCGACAAACATTTACATTTTAGAGATAGCTTACTGGGAAGAATTCAGGCCTCACCTTTTATTATTGCTTTTTCACTCACAGATACATTAATCACTAGTCTGAAATTGAGAAAGCAATCTTTTCCTGCATTTTCCAAAACACAGTTGCTATTGGTGAACAAAATTATCTATTCATATGAGACCTTTCATATGAAGCAAATATTTGAAGCATGTGTGAGCCAGCTCTGCTTTCATTATTTGTTTAACATATTGGAGTTCCACACATGCCAAAATGGTGTGCCGAACTGGAACTGTTCTCTTACTGAGATGAAACCACAAGCCACACATTTTCTGCTTTAGATGCCTGAAAGAGGGGCGTTAGGTGAGCAGAGTCCATGGACCTCAGACCAAGTGGTAATTTCCAGAGAAGCCTCATTTTTCATGTGAATATGACTGAAAGACTTCTGTGGATACGATAGGACATTTCAGTATTGCTAACAGTGCACACCATTTCCTCTGCCCACTGTGCCGGACTGTGCCTCTCTTGAGCTTATTAGGTTCTCCCACAGGCTTGGGGTAAGATCTGTTGCCCTTAAACTGAGAACAAATACTGTATATTGTATACAGAGGAAGCTACAGAGGAGCAGAGTAAGAGAGAAGCGAGAGAAGGACCAAGAGAGACCCTGAGCACTGGCTTCCGTGTTAAGCGCGTGGCCTAACACACTGTCTGATGCTTCAGAGATGCTGAATAAAGGAATGATCTCTTACAAATCTTTTTAGCCTGTGGAAGAAATGCCCCTTGATATATTTGGTTTTTACACTTTCAAACCATTATAGTGAGAATAATGAGAGTGCTCTATGTAGAAGGCCTTCAATACTGTAGTTATACGGTTGACAGACCTCTGTCAGAAATCATTACTATTAGCATTATTGCTATAAGAGAACAAGAAATGAGTGAGTCCTATGGTCAAACAAAAAAATCAAAGAAGTCACTGAATGCTAGAGTTTAGATTTTAAATATCTCCAAAGGCCCATGTATTACTGGCTTCTCCCCCAGGCGGATGCTCTTGGACCCTTTCTGAGGTGGGGGTTCCTGGGAAGTCTCTAAGGTCCTGGAGACATGCCTTTCAAGAGAATTTTAAGACCTTCGCCCTTTCTGTTTCCTCTCTTTCACATCTGGCCATGAGGTGAGAGATTTTGCTCTGCTATTTGCTCCTTGCTATGAGGTGTCACCTCATCACAGGCTAAGGACAACCAGGCCAATCGATCATGGTCTGGAATCTCCAAAGGAATCAAAAGAATTTGATATAGTAATGGAAAGCTTACTACCACACCCAGGTTATAGTCTGTCATGGGCTAATTCAGAGAAAAATGGAAACCTTAATTTTAAGTAGGCCTTGTACGTGACCAGGTGGACCAAGCTAAGTGATTCATTTCAATAAATTCAGATTCCAAGGAAGTACTAGACTGAACATGAGCATTTAAACACAACTCTGTTCCTTCACAGTAGTGAATTAGTCACTGAACTTTGAAGAAATTCCATGTGTCCACAAATTTCATAGAGCCACCTATTTCTTTTCCTTCTCTAACCCACCCCCTTCAAATAAACAAGAAGAAAAGACCCTATTTGCTCTCTTCGTTTATGCTGAATTATCTGTATGGCTCTGGGCAACTTGACCTAGGTATTTGAGTCTGATTTTCTTCTTCTGTGAATATGGAACATTATACCAATGAGTATCTGTAGTTATACTGATTCTGAGTCATGCTGAGAATCTATGGAGTCTGTAATTCTAAAAGATATCAGCATCAAACTTTCTAAGTTGTGCCACTCTCATACTTTTATCTGTCTTTCCTCTTTGCCATAATACATGAGGTACTTAAATATGTTCAAAACTATCAGATAATTTACATCAAAAGAGAAATGGTTAATAAAAATGCTTTCACAACACCTCTACTGTGTACTTTGATCTTCCACCAAATAATTTTTAAAAGGACAAAATGCCAGACTTTTCAAATGAATTCAAAAAACGTCAAGAAATTATAGAGGCCTGCATATGTCTTTACTTTTTAATAAAATCCAGCTTCAAATTGACACAGCTACGGTAATGTAGCAGATAAGTAGAAAGGGGAAATAAATTTTACCCTTTAGGGGGTAGCTCGGGGGATTAGCCAGAGGATTGGTTCCTTCTCATTTGTTCATTTACAAATAAAGTCACCTGTGTGTACATTTGGTTTCTTCCCATGTGAGCTGTAAAGTACAAAAATGCCTCTGAATGTGCACAGATTTGTTTCCTTGGTAAATACTGAGAAGGGAAAATTTACATCTCACACATAGATTATATATCTATATTTCTGAAGCAAACCTAACAATACTACTTAATGCTACTTATTATTTTTAATTCCCCAACTTATTTTGAAAAAAAGAATGTCAAATGATTCTTGTTTGGAAATCATAGGAGAGTATGTCCATAAGACATTTAAGATGAATTATTACAATGAGTCTGTTGTAAAAACAGTATATTTTATGGGCCAGAATGACACAGAATATTTATCATCATCATAAGAAAGAGTCTCTGTGAATTAGTTATGGCTTTAGCTCTCTGGAGTAATCAATTCTCTTCTCACTTGTGGGATAAATATATTTTACTGCAGTCATCACGCATTCCTGTAGACTGCTGAGGGCTTCAGACCGCTCTCTGGATCACAGGTGTATGAATTTATTTCTATGGGTGTAGTCCCACACGATATGCATACTGACTATATTAAGCCGAAATGTGCAGATTTATTCCCAAATGAACGTAAAATGTCAAGGAATAAAAAAAGATTGTCTTACTGTTCTGTCAAATATTTTGCTTTCTCGTTTAGTCAGATTACGTGCATCAGGATACTTCAGTAAGATTAATATCTGTCTGTTAGTTAAATCAGAATAGAACATACTAAAGTTGAAACTTCCATCTTTCCTACTCAGAAGATCATGTGAAAACTCCTTAGGTTGAGCTGTCCTTTGTATGCTGCAGAAAGAAACAATCCCCCGAATTAAAAGAGACCGACCCATGTGACGTTCAACTGTGGTGTAAATGGATCTCCTTAATGGAGAAATAAGGTGCCTATCAGGCTGGATCACTTGCATGTTCTCGGTTGCACTCCTTCTTACGGGCGATCTGTGATTGTCAAGGGGGAGAAAAAAAGCACAGAATTGATATTTCACCAATATACCTAAAGTCTATAGGTATTGAAGGAATTCTGTGCCTAATGTTTCACATCGTTTCTTCTTCTGCATATGTATATGCTCTTACAATTCTCTAGTTTATCTGGCTATAGTAACAAATGCACTCAAGATCTATGTACCTGGGTCAAAGATCAATTAATACATGGTTCGTTTCTGCAGTGTCCAAATTCTTGACGTCCCATAGATGAGACGTCTGACTCTGTTTCAGTCTATTTTATATTACTCGGCATCATACAGCTATAGCTGTGAAAGAAGAATCCTATAACAGGGACTGAGACTAGAACTAAATGACAGTGAAGAGTTTCTGTCCATATTAAATTTCTTAATGGACATTGCGGCTGATTTTCATTAGCTCCGTGGGCATTTTCGCAGAACCTGAGAACCTGTGTCAGTACTTTTAGCTGTTGCTGATAATAGCTGTATTTCTAAACGAGAGTGATTTCCTGGTGTGGTTTTCTATTTACATAGTGGTGACTGTTTTCTTCTTAGCATTTTTAATGACTGCAAATAGAAAGGTTGTAGCAGTCAATAGATCTGTGAGACCGAATTGTCTGGAATTGAAATGCCCGCGCAGGTAGACAGCCGGGGAGTTCAGTGCAAATGCGAAGGCTACGGAGGGAAAGGACGGCTGCCCACACGTCAGTAACACGATTGACAGCCGGGCCCCTGACACTTTCACCTGGAACTGCGCGGCTGTATTTATCGTGATTAAAGCCATAATATAAAAACCACCATCTTACCTATTTTAAAAAATGCAGTTCAGTAAGGTTAGGCGTATCCACAATCTCACAAAATAGACATCTAGAATTTTTAATCTTACAATTCTGAAATTCTAAACCCATTAAATGGCAGTTTGCCTCATTTTACGAGTCCTTTTATTTTTACAATGTCTTACAATTTTCAAACTACTTTCACATATATTACCTTATTTCACATTTTTTCCAAAATATTAATTATAATAAAGTCGAACATTTACTTTTTGATGAGTATTCTGCTACATGTATAATTGATTTTCAAAATATAGCTATCAAATAAATAACTGTGGGAACTATTTTTTTTTAATGTATGGCTTTCTGTTGCCCGATTCATACAAAACCTAAAACATTTTAGATAGAAGTATTTCACTATAGAAAATATAAAATATATTAAATTATCACAATGAATAATTCAATAAAAGTTAACTTTATTGTCTTTTTAAGTTTAAAATATTGCTATATATTGACATTTAAAATAGTCTACATTTTATTCTCATTCTTCAAAATTTTACTAATGACAGTGAATCTTATCATCAGCATTATGCTACTGTCACAAGATGTTACAAATTCCTTGTTGCAGTGGCCAGACTTTGAGGAAGATGGACTCAATCTGTTTTCTTCCTTCTAGAGTTTATTTTACACACCCACACTCATCCATCTCATGTCTGATGTTTAAGGGTTCATCTGCTCTAGGATGCTTAGTGTCTAACCCCAAGTGGCAGTGAATATTTTACTCGTCTGTGACTAGAGACGTGGCTAATTCTCAACTTAGGGAAAGTCTCCTCTCCGTTATGGTGTATTGGCAAATCATTAAGACTTGGTGGCAAATGCATGAGAGTTTCATTTCTGACCCAGCCTGAGCTCTGTGATTTAGGACTACTTACTTCTCCTTTCAGAGTCTCAGTGTTCTGATCTGGAAAGATGCAGGCCACAGTGCTACACTGCAGGAGTTATTGGAAAAAACATCGTGTGTGATAATGGATGGGAAAGGGTCTGAAACAATAAAACGCTTCTCAGATATATTTATACACAGGAGCCTGGCTAAGGACAGGATCCACTGATTAAAAGGTGTGTGTATGAAGCACTGTAGCTAGAGTCCCTATTTTCCCTGTGACTACATGGAACTATTTCTCTAGTGAAAAAATGGGTCCTGAGACACATTTAAATTTCTGATACCATGACAGGTTCAGCAATATAGTCCCTTCTCTGCTTCTTTAGTACATATAAAAATTTGTTCTCAGTTTACAAATTCCAATGAAATAGAATTCTACATTATCGGTTGTCACTACCTAACCAAGTTTAAGACATTTCTGTTCTTTTAAAAATAAATAATAAAGATATTATTTATTAAAAAAATATATCTTTCTGTGTTTAGCTCTAGAAACTAAGGAAACTTGAAAAATTCTAGGAAGAACCCTTTACCGAAACTTTTCCTTCCCTCCTCTGTGCACATTTATATGCTCATTTTGAGTATCTTTTGACTGCTGTATGGTATTTTCTTGGCGAAAACCAAGAAAGTGTCTCTTCTGTTATCTGCTGTCCACACTGGTCCCAGAGTACATCACTGTATATGAACAGTATAGATTAGTAGAGAACACACCATCTGCACTTCTTTGTGCCTCTTCCTACTTACCAGCCTGGGTCAGCTTCTCTTGAAATCTCCTGTACTATTGCAATGGCCTGTTCACTGTTCTCTCCCTCCAGATCTCTCCCAGTCCATCTTTCCCATGCAGTTCAGTGGATTTGAAGTCGTGTTCTGATCCCTGTGACTCCTGTGCTATCATGTGATGAGTGGTCATCACTCTCCAGAGCTGTGCCAGTCAACTAGTCAGCCACTAGCCACACGTGAGTACCGATCAGTTCAAATGTGGCTGGTCTGAATTAAAATGTCCCGAAAGTGCAGTGTAGAAACCCAGCTTATGAACAGTTAGCAAACAACAACAATAATGACCAAAAAAACCCAAAACAAAACCAAAGCTAGCTCATTAACAGTCTCTATATTGACTATAAACTGAAATAAGATTTTGAATATATTGAATAAAATATATTATTAAAATTAATTTCGTCTCTTTCAGTGTGGCTACTGAAAATGTATAAATTTCATCTGTGACTTCTATTGGTGCTGCCCATTATTTTTCTATCAGATAGCTGATCTACAGGATGGAGTATAAACCTTTTCACTTGATATGATCTCTAGCTCCACCTTTATGTCTCATTAATCATTTTTATACACTATGTGTTAGCAAAATTGAAAAACTTACTACTTCCAGTACATTGCCTTCCTACTGCTTTTCTTTTAAGCTCAATGACTTTATGTATATCTTGAATTCAACACAGCTAATTACTTATTTTAATCTGTAGTTACGTTTCTTTCAAGACAGTACCCAAATATAATTTTATTTCCATCCTTCATAGCTCTTAGCATGGTCCCTTTCGTATAGGTAGGATTGACAGATAAAATACAGTTAAGGGCTGGGGATTTAGCTCAGTGATTAGAGTGCTTGCCTTGCAAGCACAAGGCCCTGAGTTCGATCCCCGGCACCACAAAAAAAAAAAAAAATACAGTTAAATCTGAGTTCCTGACAGGCAACAAATAATTATTAGAACTGCAATAATTAGGGCATATTTACACAAAAATATTGGATCCTTATTTGAAATTTATATTTGACTGTGTGGTCTGTTTTTATTTGCTAAATCCAGAAGCCTCAGACAGTAAGGAGTCCATAATTTTTCATAAAACACTGCACTAGAAAGCACACAAAATAATTAAATGACAATAAAAGGAAGGGAAAAATCAATCTCCATGAGCGACCTAGAGCCTGATTATTCCACTAACTCTTCCCTTCCAAATTTTTTTTAACAGTAAGCTCATAAGTAAAATACAGTCTTAAAACTGGGCTAATCAAAAAGGGACTTTAAAGTTTAGTGTGATTTCTCTGTTGTACAGCAGTACACATAGTCTTAGGTAACTCTGGATAAGATAGAAGGTAACATCCCTAATAAGAAGATCTTCATTGGGGAACCATGCCTGCACCCTTTTCTCTTGAGTTATCGGTTTGATCCAAAACATACTTAGGTTTTGTGCATAATATTTTACCTTTATATTTAAAAGGCTTTGTGTAACTGCTAGGCAAATAGAAGAAGCAAAAGATGCCGGTGACACTCATGTAAACTTTCCTTCACTGATAGCAAGATGTGGATACATTTCTGTCTCATGCTGTCTGATGAAAGCTTCCAAACTCCTGCAGACCTATCACTTGTTTATCTATCACGATTGCTCTCCTCTCTTTACCCCGTTAAAGCTGTGCAATTATGCTGTGAGCACCATAAGGAGGAAGAACGACTTCAGCTCTTTCATTTTTAAAAAATAATAGAAATAACATCCTTAAGCTCTGTGGCTGAATCCAGTATCCCCGTGAAGTTGACTGATGCCTGGTATAAACTTGACACCAGGCTAACTGAACATATTATGAGGACGTCACAGTCCTGTTCTGCATGTAGTGTCCCCAAATATGTTCAGCAGCAATCGGACTTCCTTTCAAATTTAGTTGAAATACTGCCTTTTCAAGTGAGTACATTTATATTGCAAGGCCAATTTTCCTTATTTCTTTTTTCCTGTGCTAGCATCACCTTAAATATCATACTGAGCTCTGCATGAACTCAGTGAATTCTCCCCAGGAGATGTGATGATCACATCTCGATGATCTCATTTTCCAACTTCTGCCATCAGTTCATTACATGATAAATCAAATAACTCCTGTATCTTACAAGTGTGCATTCTTTAGAAATACATAGAATTAAAAATATATGTTAAATGTTCATACTATCCAAAGTGATTTATAGATTCAGTGCAATCCCTATCAAAAACAATTTTTCTACAGAAATACAAAACACAATTCTAAAATTCATATGAAACCACAAAGAGATCATGAATAGCTAAGGCAATTAGTTGAAGCAAAAAGAACAGGGGAGGAGGCATCACATGATTGGATTTCAGAATATACAGATGTCCCTCAGTATCCAAATAGGATTGGTTCCAGGACCCCCTGCAGATACCAAAATTGGAAGATACCCAAGCCTCTTACATAAAACGGTATGCCATTTGCATATATAATTTATGTATATTCTTCTGTGTACATTAAACCCTCCCTAGTTACTTACAATACTTCATATAATATACAAATGCCTTGTATGAGTTGTAAGTGCCATGTGAATAATTGTTATATTGTATCGTTCAGGGAATGATGACAAGAAAAAAGTCTGCAGATTTAATGTAGATGCAATACTTTTCCTGAATATTTTTGATCTGTGGTTAGTTGAATCTTTGGTCGCAGAGTCCACAGATGTGGAGAATCAACAATACTAATAAGCTACTAGTCAGAACAGCTTGCTACTAGCACAAAAATAGATTATAGACCAATGAAACTGAATAGACAGCCCAGAAATAAATCTACACATTCGTGATTGATTGTTTTTCAACAAAGGTGCCAAGAACACACAACGGGGAAAGAATAATCTCTTCAATAGATAGAGTTAGGGATTCCCATGTGGAATGGAACTGGGGCCTTATCTCACACAACATACAAAAATCAAAATGGTTTAATGATTTAAATTTAACATCAAACTCAGGAAGAAATTGTCTTGACATGATATTGGCAATGATTTCTTGACTATGCTACCAAAAGCACAGGTAACAAAAGCAAAAATAAAGAAAAATTAGAATGAGATTATATCACACTAGAAATCTTCTACACAGCAAATAAAACAATCACAGAGTAAAGGTTAACTTGTCGAATGGCAAAAAATTTTTGCACATCATTTATCTGATAGAAAGTTTATACACCAGAATACAAATAACTTGATTTAAAAAATGGATAAAGAACCTGAATAGACACTTCTCAAAAGAAGATTTAAAGTGGACAAGTACAATTTAAAAAAATGTTCAATAAAACTGATCATCAAAGACATGTAAATCAAAACCATAGTAAGGATCACTCAAGATCTGTTAGAATGGCAGTTATTAAAAAAAAAGTGTGGTGAGGATGGGGGGAAAAGGCAACAGTGTACCCTCCTGGTGGGAAGGTAAATTGTAACATCATTACACAAAACATCATGGAGTCTCCTCAAAAACTTCAGAATAGAATGATCACATGACCTAGCCATCCCAATTCTAGGTATACAGGCCAAAACAAAACACAGATGAAATGGATATTGTGAAGAGACAATTGCACTCCTGCGTTCATTACTGCTTTATTTACAATAGCCATGATATGGAATCAATCGAAGTGTCCACTGATGGGTGAGAGGATAAAGAAAATGTGGTGTATTTTTCACCATTAATTAAAAAGACCCCATCATCTGAGACAACATAGATGAATGTGGAGGAAGTTATGATAAGTGGAATAAGCCAGGCACAGAAAGATAAATACTCCTCGATCTCACATGTGGATTCTCAAAAAGTTAAATTCATAGAAGTGGAAAGAAAAAATGGTGATTGCTAAGGGGTGAAGGAAATGGTGAGATGTTACCCAAAGGGTATAAAGTTTCAATTATGTGGGATAAATTAGTTCTGAAAGTCTAATGCACAGCATAGTGGCTGCAGTTAATAATACTCTGTTGTATACTTGACATTTTCTAAAATATTGTATCTTAAAGGTTCTCACCACATGCACATATAGGTAATTATGTAAGCGATGGATATGTTAATTAGCTTAATTATGGAAATTGATTCACTATATACACATGCATCAACATATCACACTGTATACTATAAATACATAGCACTTTATTTGTCAATTATACATCAGTAAAGTAGAAAATCGATACATGCATAATAAAAATATGCTTAAGCTGCCTTGGAAATACATATACACCCAATTTTGTATCTGATTTTGTGCGGTTTTCCATACCAGTTATTGTAGTGAGGAAGAGAATTAAAAGAAGTTTTGACTCTTGTGTTCTCTTCATTTTAACAACTCAATAACCCAAGTTGAAACTGATGATCCGAGAGACTGCTCTCTCCTGGCCATCATCATCTTTTATATTTTAATGAGTAAGGACTGAACCAACTTTTCAAGAGTAGATTTAAATAACTACCCATGAATAGCAATTCTTGGATCACTGGCTCTGGAGGTCTAAGTAGCAAAACTAAATCACATCAACTTGGGCTGGCTACAGCTGATTATATTTCTGATGTGGATATTTTCTGTGTGGCTCTCTGTAGAACACTATAGATGGTCTTTCCATTTTTGTTACCAAAAAGCAAATCAAAAGAATAATAACTTTTCTATAATTTCACAGTGTTCTACTGATAGATTTGCAAAAGTAGGATCAGGTTAGCATAGCCCATTACCATTGGGTTGCTAAATCATTTATGCTCAGGGATATCCCTGAATCCGAGAGGTTTTTTTTTTTTTTTTTTAAAAAAAACTTCTTTATTTCAGCTAGAGAAATCAAAAACTCCAAAGGTCTTTCGATCCTGGACAGAATTGGTAAAAACCCATGGGGTGCTGCAAGTGGTTTTCTTAAGTTGAATTTTTCTTACTCCATTTTTATAAACTGTAAATAGATGAAGCTTTCTCGATCATACCAACCCGAAACAAGCAAACAAAAAATGATCTTCAATGAGGATTTTCTGTGTTTGCTCTGCTTGTGCAGTCTTCACAGCATCATATAAAATGAGTTCTGGCTACCTCTCAGAGAAGAGTCACATCTTGTTGAAATAACAGAAACACTTTAGTAGCAATTGACCTTTTGCGACCAAGTGTGAAGCCTCCAAAATTCCGGGACTCTACCAGAGCAACACCAGTCTTCACTTTCAATTTTGAGATCCTAATTGTTCTAGGAACAATTCTAACTTTCCAGATCAGAGACTACATCATTCGATAACTTCGAACGCTACAATATATTGGCAGGTAAAGGGCGACAGAACAATATGTGGGGAATAGGATACAGGGTCAGACAGCTGGAGTCTAAATCTTGGATCTTCCACTTACTATGTGGCCTTGATCAGTTTCCTTACGCACCCAGCATGTCACTTACTTTTCCATAAAATGGGGAGCAGAACAATAGTAGCATTTCATAGAGCTGAGGTTAGCATTAAGTAAAAAATGCTTGTTTATAAATGTTAAAAATAAAATTAGATCAAATTAGAAAATCATAGAAATTTATCGTATATACAGAAGAACAATTCAGAACTAGGAAACCTAAAACAGGAAGCGGAAAGAAGCCCTGCTTGTGTCGGGTATAGAACAGTTTATAAAGCGTAATAGGGGGAGAATCTTTACTTTCTTTTGGGATTGCTTGTTACACATAAACATCCTCACTGAGGTGGGCAGAGCTGTTTGAGCTGATTTGCCTATAGGCAATGGTTTCATTTCACTGAATTACACTGACAATGATGTGAAACTTTAGGTTTTATGTTTTGTTTATGGTTAGAGTTAGTATTTCCAGGAAGCCAGAATGATGAAAAGTTTGACTATGCGGTTATGGATGGTAGGCATTGGAGTATACATGAACTGTGGCCCCTGTTTCTTTTTTATTTTGAACCCATTCAATACTCATTACTTACAGATTCTGTATTTGCAAATCACATAGTTGCTTATGTTTAATTATAACCCTTAACTCCATCCTCATAATTATTCAGGAATACACACATGTAGAGAGGGGCAAATTCTTTGACTCACCAACAAGCAAATTCCAAGCTGAAGGTGAGCAGGGTGGAGTCCGACTATCTTCCTTCAGCTCTTGCACAGTAAACAAGTATTCTTTTCACAGACTATTCCATGCCATGTTTTCACATTCCTAGACTTTTTACTTTTTGAATAGCTTTACACAGAGAACTGTGGTGCTGTGTAGCATTCCAAGCTCAGATGGGATGTATCTTATGGTGCAAAGTCATGTGGTAGATAAACTTCATTCAGGTATCTCTAAAGAACCCCTGTGCTCAAGCTGGAAGCCACAGTGGTGGTGTCCTGGATGCCAGCCTCCGAAGGATGCAGGATCATTTCCATCTGATTTCCTAGGGCTAAACGTAAGATGTGATGATGTGAAGCCTCCATGGCCAAATTCACAGATATCACTTTCTTCCACACCGTCATGTAAAGTCTTTGGCTGTACTTTGGGTTTCCTCGGTAGGGGCTGTGACCTAATCCATCTGTTTAAGGCTCATCAGCCCTGTCAGAGTGCAGAGTCTGCAGGAGGCTCAGTGCTCATTTTCACATCATCTTATCCATAAGTTTTAAGAGCACAGTCATTAGCATGCAGTGGCTCCAGGATTACTGCACAAAGGACTTTTACTCATGTTCTAAATCAGTTGAATTAGAAGAGTTTCTCAGAGAAACTTCCTGGTGCCAACTTCCATGTCCTCTTTTAAGTGCTCAAGCATGGCTACATAAAACCAATTAAGCCTGAAGCTGTTCCGCTTTCAGTTCTTTATTTCACTCGCAAGAGAGGGTATGCCAGACAATCTCATCGGTTCTGATGAAATCATTCAAATGTCAGGTAGAGAACTTTAGGATATCAGTGACTTACCCAAGGGAGTTAAAACTGCTTCATTCCTAATCAAGTCCCAGATCAGAGACCATCAAATAACTTTGTAAAGTCAATGAACAGAAATATAGGGGTATTTGTCTCCAAACTTTACTAATACTCTTCTGTACTGTATTAGAGTCTAAAGTCAGACTGAATTTCTAAGAGGACAGCATGAATGATGCCACTCAATAGTAAATCTCAAACAAAAACAGACGATGGATCACATCAAAGTAGAAAACTTCTGCAAAGTAAGGAAATAATCAACAGGAAAAAGAAGTAACTACAGAACGGGAGAAAATATTTGCAGCCTAGACATCTGGTAAGAAGTTAATATCCAAAATACATAAGGAACTCAACTTTATATCTAGAATATGAACAATCTAATTTTAAAATGGGGAAAGATCATAGTAGACATTTCATAAAAAAAGTCACATAAATTGGCAATGAGTCTAATTAAAATGCTCAGTATCACTAATTATCAAGGAACTGTATATCAAAACCACAATGAGAGGTTACCTTACATATATTAGATTGGTTATCATAAAAAAAAGATAAAAAGGGTTAGTGAGGGTGTGAGGCACCCTTGTTCACTGTTGGTGGGAATTTTCCCGTTGTGAAAAACTGTATGACTGTTACTGAAAGACTTAAAAATAGAACTACCATATCCAAAGGAAATAAGATCAGTATGTAGAAGGGTTATCTGCGCTCGCGTGGTTATAGTAGTACTAATCACAATAGCCAAGAAATGGAAACAAGCTCATGTACATCAATTGATGAATGGATAAAATGTGGTACATATGCACAATGGACAACTATTTGGCCACAGAAAAGAAAGAAATCTTGTCATTTGTAATAATGTGAGTGAGTCTGGAGGACATTTTGTTAAGTGAAATAAGCCAGGCACAGAAACACAAATGCCATATGATCTCACTCATGTGTGGAATATAAAAAAGTTGATCTTATAGAATTAGAGAGTAGAATGGTATTTACCAGAGGTTGGGATGGTCAGGGTGGTTAGAAAGATGTTAGCAAAAGACAAGAGGAATAATTTTAAGGGATTTATTATATAACATGCTGAAAATAATTACTAATATATTCTGATTTTGAAAAATGCTGAGAATGGATAGTAAGTGTTCTCACAGCAAAAATGGTAACTATATGAAGCAATGCACATGTTAATTTGCTGAAGTCATTTCACAAAGTACATTCGCTTTGAAATATAATACGGTACAAGATAAATACATATAATTTTATTTTTGAACTTAATGTAATAATAATTTATTATTATTAAAAATTTCTGACTGAATCAAGCCTGATTTTTGTTTGGTTGCTGCCAGTGTGAGAAGATGCTATAGTAGACAGTAAAATTAAACTTTTTTCCTTTCTTCTCAAAGGTTTCTGTGAATTTCTTTAAAACTTAATGTATTGATGTAAAGTCTAGGCAAATATGATAAAATTGTTACAATTCTTTATAACAATTATAATTTTCTTCTTTTCTAACCATATGGCGAGCTCTTATTTGTGGTAGTTATGTTATATAAAGTCCCAGTTTGCACTGAACCATTGCTCCGTGGAGAAATAGAGGGTTAAGTTCCTGCAAGCATTTGGTGTTCAGAACTGTTAATTGTCATGAAATTGGACTTGCCCTCAGCAAAAGAACTCATAAACATCACCTATACCTCATCCAAGGGGTCTGTCAGCATTAGCAAAATGCTAGCGACAATGGGTTTAGAAGATATTAAAGCTAGGGAAGAACGAAGACCAATATGCTATCTAGGATGGGGTTCAATAGGCTGGTACTCCTGCCCACAAAGGAAGGATTACTCCTAGTAATGCAAAAAACCTTGCCAAGATCTCAAGTCCTCAGGATTCACATTCTGATGTAGTGCTAGATTCAAAGGAATTTAAGCACAAAAAAGTCTGTGAGGTTGCTGTTGAATTAAATCCAGAAATGTGCAGTGTTTCTTACTCATTCATTTTTCCCCAGTGAAAGGAACCAGGCATTGAAGAACCATTAGCTCTGAAGTCATAAATGTCTGATTTATGGTCTATTCACTAAGTGATCTTTGGCAGGTTTCTAAATCTCTCCTGAGCAATCATTATCCTTATCAACAACCTGTTACGATTGCTGTCCACACTTGAGATTCTTTAGATAAAGTAAAAGCGCCTGCAGCATGGTGAGTTCACACTTGAGACTCTGTAGATGAAGGAAAAGTGGCTGCAACAATGTGAGTTCTTAAGAAAAGTCAGTTTGTATTCTTTTATTCCAAGTAGTTAATCAAATGGTGATACCTGACTTGGCTTGCTCGTGCTGTTCTCGACTTGATTTTGGCTAGGAGCTGAATTTCATGGTTCTTACTTGCTTCCGTTTCTGAGGCTGGGCTTGTATTTTATCCCTCAGAGGTGACTTAATCACCCTGGCCTTGCTTTCCGTGTCTTGGCTCTGGTCTGTCTCCCGGCACACATAAGCTCTGACACTTACAATGGCTTGCAGGCCTCTGCTCTGATCGTTGGCACGTCTCCAAATCTGAAAGGCAGAATTTCTAGGACCTGCTCATTCATCTGCTTTCCCCAAGAGGGAACATGTATGAGTACTTTCAACATCCCACTTCAGTCCGGGACCCACGGAATAAAGTGAGATAGGAGCTTCACATAATATTCTATAAAGCACTGCTGAAAGTTTCCCATATCCAAATTCCACCTCTAGTTAGTTGATAATTAAAGGTCATGGTTTCTCTAATTTTCCACAGTGCTTCATATAATTTTAGGTTTCCTGACAAAATTGAACTAATCTGTTTTTAAGGCAAGGCAATTACCAGTCTTATTTTAAACCACTATGTGTGTCAAATAAAGACACACGTCCTTATTCAGAATTCTTCACTGGAAAAAATCGTTTCCTATTCAAATGCTTGCCAGATAAACTCCTTGATTTTATTTTATCCTGAGAAAGCTTTTCTTTAAAGATTGTTAAAACCAGGGTACTCTAGTTTTCTTTGTACAATTAGTGTTAAAACACAGAGTTATCTGATTTACAGTTAATCATGTCTCTTAGCTAGAAGCTTGAGACTCTGGCCATATGCAGCTGCAGGCAACAGAAATCCAGGTTATTCCAGCTGTGCAGGGAGCTAGTGAAAGAACCAGGAGCAAGACTTCTGCTCTTGGTCTCTAGTACTCTGTTCACTAAGTCATGCCCTCTCACCTGGCATTTTTAAGATCCATGTTAACCTAGCAATTTTTATAGTTTTTAAATGTAGAAATTAATTTTAATATGATCCCCTACTCAAAAATCCCACTGTGGTGGTACAACCAGGGTGTGCAATACCAAAAGGCCTGGATCAGTGTTTCATTCCTTCTGTACAGTCTCCTTTTAGCTACAGGTGCTCTCAATACATCTCTGGAGCAGGTGAACTCATTCCTTTGATAGACAGCACACTGTCACCTACCCTAGCCCTCAGCACAGAAGCCATTCAGAAACACTGCTGGCTGCAGGCAGCTTGAGAATCTTTGTTTAAAGCTTTTTCCTAAGGTTTTTATTATAAAAAATGTAGGTAAGTAGCTAGGTCAAATGGACAAGGCTGTGTTAAAAGTTCATAAATGCAGAACTTTGAAAAGTTCTATTTGAATCCTGAACCTGGAAACAAAAGAACAACAACAACAGCAACATCAAACAGGCAACAGAAAAAAAACAAATAAAAGAAGAGAAATGAATATTCAACATCTCTGTAGAACAAAGGGAATATTATCACTTCCAATAATCCATTAGGAGAAGCCACTCTTTAAGATTTAAGGAGTATGTTTACTATATGTTATTTTCAATTAAAAAGTCTAAGAGATGGGTAACGAATGAACGCTCAGTGATATTTCCATTACACAACCGTTTAAGGGAAGCGAGGACAAGATACGCGGTGGAAAGGGCACTGGATTCACAGACAGATGTGAAGGGTCTCACTGTCGGTTCCACTAGTCCATATTTTCAGTGAAAACAAGCTTCCTGTTGCCTTCACGCTGTGGTTTCTCATACCTTACACAAGTAACTGTGCTGACTCCTGCCTTCTTCACAGGTTTATGAAAACTAAATGTGACTGTTCTTGTGATATGTGTTGGAATTGTCTGAAAAAATATTAGGTCATGAAAACTAAGATATTATACTCGGTACACAGGAGGCCCCAAAATAAGACCATTGCTACCAACCTACTCACTCATCTCTCGACTTCCTTGGATACTTTGTGCTATTTGACAAAAGCCAGCCATGTCACTTTGGTCACCCAAAACACTGCTTGCTCATAGCCTTCCCTGCTCAAAAGCCAGGCAAAAACAAATCAAAGAAACACACAAGCAAAAGCCCCCAAAACTAAAGCAAATAGTTTTGACTCTGTAATTATATTGTTATCTTTTTCTAATTTTATCCTTGTCATAAAAATTCTCACTTTACTTGCAGTCAAACTATCCTATCTGTCATTGTACCTTTAGATTTCCTGTTTTACACTTAATCTTAGTCAAAAGGCCGAGAACTGATAGATTTCCAGTTCTGATGCCCCTTTGCCATGATACCTATCCTTTAAGACCAAGTTCTTTTTTTTTTTTTCTTTCTTTTTTTTTTTTTTGTGGTGCCGGGGACTGAACTCAGGCCCTTGTGCTTGCAAGGCAAGCACTCTAATCACTGAGCTAAATCCCCAGCCCCTAAGACCAAGTTCTAACACAACATCCTCAATTGACTCAGCATTGCATCAAAAGTACTGTACTTGAGCTCTGGATTCTCCTCTGTCACCAAACCAGCTTTCTGATCTTGTGTAAGTGAATGAATCTCTCTAGCTTTCATCTTTTTTTTTTTTTTTTTTTTTTCAGTGGTACCGGTAATTGAACACTGGGCCTTTACACTGAGCTGCATCCCTAACCCCCATTATTATTGTTGTTGTACTTGATGTTATTATTATTTCTTTTGAGATAGGGTCTCCCTAAGTCACTAAATTGCCCAGATTGGGTTTGAAGTTGCAATCCTCCTGCCTCAGCCTCCAGGAAGGCTGGAATTACATGTGTGCACCATCATCTTGGCTTAGTTTTATCAACTTTAGATGGGATAATAATATTCCCAAGATCTAGATGAAAGGATTCCTTAATTCCCTTTCAACTCAGGACATATCAAATACATAAATCAAAGAGTCAACAAAACCTCTGTGTGTTATTAAGAGGTCTAAGAATATTTAAATTCTTCATCATGAATAGTGTTTAATATGAAATACATAACTGATATTTGAATTCACTTGCATATAACCAACTTTTATAATTGTTGACCTGGAGATATGAACCATATTCTTGGAGATAATGGACCAGATGAATTTCATTTGATGTCTATCATGAAATGCAGCTAAGTGAAACTTTTTGTATCTCCATGTCTTCCACACTCAAATAGGATATATATATATGCATGTATATTAAAGGTACTTTGCTATGCAAGGAACTGAAATTCTCAGTGCAACAAAGGAGAAGTTCATAGAAAAAGGATCTAGCATCAGCAGGTTTTCTAATCATGACTGTGTTGGCGCTGATATAACCCTCTAAAGGCAGAGGTAGCAATAACAGAGTGTGGTTCCTCTGGATTTATGTGCAGTTAATAAAAATGTCCACAGAACATTTCACAAAGTGCTACAAGTATTTTCATTAATAATGCTAACTAAACATTGACATCAAATAATTTGTGTTAAGAAGCACAAACGAGAGGACTGTGGTCATTACCCAGTAATAGGAGGTTTATGTCCCTGGTGAAAAATGGGAGAGACATTTTCATTTGCATAAAATATTTTAAGTTATTTTTCATTCCTCCTCCCCTCGCTAAATTCGCCTTTTAGGCACCTGACAAGCATTACATAGCCCAGCGCTCTGTTTGTCTTTAAGTTAGGGTTACAGATTAATAGAGAGACGTTTGTATTTTTATTGGGAAAGTAAGAGGACAAGACTTTGTCACTCATGAAAGCCTCCCTTCCACTGGTAGGGAGGTTCCTGTATTCCTGGGAAAGTTATCCACATAAGCATTTATCTTGTTCCCTCATCAATTTTAGTCATATATAAAACCTACACCTGTTGGCTTGACCGAGGATTTAAGTAAAATCACAGCTCTTTATGGTCAATCAGAAAACTAAATCCCAAGCAGATTCACTAATTCTTTCAGCACTTATTCAATATCTATCGAGTGTCAGGTATTCTTTTAATCTCTAGGGCTACAGTGGTGATAAAACCCAAAGTTTCCGACCTCGCGGAACTTGAATTTTTATGAGAGGGCAGAAGACAGTTTAAAAAAAAAACTATAAAAACAATTAATATACTGCCAAGCAGAAAGAAATGCTATAAGGAAAACCTTAAGCAGAGTAAAAGTCCAGTGAGGTAGAAGGGCTACATTAGATGGGATGGTCAAATAAACCCCTTCTGAGCAGGTCGTATCCCAGCAGAGACCAAAATGAAAATCTTCGAGAGATCATGAATCAGATGTATTTTGACCAATTCCTAAACAATTTACACTGTGGCACGTTCTAGAAGAAACACGGGACTCGGCCTTTAGATCACCTGTGTGTCTGGAGATGCCAGAATGGAGTTATCAGACAATAGCTAATAAACTGTCAGCCCATGTATGTTTAAAACAGGCACCCACACCAGAAGGGTTTGCCGAGTATCTGGGGAAAGTTTCATGGAGGACACACATCTTCTGTTTCTGAAGATGAAAAGAAGCCGAGAAAGTGGACGATGACATAAAATAATACAGTAAGATGGGCAGAGCACAGGGAGCCTCAGTGAAGGCATAAAAGTAGGCGAAGAAGAGAACAAATGGACCGAGCAACAGCTGTACCCAGCATACAGGCTAAGTGGCTGATGGAGGTTCCCCCACTGAACCCTTTAACAATACCTGCAGCAGACTAAGGAGATGGTTAAGTCCAGAGAGGACAGGGGACGCCAAGGTCATGTTCATTTTAAAGGAGATTCCTAAAGGAGAATAAAGAGGTTGATCTTCTGCAAAGTGAATGTTTGGAAGAGTGGAAGGAGAGAAGTTTGGATAGAGTGGATGGCTGCAAAGTACCAACACGGTCATGTATCCAGAGCCTGAAAACCAGGAAAGAGTGGTGGAGGGAATGCAGAGATGGGTGATACTTCTGCTTTTGAGTTGAGGTAGAGGAATTGGGGAATAAAGTATGAATTTGAGGACATTGAGACATGCTAGTTATAGGAGAATAAGGATGAGAAAGTCTTGCCAGTTTTTCTAAGAGATTTTGGAAGGCAAAGTAGTAGAAGGTATAGAGCTGGGATAGCTGGGAAGGAGATTCAAATGGTAGACAAGGTCAGTACAGTGTAACTGAGAGTCATGGCTTCAGTTTGTGCCTACTAAGCGGTTATTCAGCCCCTACATTTATTCTAGTGTGTGTACTTAGCTAGATCATTACTTATAGAGAGCTGGTCTTTGAACCTGAGTCATTCCTTCTACATGATTTCCCAGGACTTTTAGCTTCAGTCTTTCAAAATCTACCTTTTTTCTACACACGTGCAGTTTTTATGTAAAAAATTTGCATGAACACTCTCTGCAATGAAGTGCCCTCTAATTCTGATCCCTCCTTCTGCTCCTTTTTCCATTTAGTATGCCATAGTTTCGTAATTCTGGATAACAGTATTTTATGATAGTAGCAGAATGTTAGTAGTTCATGTATTCTCTCACCAAGTTAACATATCAACAATGACTGTAAGCTTTTCAGTTTAAAGAGAGCCAATATAGGGATTTCAGTTTTCATGACAAACAAGTAGGAAAATAATTGAAGAAATAATATGTTTCTGGGTTCTAGAGAATTGTTTTCTCAATTTAGAAAATCAATAAATAATGCTAATTCATAACTGAATATTAGCAGTATTAGTACTGGAAATATTTTTATGACAGTAAATAAAATAACAATGAATATGAATTGAATAATAGTTGATTAATCTAAGCCAGAGATTATTTCCTTAATATTTTAATTAATTTTTCCGAGTCCATCAGCGTTCTCAGTCTTGTTGCTCTGGAGTTCTGTGCCCAGTACCTTCCCATGTCCACGCTCCTTCCCAGAGATACTGCTTCAGTCTTTTCTTCCCTCAGAGCTCATTAGTATTTTAAACATGCAGTTAAGTCATTTGCCCCTATTAATGAAGTTCATCAGAAGAGTCCACGAGAACATCTTTGGCACTCATGAGTTAAAGAAAAACTCAGTGCAGTGTTCCCCTTTGCTGCGGCTCGGTCTGTTTCCTCCCCAAGCCCCGATTCCCTAATGTGGACCTCACTCCCCAAGGTGATGGTATCAAAAACACAGACTCTGAGAAGTGAGTGGGGTAGATGAAGCCTTGAAAGAGGGCTTTCATATGGGATTAATGGCTTTGTTAAGAAGAAGAAGACAGAGAAATTTCTCTCTCTTTGCCAGCTGAGAACACAGCAAGACAGTGGTGATCAGCAAAGAGGGAAGAGGGTCTTCACCAGGAACCAAATCATCTGGCTCCCTGATTTTGGGCTTTCCCACCTTTCATCTGTGAGAACTGAGTGCCTGTTGTTTAAGTAACCCCGACTATATTTCCTTATAGGAGCCCAAGCAGAGCTCTGTACCCTTGGAAAACTTAATGAACTGATCATCATTCTCATTATTATTGCTGAGATTTACATATTTTGTTTATCCAAGGTAATGACAGATAATTTTAATGTCTCTGAATGATTTTTCTGCAGATTAATAGACTGGAGTTGAATACTCTGGGATATTTGCTCTCATAGTACAATTTACTTTTCCTAACATAATTGAAATTGCTTATCAGCCTTTTCTTCAAATTCTCAGCTTTTAAATCTCATTGAATACATGAGGTCACGAAGGAAATAAATATGCATGTCAGTCCAGGAGCCCAGATCTACAGACCATAAATTTCCAGACACTAAACCGGACTGTCTTTTCTTAAGTTTCACCTGAGAGTTGGGGATTTGGGCCCTTCTGGTATTACATGGTTAATGAATGAACTTCAAATTGACTGGGTATGGGTTTTATTGTATGAGAAGTGAAATTTGACTGGAATGCTTGCAAAAAAAAATACTTGCAGAATATTGTCCCAGAAAGGGGAAAGAACTAGAGTATCAATTATGGCATTTCTTTTTTCCCCATTTTAAAATAGCTTATTTGCTTATTTTTTTATTAATACATCTTTGTAGTACATAATGATTACAATTATTGTCAGTATTTGGTACATGAACAGAATGTATCTTAATTCTTTCTTTAATCCCCTTCCCCTTTCCTCCGACCCCATTCTTCCATCTCTTGGACATCTTTTCCTTTTTATTTTTGTATATGTTCATAGTACATAATGATTATGTACCTTGTAGGGACTTGATACATGTACACAACACATTACAATTTCATTTTTTAAAATCCCGTTTCTCTTCCCTCCTGCCCTGCTCCTTCCATCTCTTGGTCCCCTTCCCATATGGTGAAGTTCTAGCTCACTATTTCCTTTTGTCTATCTTTTACTTTGTTCTTTATTTATACTTTGAGTTTCTCATATGAGAAACCATGTGATATTTAAGTTTGTTTGTCTGACTTATTTCACTTAACATTGTGTTCTCGAGGAGCATCCATTTTCCTAGGAATGACTCAAGTTTATCCTCCTTTATGGAAGAGATGGAGAGTAGTACTTTCTTGTGTATAAATATCACAATTTTCTTTATCCATTCATCTGTCGATGGGCATACAGGCTGCTTTCAAGATTTAGCTATTGTGAATTGTGCAGCTATAAACATGGGTGTGTATGAATCCATTTATGCCATTCCTTATGACTTGTTAAAATAAGAAAAACATCAGGATGTTATATTCTTTCAATAATCTGGATACCAGATGTGTAAGGATATTATATTCTTTCAATAATCTGGATACCATGTGATTTATTTAATTAGTGAGCATTTGCTGTGGACCTCATATGTGCAAGACACTATGAAATGAGTTGGGAAAGTAAAGATGAATAACTCTGGGCCCTATCACCCAGGGAACTGAACAGTCTAATGCAGATACAGGCATGCAAATACAGTCTAAGGCAAATAAATAATTTCACAGCAATCTGAGGAGTAGTAATATAGATGAATCTGACAATGGTTATGGAACCCTGTGGAAGTAGTAAAATTTTAAATTCTTGAAATATATATTGTCAAGAGGAATTTGGGTACACACATATGTGCAATGGTTGCAAACATGCTTGGAATGTCCTATTAGTGGGAAATATTAAAGCTCGCAGAAACATTTTTGCATGAAGTTCACCTTGGGTGAAATAACTGTCCTCAGTAAACTCTAATTCATCATCTGCAGGCATCTCAACAGCTCTACAAACATTCTAGGCATAAAAAACACCTCCAGTGTTGCTACTGCTAAATAACAGCATTTCCCTGTCTTTACATTTATTTCACACTGTCTTGTTAGAAACTACTGAAATATCACCATGTTTACCATGGGAAGAATGGATCACAAAACTTAATTGGCAGTTCTACCTTACACAGCCTTAAGGCAAAATGTTCCCGGGAATATTTCACTTTACATGTAATGTGAATATATATATATATTTTTTTTTTCTATTTTTTTCCACACACTCTTTTGAGATTGTGTGTGTCCAAAAATTTATCCCTTTTTTCTAGGAGATCCAATTTGTTGGAACGTGATTGTTTGTAGTGAGTCTCATGATCATTAGTATTTCTTTGGCATCAGTTTTAATGTCTTCTTTTTCATTTTTAATTTTATTTACTTGAGTCTTCTCTCTTTTTTTAAGTCTGAATTTCTAAGTTGGTCGATTTTGCTTGCCTTTACAAAAAGCGAATTCTCAGTTTTGTTGATTATGTTATTTTTCTGGAATGTATTTCATTTAATTTCACTCTAAGTCTATTGTTTCCCTCCTTTTGCTAACTTTGGCTTAGCGTCTTTTCCTTTTTCTAGTTGTTTGAGGCATAAAGTCAGGTTATTTATTTGAGATCTTCCTTTTTTTTTAACCTGTATAGGATTTTTATTTATGTATTTATTTATTTTTTATTTTTTCCTCCTTTTTTAATGTAGAGATTGATCCAGATGAATGTCACTCTTCGTATTTATTTTGTTGTATACCATCAATCTTTCTACACTGTGTTCTTATTTCACTACTCTCGAGACACTTTTGAATTTCTCTTTTGATGTCCTCATTGACTCATTGGTTGTTCAAGAGTAAAGTGTTCAATTTCAACATATTTGTGAATTTTCCGGTTTTCTCTGGTTACTCATTTCTAGTTTTATACATGTGTGTTCAGAAAAGATACTTGAATACCTGTGTTAAGATTATATTAGAATGCTACAATAATTAAAATTATATGATACTGGAATAAAGACAGATTTCAGATCAATGGAGCAAAATAGAGTTCAGAAATAGGTAGAATTAAAAGCTAGTCTCTTCAATAAATGGTGCTGGGAGCACTATATATCCACATAGAAAAGAATGAAATTTGATTCCATCTTACACCATACATAAAATTCAGCCCCAAATGAGTAAAAGCTTAAAGATGACCTGAAACTGTAAAACAACTAGAAAGAGCTCCTTTATGTTAGTATTAGCTGTGACTTCTTGGCTATCAAACCAAAAGCACAGGCAACTAGGACACAAATAGACAGGTGAGAATGTATCAGACTATTAAAATTCTCTACAGTAAAAGAAATGTTCAAAAGAGAGGACAGACAACCTCCAAAATAGAAGAAAACACTTACAAACCTTTTATCCGATAAATGGTTAATATCCAATATATAAAAGGAATCCTACAGTCCAATGGCAAAAAGACAAATTACTTGATTTAAAAATAGGCAAAGGACTTTAATTACTACGACAATCAATGAACTTCAAAAAGATGTAAACAAACAGCTGAATTAATTAATCACCAAGTGATTAAATAGACATTTTTTATGAGAAAACATAGAAAGGGATGCGTTATAGGAGATGGTACTCAAAATCATCAGGGAAAATCGTCAGGGAAACACAAATCAAAGCCACAATAAGTGTCATACCTGTCAGAATGACCATTTTTCTAAGCTTTGAAGAGGATTTAGAAAAATCAAACCTTAGTATTTCCTCAGTGGAAAGTAAAAATTGTGCAGTCATTCATTATGGAAAACTGTATGAAGTTTCCTCCAAAATTTAAAATAGAACTATCATGTAACTCAGCAATTCCAATTTGGGGTATATATCCAATAGAATCGAAATAAGGACCTTGAAGAGAAATCTGCATTCTCATGTTCACTGCAGCCACATTTACTGTAGCTAAGATACGGAAACAACTGAAATGTACAAGAACAGATGAGTGAATAGAGCAATATGGTATATACACTGAATGGGATATTTTTCAAAAAGGAAGGAAATTTTGTCCTATACTACAACACAGATGAACTTTGAGGATATTGTACTATGTGAAATAAGCCAAGGCACAGAATGACAAATATTGGACGATTCCACTTTGAGTATCTGCAATAGGTTAATAAGAGAGAATGGAATAGAATAGAATAAGATAGAATAGAATAGAAAAGAATAGTGGCTTTTAGGGGCTAGGGTAAGAAGAATTGGGAGTTATTCCTCAGCAGATAGAAAGTTTCCCTTCTGCAGTGAAAATTCTAGGGATCAGCTTTTCAATAGAATAGCTCTGTAGTATGGCACTGGGCCCTTAAAAATCTGTTCAGTGGGCAGGTCTCATGTTAGGTATTCTTAGAGCAAATCCAAAAAACAAAATGAAATAAAACACAAAACAAAGTGAAGAGTGGCACAATGAAACTATTAGAGGTAACGAATGTGTTTAGTATCTTCATCAAGGTTGTGATATCACAAATGGATACATGTGTCCAAACTCAATACATTAAACATATACAGTTTTGTACGCCAGTTATACCTTAATAAAGCTGTTATACATATATGTATATCGTACAGACACACAGATGCACACTATATATATGTATCTATATATATACATAAATATATTCACTCACACACACACACACACACACACACACACACACACACACACACACACAGAGAGCTACACTTACAGTGCCAGAGGTTGAAGACTCTACTTACCTTTTAAAACTTAGTATATTACATTATACTTCTAGAGTGTCTATGTCTACAAACAACATCAATGTAGTTGATTCTGTACAGCTACTATTACATGACAAATGCAAATATATTTTCCCATGTGTTGTAATTTAGTACTTTATCTTCATTTATAACCATGTAAGTACTGTGCTTGATGAATTTGAAGAGTAAAAATATCTGACAGGCCAGTCACTTTATTTGTGGCCTCAATTTAAAATTTTAAGTAGACGCCTCAATTTTGGACAGAGGCTAAAATTTCCATTTTCCCTCAAGTCAATTCATTGCACCATATTTATAAGACACACTTGATTTGATTGTGCTAAAGCCTTTAATCAAGGAAAGCATACGCAGATTGTGGTGAGATAGATTTTCTGGTTTCATTTATGGTTGTGTGGATCATCTTGGTACACAGATGGAAATATAATCACTTTGTTAACTAATGATGGCCCCACCCAATTACTTTAAAAATAGTAGGGAGGCTTCTCATGCCCGTGTAGTGAAGGTCTGGTGAAGTACGAGTTACTGTCTTCTCTGCTTCCATCTTCAACATTGTGCACCAAGGAACAACCATTAGGTTACCTTTCTATCTGAGGCTGTAACTCTGCAGATCATATTTGCTAAGGCACAGACAAAAACTACACAATAAAGAGCAAAATAGAAGAGAGATAATAAGAAATAGGGAGAGATTCACATAATCTGTTATTTTAAAAATATTTTACTCTATATGATAATTTATTTCATTTATACTAAACATTCACCTTAGTTTGTTGAAAAGCAAGTTTGTGTTATCTGTTTGTTTTCTGTAAGAATCTTTTTGATTTATGTCTCGTACTGAGTAACTACTTTGATGATGATATACAGTGTAATAACTCGTTATTCTCTTATTATTTGGTTGTGAAAATGTTTTATTTTTCCATAAAGTAAAAAAAAACTTCAACTGACATAATGTCAAGTGAAGGCATCTTGAAGGGGAGGAATTTCCTGCGGTTATAAGTGAGCAGAGGGGTTCAAGTAGTTTAAATCGAAGGTAAGTTTTGAAATCTGTTGAAAATCATTTTTAAACCTTTGTTATAAAGCTTAAAGATAACTTCAATTGAAAACATAATGCCATTTATACTGCATGTAGTATTCTTCTGAAAATTTACACTGCACATGTTCTTGGAACAGGAGAATGCAACATCCTAATTTTCCCTCATGTAAAGAAGTAGTATTTTTTTTTTCTGAGTTCTTGGATATGAGTTGTATAGTGTCTACTTTCACATGATGATTGGTACCCTGAAAAATGCATGGGGACTATTCAAGGTGTTTATCAAATAAAATATGATATTTTAGTACTCAGTATTTACTACCGGACCGAAGAGATTTCTGCTGCTGGGAAAACATGTACTGCTAATATATGATTCCCTAATACACACTGATTCCTAAAACAGCAAAAACCTTTCCAAACTACAGATTTTGTTTACATTCTAACTTCACCTTCACTTTTAAATGACTTTGTACTCATTGTTGCAAATAATACCATTTCCTAGTGACAAAGAGGTGGGAACTAAGCAGTTTGGGTGTTTGACTGAGAACTCTTATCTTTACACATCATTATTTATAAGTCATAAATTCCCTTCTAAACCTCTAGTGAAAAGTGAAAGATTAAATGACCTATTCTAGAGGATCTTCAGCCTCCTCATGGTTCAGGGGACAACGACCACAGCGTGGATGCACGGAACTGTCTGATATTCAGACCTGTGGAAAACGCCTCCTGGTCAGCTCCCGTGGACTCCCCCAGTGTTAACCCAAAGGCTCCTTCCACACTCCCAGCCCTTGTTAGGCAGGTTCTCTGCTTACTGCCAAGAGAACCAGGAGGAGATGAATACGCAGTGACAATATTACAGTGACAAATACTTCACACTTACTCCTCCTAGACCTAAGTACAGACAAATGGAAATACATTCAGCAGCCCCTAAAAAGGGTTTATATTTTTGCTGGCATTCTGATAGCTCCATTTTCATGCTGAGCTCTTTAATAGCAAAATCTGGCATGTATTTTGCTCTAAGTAGATTGTGAGATGGGAGGAGAGTGATTTTTTATTTTTAAGTAGCTTATGTAGGGAACCTCACACATTTCATGAGTACAGCATTTTCATCTGCAAATTCTTCAGGCCAGAGAAATGACCACGGGATTCCTGGATCGGAATCAAACAAAAGCTTTGGTTCACAGTTATTGCCAAACTACTTATTATAGTGGACGGCTCTACTTCCAGTTTCACCATTCAATGCAGAAGTCAAGGAATAAGAAGGCTGGAGGATTCATGTGTGAGCTGGCAAATAATTAGATGCACACATGGCTTCCACTCTCCAACATGGAAATAGTTGTTTTATAGCTGCTATTTCTTGAATGGGGCCCAATATTCTTCTAATTTATATTTTCTGCACTTGTTAACTCTTTCACATTCATGCCTTTTACTCTCCAGACCTCACTAATCCTTTGTCTCACTCACAAGTGCCCTTCTGGTTTCCCTGGGCACCATCCTCTCTGAGACTCTGAGCATCACTGCTCTGGTCCTGGTTAGACGGCACCCTATGGACGGCAGGGTACATTAAGCACCACAGCACACTGCCTTGTAGTTGCTATTAGTCTCATCTGCTTTGCCCTTGGAGACTGAAAATTGTCTGGAGAACAGAACCTGCTACATTTATGACATTCATTGTTGCTTCTCTGGTGCTCAACAGTTGAATGTATGGAGGCCCTTGCCATGGCATCCATAGGAAGAAGGAAGAATTTTAGGTGAGAAAGGCTAGGTTTTGAGAATGATAAGCTATGTTTTTCAATCTTCACCAAACAATTTAGGATAATTATGTATAGGTGTTACATAAAATGCAAAAACAGATACATGTAAACTATCAGTTGTAGAATTAGGAATTTTTAGTAAACCTCAGTTCAGGAACTCCTCTGCCATTTTCAGCTCCTGCTATAGGTGTTCCCTCATCTGCACAATGTCTTTGGGATGGGGCAGGGGGCTCACTAGAGTTCAGTCAAAAATAGATTTGTCTAGAAGGGGAAATGGAAGAAAAAAGATGGAAGAAAAAATAGTGAACGTGTTTGATGTTGAAGAAATGCTTAACTATATAACTTTTATGCAAAAGTCACTCAGGAAAGTTCACCCTTATGAAAATTCAAACTCTATAATTTTCTCAAGGTCATTAGAACTTGGGTGTTCTGAAATGTTTGCATAGTTTGGCAGAAAGCAAACTACTGGTAGCCATGACTCTTTATTTTTTTACTATGACTACACAATATAAGAATTCACGTGTACTTCACCACATTATTCTCAAGACAAGGAGATCTGATTAGGAAAAAAAATCCTGTAAGTATTCCTCTTTTTCTGAACTAGAACCACTGAGAAATTTTCCCTTTTCTTAAGTTTTAAACTAAGGAAAGGCACTGGTGCTGTTTGTAGATGTATGAATTTATATTCCAGACCACGGAACTTTTTATTGCCTCTGTGGAAGGTGCAGATAAAGCTACAGATACAGCTTCCTGATTGTGAAAGCATATTTGTAATTGAGCTCTGTATTGAATAATTTCCTTTAAGCCAGGCAAACTTTACAAAAGAACAAAGGGCATGTGGAAGTCAGACACAGAGCTTCCCAAAACACAAGTCCAGATAGGTTTTCAATAATTTAAATGGCCAATTTGAATAAAATTTTATATTAGTTAAATCCTCTGATTGTTCATTATAATCTTTAATCAAATCATAAGTCATCCTAAAAGGCACTATAACATATGCCACATGCTTTATTCTAAGTTATAAATGTATAATTTTCAGTTAATTTTAAAAACCTCTCTCTATGGAAGCCTATTCATCAATGAAATTTCAAAACTGAGTTAGCCAAATATGCTTCAGCACAAAAAGACTAAAGGAATATAATGAATAATCAAATCCTAGAAAATGGAAAAAAGGCAGATTGTCTTTTTAAGGTCAAGATGGCACATGCCAGGCAGTGATTTCATTCCTTCACTTTTTTCTCAGTGTGGCGCAATTAACCAATCACAATGCTGAGTCAAGGCGACCGCAGAATCCTACTCAACACAGAACTCCAGGTAGCCACAACCAGTCTACTGGACCAATATACTAAATATTAACGCTCTGTTCAGACATTCTTGGTATTCTTGCTGGCATAATTGTTTAGTGGTGGCTTAGAAGAATTTTGCTCTGGGAAGGAACTAGAGGTCATCTGGTTTGAACAACTGCTGCAGAATCACCCAGAAAATGTATAAAACTTTGTTTAAAACCTTTCAAATTGGAGACTTTTACTGAAGTAATAGCCATGTCACTTTAGAGTAACTCTTAGGTTACAAAATTGGTTCTTATTTTGATCTAATTTTTTTTTGTAATGTTTTCACAGAACAAATCTAGTTTCTTAGAAAGGATGAACCTTCAATTTTCAACATGAGTTACCTCATGATTTCTCCTCCTAGTCTTGTTTTTTGTCAAAGTATATTTAAATGATTTAATAATACCTTGTACCGCATAGTTCCCTGCCCCTTTCCCATGCAAAAAGAAAGATAATTTTTTTTTTTAAATATTGGTTACAATTAATATTTTAACTATTATGCCCTTCATCTGGTGGAATCTTTTTTAATCAGAAAAAAGACAAAGGATAAAGATGGAATTATGTGAATTCTCTGCACTTAGAAATACCTAGAGCTTTTAAAAATAATTACATCATTAAAATGTTCAAGAAATAATTACATCATATTTAATTTTGCTTAGTAATAAACACCTTAAAATGCTTCACAAAGCTCTACTACTAGGAAGCACAAAAAATATATATAATGTCTCTGTGAAATGGTGAGATTGGGTAAAATGACATCATTTTTGTTCCCTACACTGAAGTATTTCTGTGCAAACTATATTTTTTGCTAACTAGAAAACCAGAGATTTGTGTGTGCCCTCTTTCCACCCCATTTGTTTTTTTACCATAAAGGTGGAATGGCTTCACATCTACTGTGGAAGAATGTTGCTATTCACATTCTTCCACCACAAATAGATTATCTGCTTTTTATCTGAATGATTACAAGGATCTACAGATACATGGATACAAATGTGTGAATATATGTTTGTGCCGCTGTCTGTGCTGCATGACCTTCCTTTGATAGGAGAATAAGAAATAATAAAAACATTATCATATGGGGAGTAGAAAATGTGGATTTCTATTCTTTCATGTGTCTTGGGTGATTATTTTTGCTTCTCCAAATCTCCTTTTTCTCAGCAGTAAAAGAGCTGAACTTTTAACCCCAAATTTTATGATTTATGATTACTATCTCCAAGTCCTAATTTGGAACATAATCAGTTATTATATATTCTGCATTCACCCTCACATCTAATTCAGTCCTTGATAACTAAAGAATTTGAGTAGGAGACGTTTTTCAATTAAGAAGGATTTGTCAATTATGTATAGTCCTCATTAGTCACAAAGAAAGTCTAGTAGCCTAACTCACTACCTAAAAATGATTATATCTTAATCTATATAACAATTCAAAATATCTAGAAAGTGAATAAAGCAGTAGAATTCATATTCTTGTGGTCACGAAGATGTCCCAAAATATATTCACCGACAATGTTAAAACTATCCTTTTGAATCCCCTGAAAGGTAGCCACCAAAATTTACTTAAAGGTACCAAGCATATGCCCCAAGTAGCTTTTGCAGAAAAGAAATTGGTGTATAAACTGGACAGGTTAGATAGCCACAGTGTAGAGCAAAAGTGGTCAGTAGCTGAAGAATACTGCGAGGTCCTCACAGAAAGACATGTGACATGCTCTCTCTGAGTTCTCAGTCTGTTGTGCCAGATGTAGTGCAGACAGTCAAACAATTTTTATGAGTGAATACTGAATACTGATGCAGTTATATGCACCTCAGCCTCTTCTTTGGGTCTCAAAATCTGTTCAGAGCCTGAAGAACAGAGCCAGGGAGGACGGAATTGTCTTTAGATGGGACTACACTTAGGACTGCGCCTTTTATTAGCAGTGAGTGCTAGAAGTGATTTAGCTCACAAGGATTCCTTACTAGTAGCCAAACTTATGCTCTGGGAAAGAAGGAGTATGTATTATTTGCCTTACTAATTTTTCTAACCTGAAGAAATAACAGACTATTGTAACAGAATACACGAGTTATATAGTATTTACAATAGAGAAAGTAGAACATTTATGGAAATTACTTCTGATATTCTTTCTAGTAAATACATTGAACCGACATTAAGGAAAACAGCTATAAACATTTACGTACCTATGAACAGCATGGGGTGAATAATTCGATAATAAGGTTGAACAGATTCAATTTTAAAAAATATAATTACGAGATTAGACTATGAATATCTATAATGGATATAGTAATACATCTTGATTTTACTGAAGTATTTGATGCAGTGTTTCATAAAATTTTATTCACAAAATTAATTTATATTGTCTATTCTAATTCACTGAGCACCATCTGAGAAACTAGACTTGATCATGTGTAGGGAATAAGATTAAGAGCAAATAACAAAGGTTGAGAGAAAACAAAGAATTAGGTTTCAAAAATCTAATAAAATACCTCAAACATTCAGCTTTGTGTAACCCTAGACCGATTCAAGGAGATGTGAATTTTACTTTAGTGAGTAGATCAGGTTGTCCAGGAAGATGAAAGGACATTCCTTCTCATTTCTAACAGTGCCTATCTTGTAGTAGGTATTGCACAGAAATTGAATTAATGCAGTATTAAAATCTCAGAGACGGTGTGTGTTACTATAGACAGCGTAGTGGTGCATACTAAAGTTAAGTTTTTGCTCACGGCCAAAGGCCTGGCGAGCATTAACAATCAATAGATATGAAATGCACAAGATGCTTCGGGCTGCTGCTGACATAACAAGGGTATTAGCTGAAAAATTCCTGTTGCTTAGTGATGTCATAGCCATCATAATGTCACGGCACGATGCCTTATATCACATGTTTTCAGTGATGCTGTACAGACAAACCTACTGTGCTTCCTGTCATATAAAAGTACAGTTCATACAATTAAGTGTTAGTACCTAATACTTAAAAATAATAAACAACTATGTTACTGTTTAATGTACTGATTATAATTTATTTTAGAATATACTCCTTATACTTATTTAAAAAATACTATAAAACAGCATGCCGTGTGCTATGGCTTGGATAAGTGTGCTCCAATGGCCTGTGTGTTAAAGGTTTGGTCTGCAGCCTGTGGTGTCATCGGGAGGCTGTGCATGAGGTTCACTGTTGACTGAAACACAGTGATGTGGTTCAAGACTGTTTATATAAATGTTAAGGAATTCAAAGAGCAGTGTTAGCAAAACCACAGCACTACTTAGGGCTGTCATTTGCAGGAAATGTAGTTAATCGTGCATGATTTTGTCATGTGTAATGATGATACTTGAGCAATTCTTCAAACCTAACAGCAGTATGCAAAACCTTCCATCAAATTATTAAATTTCCTCAGTGATTGCTCTGGTCAGTTAATCCTATCAGCCTTATTTCAGGGTTCTGCAGCATGTTCTTTTCATAGAGACAACAGAGAGAACTAGGGTTCATTTTTTAATGCCACTTCTTTCTGAACTAATAGCCTGGGACTGAATATACTACCTTGGTTTCTCTCCAAAACTTGGCTAATGATTAATCCTTTTTCACTGCAAATTGTCAGAGGGAAGATTAATGGGTAAACCACATGCCATGCATTTTATTAGTTTATTATTTTCAAAGACATGTGAGGATTTACCATTGAGGCGACAAATCACAAAAAATGGGCACAAAGATAAAGATTTGGCTTATTTCTAAAGATTCCCATCACTTAGCCCACATTTATTTAGCTGTTTGTGAAAATGCCAAAATTCTCTGATCCTCTGTCTGTGAAGTCTATGAATCATGCTTAAATATCACAAACTAAATGAGGAGTAAACAAAGCTTCCTTACAAAGATTAATTAAAAGAACGTACCTAGAAAAAGGAGAACATTGGAAAAGATCCCAAGAGCACTATGGATGTTTAGGGGATGACTAACAAATTATGACATTGTCTGTCTGAACATGGCCTGCAACTTGGTCAGTGGCAAAGAGTCACAGAAATCAGGTGACTCTTGTAAGGCATATGCTGGACAGGGGTGACTTTAATCCCTCTGATTTATGTCCTTCAATGTAGTGCTCAGTGTGGATTTGGAACGATGTAAGCAAAGAATGTACCAGAAGGTTCTGGTGAGGCAGGCAGGCTTTGAGAACTTTGTTTCAGTGACTTTGAAATGAATTTGAGTGGGGCCACCTTGGAAACTTAACAGCAATCCTGATCATTTGCACAGGGTCAGGCTTCCCCTGTTAAAACAAATAATGGACAACACAATTCAGTGATTCTTCAAGAATGGAAGTAACTGGGGGATTTATTCAATACAACTTCCCCTCTCTCCACAAGTCTGACACTTTCCTAGGCCAGTCCCAAGGGTGTACCCCTTGTGGAGCTGGGGAGCTGGTGGAAGGGTCTTGCCTTTTTCAAACATGCTGGGACAGAACAGAATGGGGGAACTACTGAAGAAGCTAAGTGGAGATTAAATAAACAAAGCTCATAATTTTTATTATTTTCTTCTAAAAGGCTAGTAAACAAAGGTAAGTATGTTTTAGATAGATGAAGTTAAAGCATGCATATAATAGCCAGTTAGAGCTTAGAAAATATTTTGGAGAAAATCTAGCACCCCCTTTTGATCCAAGTTTGGTTGATTCTGAAGGTCCAGAACCAGGGGATACAGAATACCAGTTGTCCAGAGTAGCTCAATTATTTGACTGAGTTAACGGGCATGGGGGTCAAAGCTGAGATTTAAGACCGAGTGTCTTAATTGCCATCTATACACTAATTGGACAACTCATGTTTCCCTGAGCGGACCAACGGCAGAAGCATGTTTTACAACACACATCATTCAATGAACCTACAGTCATGAGCTGCTCAACGATGGCATGCACTCTGCAAAGGGGCCATTAGGTGATTCTGTCACTGGGCAGACATCATGCTGCACGACTATGCAAACTAAGAAGGCCACAATAGCATTAGACGCTCTAATGCTGTGGGCACATCATTGTGAACATGGCCCGTCACTGACCACATTGTCACATTCGGTTCAGGATTGCAGCAAGCTCTCCCCTGTGCATATTCAGTCTAACTGTTAAGAAGATGCTTCCCACTATAAAAACTTCAAGGAAACTGGTAAAATCATCTTTTCTTGAAAGAGTTGGAGGCAAACTAGAGAGCGATATAAACATACTGTGGATAAAATGCTGAAATGTGAAATTTCTTTCATCCATGACGTACAGTACTATGGTTAACGACTGTAGAGAAAACAATTTCTGAGATGGACCTTTTTGCTTGTAGCACTGAATAATACATTTTCCTGATGTGAGTGTCAACTCTGCAGGTGTGAACAGATGAGTGGAGAAGGTTCAGCCCCAAGCGAGGTTGATCTGAGGTTGTTTTGTCTGTTTCTGAAGTTGTTGATTCACAATCTTCTCCAGTGTTTAGTAAAACACCTTTACAAAACTCAGTGTAGATGAAGGAAAGAATGTACACAGAGCAAAAGATGAACAAGATAATTTGTCGTGAGAATATGTCACAGAGTTTTAAAAATTCCTACTTTAACATCTCAGGCAATAGAAGCTGTTGTCTTCACTCTCTAGCAGTCTACACCGCAGCCAAGTATAACCGAACAGTAAAACACAACAGCCCACCTTTGCAAAAACATCCAAATATTTTGTTGAAGTATTCTTCATTTGGATCACAAAGAGATTCCCAAATAAAGCCTAGTGCTGCAAAATCTACTTCCACAGGCAGAGTCAAGCCTGTTTTACATTTGCTGAGCATGTGAGTTTCTCACGGCAGCTGGACAGGGAAATTATTTTGTTCTTGAAGAACTCACTCCTTTACAATTGTTCTGGGAAGTTGGGAGAGTCAATAGAAGTCTAAAAGTTAATGCCTTCTAAGAATTTATCACTGGAGCAATCAAGTACATTCGCTGTTCAATATCCTCCTAGGATCAGTCTCAGGATTTCTCATGGGTACGGAAATCCATGGATAGTCAAGTCCCTGTATACAATGATGGAGAATTAACATACAATCTATGCACATGCTACATCATCTCTAGGTTACTTAGAATAACTACTACGATGTGAATGTTATGTCAATAATTGTTACACTGTAGTGTTTAGGGGAGAGTGGCAAGAAAAATACTCTGTATGTGTTCAGCACAGACAGATGCTTTTCAAATTTTTTTTATTTGAATTTGATTGATTCTGCGGGTGCAGAACCAGGGGATATGAAAGGCCAATTTTCTATCAGTTAAACCAAACATGCTTGAAACTAACTGATCACACTTCAATCATCCAGAATTCGTTGAGCAAGAACACATTTTTTTTTTGTAAAATTGGTAATATTTCAGACCAGTAAATTATTTATGTACTAGCCAGTAACCATATGATATCTATAATGATAAATATTTTTAAATGGATTGTATACAAATTGCTACATATGTTTATGTAAGTATTGAGATGCTAGAACATCTGTGATTCAGACTATCATATAAGGATTAAGTATTCTCTGCTTAATAAGAGACTTTCTCAAATTTAGCCATTTTTATACCATGTCATATAATTAGTCAATGTATGTGCGCACAAATATCTTCCTCTTATACAGGATTTAGCCTCTATGTGTAAGAGTTAAAAAATAAGGTGACATGAGACATGGTATGATATTGAATGAACAGGGAGAGAAAATAGTGCACAGAAATTTTCAAGGTAAGATTTCACACAGTTCCTAAATCCGGGACTGCAATGTTGGGTACTCCAGGTTTCCTATTGGTCAAAACTAAAAAGGAATTACTGTTGGTGGAGAAGACTTGCTGGTCGTTCAGACGATCTGATGGACGTTTCTTCCATGAGTAACCCTAAATCGCTTAGTAGACAAGAATTCTGCATTAAACACAGAAACAAATTAATCTCTTCCAGGGTACAATGAGAGGATATTCCGCTACAGTGAAAGAATCAGGATCTGCCAGCACCAAGCATTGTCCAGAGACTCTATAATACACGTTTCTTTTAGCCTCCCTGAGTGTAATTCTCCGAAGACCGTTTCCTGTTAAAAGCGGGCAGGTGTCCAACAGGAGGCCTTGGGTCCTGAGGGGCATCAGAAAGCATTTCTCCCAAAGGCTGACTCGCCCCAGCTGGATGCCACACACTTACAACATACTTTCTCAAGCAGGGAGGAGGGATAATGGCATCAGCAGGGCATATCGGAAAGACTGCAGAATCGCCCAGTGACCCGCTGCTCTCCTTCCGCCAGGGATTTCAGCTTCGCATTGACCGGGGCTTCCAGGCCCATGTGTGCCAGACGCTCTAACCCTGATTCATTCTCTGCTAACCACGTGCTGCAAGCGCAGACCACCTATCTCTGCTCCTTGGGCAGGAGCAGTTATGAATATTTATTGCAGCCACAATTCTGGCTTCCACGTCTGTCACTGTTGTTCATCTGCTGAAAGCCAGAGTGCAAATCACTGCAAATCTGGCCTTCAATATGGCAGACAACTGCCTTCTTGTCTTGTTTAATAAACTGTATTTCTTTCATATGAAAATGAACAGGCTTAAAATGCTCCCTGTTTTATGGGGCAGTGATTTTGTGGTGCTGAGATGAGATGTAAACGGAGTAGCGAGGGTTGTTGGAAGGCATGTTTAGAGTACTTCCTGCCATGGACTTCAAAATGAATGTGCTAATCCATGCTAATCTGCTTCAATCTTTGAAAACAATTACATTTATTTTACAACCCACCTGGCACTCTGACTAGTATTATAAATATGCTCCATTGCTTACATATTTCCACTTTATCGTACCTGCAGGCAGAGTAAAAGCAAATGAAAAGATAATAATGCTGAATTTGATTAAAGTCGCTCATGGTATATGTGACAATCTCAGATAGATCTAGTTCAATATCTGATTTTTAATCAAGTTTAGCAAATTATCCTTTTACAAGATAAAAAGATGCTCAGTGAGTGTTGCAACTTACAATTGCTTTCAACAGCTCTTCGGGAAAAGGAACTACTTACTCATTTTAATCAGAAAGTTTGCCAAATTAAAAAAGTTTGTATCATATTAACACACTCCGCAGAAGACACGCAAGTATATTATTACTCCTAAACATTAGACTGTAATATTTATGTAGGATTATATAGTGGAGAGATGACCTCTTCCGCCTTCATTACGAAAGGTGGTCTTCAGATGCCACTTGGGATTTGTTTTGCACCATTACTTCTTGTTGCTACTTGAGTTCTACTGGAGATTCCCAACATGCCGAAATGTTTGTGGTGAAACCATTCATTATTTAAATATAGACCTTATTGTCATTCTAGGGTATGGTGGTTAGATATCACTGCAGTTTCTCAGGTCTTAAACGGCCCACCGCTAACAAATGAAATGAATGATTAAAATCATCTTCAAGATTAATTTAGGATTCAATTCACTCTGGATTGACTGAGTACCTATGTTCCAGGCACTGTTGCAGTTTATTGGGAAGGGTGAGGAAACAAAACAAAGTTCTCCCACTCGTGGACCTCATATTTAACCAGGATAAGAAATAACACTCACTCCAAAAGAGCAGTAAGTAAATGATAAAAACTGTTGGAAGGTGATATGTGCTATGGAAAGAAGAAGTAGTGGAATTCAGTACAGGGAATTGAAAGAAGGGTACGGTGGAATGTAAATTTGGTGAATTTGAGTAGTATCTGTTAATTTAAAATCATTGTTTTGGCCCCTTTTCAAAGAAAACTTAAGAATGTTCTCTATTCTACCTCCAAATGTTTAAAAATTTCCACAGAAGGCCATAATTATTCTTTTCTGTACAGTAAGTTTGAAACTCAGAAGGAAGAAATGGTATTTAAAAGAGGTGGTAAGACAGCCAACATTAAAGCAGAGATATGTGAATGTGTATTATGTCTTATCTGAAAGATGCCGGACCTTCTTTAGCAGTTGGGACTAGGGGACTGTCTTGCTACAGCCTCAATGTTTATGTCCTCCCAAAGTTCATGTATCCAGACCCTCTCCCCAGTGTGATGGTATTAGGAAGTGAGGCCTTTGGGAGGGCTGGGCACTAGGACAGAGTTCTCACGAGAGGTATTTAGTGCCTTTATGCAACAGACTTCACGGAGCGCTCGTATCCCTTCCCCCATGTGAGGACACAACCATAACAAAAATGGCCGTCTAGGAACCAGGAAGAGGGCACCAAACCTGCCAGCAACTTGATCTTGGAATCAGCCAGCCTCCAGAACAGTAAGAAATTAATTTAGCATTTAAAAGCCACAGAGAGGGGCTGGGGATTTAGCTTAGTGGTTAGAGTACTTGCCTTGCAAGCACAAGGCCCTGAGTTCGATTCCCAGCACCAAAAAAAAAAAAAAGCCACAGAGAAATTTTACTTTTTGTTATAAAAGCCCAAAATCGACTAGGAAAGAAATGGAGGAGAAATCAGACCATCTTCACAGTCAGGGCTTTAGACCCATTCCCAACCTCACTCCCTTTTCTGGCACCATGCTTGTACCTACGAGTTAGTTATGGTGTTAAAGTAATACTTTAGAGACTCAGCGGAGATGACAGGATGAGGAGCAGTAGGAGGATACATGTTGATGAATGATGGGAGATGCAGAAAAGGAAGGCGTTATGATTTAGATCTAAAATGTCTCCCCAGAGTCTCATGTATTCAGACATAGAGTTTTTGGAAGGTGATTGGATCATGGAAGCATTATATGCATCAGGGGATTCATCCATTAATCAGTTCAGGAGCTAGATGATTAATCAGCCAGGAGGTGGGGCCTGGCTGGAGGTGGGTCGTTTGGGGTATGACCTGGAATGGTATATTCTTGCCCTTGGGTACTCCCTTCTCCTGCTTCCTGGCTGCCATGAGCTGCGCGTATTTCCTCCACCATGCCCTTGCGCCATGTGGTTTCTGCCTTGAAGCCAGCTGCCCATGGACTCAACCCTTTGAAACCAAAAGCCCAAACAAACCTCTCCTCCTTTAAATTGTAGGTATCAGATATTTTGACCCAGTGCTGGGAAAGTGGCTAATACAGAAGGTGAAGGAGAACATATTTCCTTTCCTGTAGGCATTCCTTCAAGAGATATACAAACTTGGAAATGATACCTGCTACTCCACACCAGCAATTGTTCTTTTGCCTAAACAACAGCATCTGATTACTGAAGAATAAAATGGAAAACATTCTCTTTGCTGCGAGTGTATCTGTGTGAGTAAATGAACAACGTGTTAATGCCTAATCCAGAGCTTAGCCTTTAAAGTTAAGCTGAGTAAGAGATTTTGCCTTCTGAAGAAATAAACTCTATAAACAAAATATAAAGCTCTCTTTTTTGTTTCATTTTTAACCTTTAATCAAGACAACACTAGAGTTGAGCCAAGAATGCAGGATAAACCTTCTGCTTAAAATTCTAAAGACACTTAAGAACATAAACTTTGGATAATAACATTGTGGTTGAAAGAATGTGAAAGAAATCGTAGAGTAGCAAGCATTAAAGACTTGACTGTTTTATTCTAATTTATCTATGCCTAAAACTCCTGGATGCATGGCTTCACCTTCCCACCTCCTGCCCCATATATTCAAAGCAAGGGGCCATATATAAGAAGCAAAGTCATCATGTAATAGTGAGTCTGCTTTCCCCAGTTCCTTCCATTTTTTTTTTTCAACTGTCACCCCCTATCCATGCCTCAGAGATCAGCAGTCTCTCTAGTTATTCTTATCCCAAATTTCAGGTGTACATAGAACATATACATTCTTGTTTCAACTGTCAATGTACACACAGGACCTAGCACAGATCCTGATTCTTAGGAGGGGTCTAATACATCTCTATCATCTCGTTTTAAAAAATACAGGCTATATATCTAAATTAACTTTGATCGGCAATCTGTAACCTAGAAATAGCAGTCAGTAGTTGAAGTGCTGTAGTCAGGATTTCATACTCAGAGCAGGCTTCTTGAAGGCATTAAATCTCATTGTTGAAATCTACACCAGCGAGTGGATTCATGAGCATACATGGGTTTTATAAAAAGTTTTGTTGTCAATGAAACGAATATTCAGGAGCCATTACGGTCCTGGATGAGCAAAGCATCCAAACAGACTGGATCCAGAAACTACCATCTTACAAGCATCCCTGTGTGTCTACCGGCCAGAGCCACCACCTTATGGGGTCTCCCTTGCCCCACCCAACAGGGTCTGCTAGCTCCGAAGTGTGAATACTGCTGCGTACTCCTAGCATGAGGCGTGAGTCGCTCACGGAGAGACTCCTGGTGTCTCCCACAGACAGAGTGGGACTGGCCCAGACTTACAAGGACAGGCCATGCGATGTTTTTGTTCCTATTTGTTAATAAATGTAATTTTTTAGAATTTGGCTTGGGCTTGGCTTTGACTGTACCCATCTAGGGGCCAGGGTGTGGGGCACATTTTACAATCTCCCAAAACATTGAACTTCTGGGAGCTACCAGAGGACCCTGACAATTGCTTAACAGCCAAATTATCTTAAGTCAGTTCAAGAACACTAACATTTTACCTGCTGAAAGAATGATTCTTCCGTACCAGATTAGCAATTTGAAGTGAACGTTGAATTAGAGTAGCTCCCTCCACTCAAAGAAATCGTCTTAATTTCCCTGTGTCAAATCTTTATGTGCCAACATAAGTATTTATATAATCAAGCTTAAAAAGCTAGTATCTCTCTCTCTCTATATATACATATATATATCTACACACACACACACACACACACACACACACAAGTTACTGAGTATCGCTGTTTATTTTCTAAAAGATGTTAAATGGAATTTGGAGGAGACCCTGAATATTAGGCTCTTGGGTTCCACCAAAGCAAAGCTTTTCGGTAACTGTTGCCTGCATTTATTTTCCTGCTATTAAAGGTGCAGCCTGACTCTCACTAAGACCTTCTGAATTGCTTGTGATACAAATTACGCTTCACTTACCGAGTTTTGAGGGTAACAACCAGAATCTCTGGGGGTATGTTCCAAATACTGAGTGAAAGTATGAAATTAATTTATTCTCAAGATGAATCTATAGTGGCTTTGAGTGCAGCATGTTTCCTTTTTAAATCTATACATCTAAATGATCTTCTGTCTTCTGTCAGCTGTCCTGTTTAATTTCTTTTGGCCCTTCCATGATTCAGACCATGTGCTCTCTTAGAAACACTTGGTTTCCATCAATTCTCTTTCACCCTAGAAGTCTGTTTCTTTTGAAGGTCACGCATTTAAACAGTTATTCAAAAGCCTACCAGTAAATTACACATGTGTAGAACAGTGTAATTATGTCACATATTTCACAGGGGTAGTTCCTAATGGCTATATCGCCTTTCCTAAATATAAAACTGCTCCTTTATTTCTGAGGAATGAAGAACAATGAAGAAAGATTAAAGGAAACCCAGAGATTGTCCTTCCTTCCATTTTGTTCAAGTCCTTCACTTTATACTATTTTAAAAGAACTAATGAGATAGAGATCTAGGTTTGGAATTACGAACACTAAGAGTTTAGAATATTTAGAGACCATAATCGTCTAGATGCACACTGGACAATTATTTTCAAATAAAATTAAACATCTTAATATTTTGAGTGTTCCCAGCCTCGAAAAATATTTTCAGAAATCTGCATACTACCATGTTATTCCTGTAAGCAACAACAGGCTATTTCATCCATATTCTTCTATTACCTGCAGAGCTAACAATTAGAATATAATCTCTAAATTTCATTCAATATATAACATGGAGTCTATTTTTCAAATGACAAATACTGAATAGTGGAAAAGGCAAGTACGAGTACGAAAAGGGAAAAAAGGAGAATTTTTAGGAAACTCATACAGGACAAACTAATAGCTTTGTTTCAATAAACCGTATGGAAGTACAGATGAGCGGTCATGAGAGAAAAAAAGCATCATCATCAGCTGATGAGATAACTATCAGCCTACTTTTCCCATTTTCCCATAACTGAAATCTCAGGTAATGTTAACGATCTCCAGAACAGGCTGATGGCCGTTGCTCTTTTGATTATTCTGTCTTATAAAGAATAATGGCTTTGGATGAAAGCACAAAGAATTGCTGGCTTAGGAGACATTTTTTATGTTTTAAGTAGCTGACCACTCAGATTGAATTTAAGTGTTATGGAAGAAATTATCATGGGGCTAATGGGTTTTCTTTTTTTAATATTGATCATTAGTACCCTCACTGAATTTTTCATTAATTAAATATACATCTACTGCTCATGAGGGGAATTATTAAAATGATAGGCGATGTGTTTATCTTAACAAGATGATATTGTTAAAGTTTGATATGCATCTTCTAGAGTCTCAGACGCTGACTTCATCCTCTAGTTCCTTGTCTTGCAGGAGCCCACAGGGATTGGCTCACAAGGGACAAACTGTTGTTTTTCAAGGCCTGGTCTGTAATGAACATGATTCATCATTAATGTATTTTCAAAGTACCAGTCTCCATGTGTGCTAAATGTGTTCACATTATTTCTTAATTACATATTCATTTGTATTAATTTTTGAGAAGTTGACTGATATGTTTTAGGGGACCCTACATTCATTCAAATGTATTTAATATAGTTTTCCTATTCTCCCAACGAGCTTAGCATGTAGCAGGCACATGCGTCAGGCTCTCCTGATCTGTGAATGGATACAGTAGACACCAGAACACTAGAGAGCTTTATTAAGCTATTTCTCCCTTTTATTACTCACCAATAGTAACTGTAGGACTATTACAGTAAATATTAACAGCAATATTCCGAGAGCATCTCTTAGGTACCTGTCCTTGAAATTAAAAGGTGACGTGAGGAGTCCTCGGAATAATTCGTGCTTGCTCGGTAGAGACAGCGGGGGGCTAATAATTGCAGACAATGTATTAAGAAGATCTGTAACAGATGATTCAACCAAACGCAGGAGCAGAGCAAAAGGAACGAGTAACTGTGAGACATGAAAACATTCTGGAAAAATATTCCTCAGGCTAAGTGTGGTCAAAAGTGGCTTCGTCCCTTCAGGTGTTGCCAGAATATTTTCTCTGTCTCTGTTTCTCCACTATTTCTCTTATATTTTGTAAACTGAGCTTTGTACTACCAACACCTTATTTACATTCTTGATGCTTAAGAAGAAACATTAAGAGTTTGGGGGGCGGGGTGCTAGGGATCAAACTCAGGGCCTTCTGCTTGCTAGACAAGCACCCTACCACTGAGCTGAATCCTCAACCTCATTAAGGTATTTTTTAAAATTATAGTATAACAGAAACTCTGCATGGAATATGAGTACTGCAGGATTACAGAATCTTCAGTTATTATGATAACTGAACTTTTGCTAAATAAACACCGCTGGCTTCCTGTGCACCTTCTACTGATGCTGTCTGAGGCCAGAAAGTAAAGCCCTAAAATTAACCTGACCTGACTCTGTGGGGTTTGGGGATCTCTCCTCTTCCTTTTAAATGTCCTAGCTCAGAAGTGAGGCCTTAGACAAAAAGAAGAATGTGACAAAGTGGGAGAACAATAAGAGGGGAGAGATTCACCAAATTAATTGACGGAAGGGATTAGGGAGTGGATTACAATGGAAGCAGTGTGGTCCCAAACTCTGGAAAGAGCTGTGGGAAAGAAGGAACAAATAAAGAGAAAGGAACCAACTCTCAGGGTCCATTATTGAAGACTGACATACTTGGAGAAATAGAAGAGATCAGGGTCCTGGCCCAGTTCCTCATTTTAAATGACGAGGATGCCAAGAGGACATGCCTTTCCAGAATCAGAGGCACATCAGTGATCAGAAAGAGCCATAGGACTGGATTAAAGTTCAGCTTTCACTGCCCTTGTAACCCTGGTCACAATCCTTAACTGGATTCTTACTGAGAGGTTTGAAAATATCCAGTAACATTCTGATATAGCCACAAATTTCTTATCTGTATAGTAATATTAATTTTTGTAGGGAAGGGGCACCTGGTTTTCGAAGAATTCTGAAAGGGATCTACGATTTGAAATTGATAAAATGTAGGTTGGGGCTTATTGCAGAATTAAAGTTCAAACTTGTAAAAATACACTTGAGTACATCAAGCAACTATTGCTAAAGATTCAAATGACAATCATTCTCTGTTAAGTTGGTTTAACAGATAGTATAATTTGGTTTGCTGATAGTATATTGAATAAATGACTAATTTCTCTTGAAATCATAAACTACATTTAAGTAGTCCAAAAACCTTATGTCAGAATTAGATCAGGAGATATAATTTTAAAAGTAAAAGTATTACACTGTATTTTATGTGGTTGGGTTTGTTTTGTGTTGTTTTGTTTTGCTTTTGAGATTTTTGAGAGTGGTTTGCTTTCATTTCTCACAAGACTGGGCCAGTCTCATACTAGATGATTGTCTTCTTTCCCCTCCTTTGCTAGTGATGAGAGTTGGCAATATTATTCTCATCACTGGTGTAATCATACAATTGTAACTAATACATTCAAAGAGCAAAAGTACTTTGGCCACGTTTCAATTAAAAATTTCTGACTCTGTCCTGAGACAGACCCTCCCAGTGTCGCTGGGGCTGATTTCCAGGCCCCTTGTGGCTTCGCTCAGCACTTGCTTTCTCAGGGACCTCCGTGGGAGGCAAACAATTACTTTAAAGATGGTCTTCTATGTCATTTGGTGGGGGCAGGTGCTGGGGATAGAACTCAGGGCCTTGCACTTGCTAGGCAAGTGCTCTACCACTGAGCTAAATCGCCGACCCCTAATGATAACATTTTTAAAGAGTTTCTTGTATGTTTGGAATGTGAATTGTGTAGGGTGTGTGTGTGTGTGTGTGTGTGTGTGCACATGCGTGTGTGTGATGTGTATGTATGTGGGTGAGTAGAGATTCATTTCGGTTTGGGACTCAGTTTATTTCCCAAGTGCCCAACAAGTACTTAAAGTCAAAATCACTCTTCTTTGATTTACACATATTCATATAAGAAATCCAGTAAATTCCCCACAGGTCTCCTCACCCACATGGCAAATGCATTCTTATAAAGTACGAACAAAGGACGGCATAATCGGCTTTGTGAACCACGTGGATTAGACAAACCCTTCTGAACGCTCATCTAAACGAGGCTGGTTGGAAGGTGGGTTGCATGATTACCGAGGTTTCAAACAGAAGGAAAGGCTGACCCTGAGGCTCTAGGGAAGCTGGCGGCTGGCTGCCAAGAAGTGTCCAAAGGTGGGATCCTGGGGTCAAGGGTTATCAAAGTGTGGCTTCTTATCGGCCGCATCAGCAGCACTGGGACTTGTTAGAAATGCACGTTCCCCACAATAGAGCTACTGAATTCAAAGCCCAGGGCGGGCCCAGCACTCTGTGGTTTCCCAAGCTCTTAGCGGTTCCATTGATCTAAAGGAACGTACGGCTCACTGTTCACCTGGCGCTTCGCTGGTGTGGAGCTTGGGCCTCAGGAGTGGCAGCTGCCACCTGCTATACCCTCCTCCCTTCTAGCTTGAGCATCCATTTCTGCTAAGGGTGATTTTTCTAAATATAAATATCTACATTTTTAAAATAAATAATCTGTGCTAATTTATTAGTTTAACACTGATAGAGTTACTTTGTTTCCCCTTCTGCCCACAGTTTATGGAAAAGGGGTGTTTCAGTGTTTCTCCAAGTGTCAATGACACAGGAAATGGGCTTTTACAGCCCTGGGGTCTGACACGGACAGGGGATAATATCATTTATTCGTAAACTGGAAGACTTTTGGGTGGGTATATTGGGACAAAAGGGACTGTCCCGGGTTAAGTGGATACGGGGTCAGATTTAAACAACGATCCTGCTTCACTGCAGCTCTTATTTCTTCCTCAGAATCTCTTTGTGAATTTGTTAACACCTAAAAGGATGAGTTTAAAAATTTAAAACATAACTTCAACAATTATCTTGGGGTTTTCAATCAAAAATTTTATGTAGGATGTGATAGTAGTCCCTGTTACATTTCAAAAATAGTGCTAACACTCTAATGCAGAGATTTCAACTCATTGTTATTTACTAAAATTGCCCATGATTTCCAGTGTTCCACCATAGCAGCTGGGTTGAAAAACTCTAAGTACCCTCCTTGTGTCTTCCCTGAAAATAGTTCCAGATTTTAACTATATTAAGTAGGAAAAACATTTCACTTCCTCACAATTTCAGTGACTAAGATGCGGTAATTCTGTCAATGATCCATGACAGTCATTCTCCTCAAATATGAAATCATTGACTCTAAGTTCCCGTAAACGCTTTCTGACATGCTTATTTGGTAGAAGATGATCCCTAAGAGAACAGAAGATGCTGTGACTGCTGTTTAAACTGGATATATCTGTAAGACGCTCCTTTAGAGTGAATCAAGCCCTGTGAACAGTAGTGCCGGGGCGGCAAATGTGAGGAAAGAGGCATAGAGACGAGAGCTCTCACCGCAGCTCCCCCAGTCACACCCAGCCAGCAGGGCCTCTGGGGGACAGCCTCAACGCAGAGCCATTCACAAGTGCGCTTCTGACCTTCGCTTTATTGAGATTAAGACCCACACAATTAATTTCCTGGCTCAGACAAGCCCCGAAGAAACTTACAATTAGTTTTGGAAGAGGACAATAGGGAACAAATTGAACGGAAACACCCTGTAAACTCAGGACACAATTATTAAAATGTGTAGAGCAGATGCTGAAGGATTCAGCTATTGAGAAGAGTTTGGGAGAGTCGAAATCATTACAGTAGTTTGAAAGAAGATGCACGGTTTGACTGAATGCTTTCTCAGTCCTGGAGCATAAATTCAAATCTCCATAGCATAAATACATCAACTCCACCACATAATATATGAGGTGGTTCATAACTTGGCCCTAACCAAACTTCCAGTAATTATACCTGTCGGCATTTTCTCCATTTTTCCTCACCTGCCAACCCACCCACCCCACCCCTGCACTCTAAGGTTTAGTGAAACAATTACTTTTTAGACAAGCTAAGCATCTTCATTGTACTCTTTCTTTGCTTTTACCTCACTCTCAGTTTATGATGCACGATCTGGCCCGAGTCTCTGATCAATTTTCTTTCACATTTTAGGATCAATTTCAAGTAAACTCCCATGAAAAGCCTCCTCTGACCTCATTAGGTAACATTCATCACTCCTGCTTTGCCACAGCATTTTCAACATATAGCTGGACTCAGTATGATCAGCGTGATGCTGTAGTTAACTCTTTATGCATCTTCTCTCAGCAACTGGGAGGTCTGTGCACAGAGGCCACATTATATTCACATTTTTACTCTCACACTCATACTTAGTAGAACTCTGTTTGGTGGACACTCTAATGTTTACTACTGTTGAAGAAAAACCTTCCATATAATTAATGATGTTAATCTTCATTTTTATAAGGATTCTTTCATATGAAATATTGTTAAATTCTAAATCTCACTGGAAAATTGTTTCTACAGTTTGCATCACTATAGCACCCAAAATTCTATATAGCAAAACTACAGGATGAGGAAAAAATCTCCTTCAACTGTGCTGAATATGGGATGGAATCTGCATGATTGTCATCCTTTTTTTTTTTTTTTTTTTTTTTTTTTTTTTTTGGTGCTGGGGATCGAACTCGGGTCCTTGTGCTTGCAAGGCAAGCACTTTAACCGCTGAGCTAAATCCCCAGCCCTGTCATCCTTTTTTTAAAGAACAATTATATCCTGCAAACAAAAGTCCTTTAATTTCATGCAATTATGCATTCTTGTGTGAAGAATAGCTTTTCATATTTTTAAGTATGCTACTATGCGTAATGAACATATTTCGAACATATCCAGCAATATGGAATTTGTAAACAAATATTTACTTTTGCAAAGTACTCTGCATCATAGGAAATACAAATGAAACTGAGTGATTGCAAGAGAGAAAATCCAAAGAACAGCAACGGCACATGTTTTAGGTACCTGTGAATATGTGTGAATGAGCGAAGTTTCAAATTACACAGATACCACACATACAAAACAACATTAATGCCTTAATGTTTTAATATAGGATTTGTCGCATTGGTTTCTTAGAGTAAGATGTGAGTGAAGTGAATTTTCTACGGTCAGATGATGGATAGAAGTTTAAAGATTTGTGTTCTGTTAAGATTACAATGGATTTGAAAACCTGACACTTCAACCTTATTAGTCCACAAGAAGCACAGAGGTTTCAGCAATCCTGTTTATCAGGGGTAAACAGCTTATTAAAGCATCTAATTATTAAGGTAGGGTAATCAATCTAGTAATTTTCACTACCTAGCTCTAAGTCCTTGAGAAAAATTTGAGAAATTAAGATATACACTAAAGAGTCTGTATGCCAACTGTTTGGGTCAGAACTTAATATGTGATTGCAATAATATTTCTTGCCTTCTGTCAATGGTGACAATGCTTCTCCTATGTTTGAAGTGGATTATCTGGTGGGCACACTAGATAGGCCTTGTTCAGCCTGTAACCAATAGGATGCATTTACAAAACTACTAGCTGGGTATAAATACCAGTTGTGGTGCTGACTGTAAATTGACTGTCGCTGGCTAGTATCAAAGAAGTGACCTCACTGGTACAGGGACTCTGGAACCACCATATGAATTGTAACAATGTATTAAGATCTGTCAGGAAGTCTATCTTTCCTTCC
>PVJO010000282.1:0-267832 GCA_004026905.1 Hystrix cristata | reverse complement strand
AAAAAAAAAAAAAAAAAATACTGATTTCAATCTGGAGGTAGGGAGGAACTATCAACTTAGCATACTCTATATAAGAATTTTTTGTGGGGAGAAAAGGGCCTTGTCTCTTTCTCAGATTTTATCTTGTGTGTGTGTGTTTTATATTTTTAAGCTTACCTGGCTGCATGAATTAGCTCTGAACTTGGTGTGTTATTTTTTTCATCTCATTTTGTCTTATGCTGCCCTGACTGCCTCTTTACAGACAAATAACTATTACAATATGATATGATGTTCGACATTAGTACAGTGTATAGTATCCATATTCCTCTTGGTGGTAGTGGTAATTGGCCAAAAGGAGGCTGGGGGTGGCCCCTCACTATCCAATATACAACCTCAGCAGCTTAATCTGGTCTGAAGATTGCTCTGGTAGTTTTAAACAACTTCACAAATACCCTGAAGGACTTATATGAATATTCACTTTTCATCATCAGGTTCTGGTTCATAGATTCACCCAGGCATTACTTTTAGATGATGCTGGCTCAGTCCTAGCCACAGCCACCAACTGGGAGGAACTAGAAATTCAGGAGGAGACTGAATCTGGCAGCAGCGTGACATCCAAGATCCGACTCCCTTCACAGGTGAGCACATCCTATTGTCACAGGGACCTGAGCTGAAGAAGGGAAAGGCCTCCCATGGGGGGAAAGCAAAATCATCTTAGAAAATCATTGGACAAGCAACTTCTAAGTAATTGCAAATAATGTATACAGCAAGGTGGGTGGGTATGTGGCATAGTGGATGTGGGACCACCTAAATCAAAGACTGCTTCAGAAGTCAGCTGATAAGTCTTTCCTTGGTAGCACTGGCTCTGTGCTAACTTACCCTGAAGTGCGGACAGCAGCATTACAGTGCCATCTGCCTGGTGGACCTCAGACCACGGGAGGGAGGACTTCACGGGGCCGTGTACCTGGAAGATGTTTGAGTGGAGAGGTCAAGGTCCTGGCACGCATGCCTTGTAAGGATAAGTGGGCCCACTTTTGCTACGCATCATTTAATGGGTTTAAGTTGACGACATGACGTTCCTTTGTTCTTTTAGCTATCCTGGTATGTACAGTCATTCCTGTTTAGCTTATGCCAGGAAATAAATCGGGTTGGAGGCCATGCCCTGCCAAAGGTGACACTGCAGGAGATGCTGAAAAGCTGCATGCTTCAAGTAGTCACTGCCTATGAGAAACTTTCAGAAGAAAAGCAGATGAAGGTGGGTGTTTGAATGTTCTCCTGTTAGTAAGAGATAAAAGCTCTTTTTCTTGGGTGTTGGCAGTTCACAGCAAAGATCTAGAGCGTTAAGGGTCAGCAGCCCAGGCATCAGGTCCTGTAAATACGTTCTTTTATGTTCGTATTTGTGGCTTGCAGCTCTGTGGGTTCACACCCATTCTCCTGGATCAGACAGGTCTTCCTGAAGAAGACTGGTCGGGACAAGTGAGCCAGATAAGAGCTTTCACAGGGGAAGAAGGCCTGGCTTACAGCCCTGGCACTGCCACCTGCTCACTGCAGACGTGGGCAAATATTAACCTTCCATTTCCTCAGGATCAAATGTGACCAGTAGATCAAGTCTCCAGCTGGTTTCCTCACAGCTAACATGGAGCCCTTTCCACTCATCCCCAGCAGGGGTGCCTGAGAGGAGGGCAGATGCTAAGCACAGCTCTGGCCCCTGGAAATACTCCAGGGGAGTCTTTGTCTCCCAGCCTCTGCTTCCCATTGCATTAGAAATATTTGACAGGACCAATCCTGATGTGGGGACAAAGGCAGTTAAGTCTTCTCTGCTCCGGTTCCTCCCAGTGCCCGCCTTCATGCACGAAGCCCTGGTTTATAGAAATGCCCATCTGCAGCACTGAGGCCTTTTTATTTGTTTGAAGGCCTGGGACTCATCTCTGTTGTTAGGTTTTTAGTTGTAAGACCCAGTTTCTGCTGTACACTGTGATTGTGAGATTAAACGTGCTGAGGAAACACCAAGCTGTAGCCCCATCAGAACATGCAGTTGGTCACTGTGCCATGTAACCAACCATCTCTCCCTGGGGCGGGACTCGCTTTCAGAAAGAAGGCACATTCCCGCTGACCTGGAATTGGGCGCTGCAGCTCCTCTATGACCTGCGTTTCCTCGGCATTGTTCTCACGACCAAGGGTGAGGAGATGAAAAGTGGTCGCAGCAAGCCTGACTCCAGGTATTGTGTCTCTTCTGGCTCTCCAACGTGGTCTCTTCTCAGTGCAAATACAGATACTCCTGCTCATGAAGGCCCCTCTTGTGAGTTTTCAACATTAATATGGTGAGAAAACAGTAACCATGCAGGATAAACTGCCCTCCACATTTTGGAATTGGGTCTTTTCAGGGCTGACCATGTGTGTTATAATCCTCTCACAGTGCTGGTCAGTGTCAGGAGGCCACAGCTCCAGGGCGTCCCCGTGGTCATGAGGGGAGACCACACACTCTCTACAGCAGACTCTGGTGCTAGGCTGTGGTGGTCAGATTGACTTTACAGTACTTTCAATTTACAGTGATTTGTTGGGACATGACCCCATCATAAGCCAAAGAGCACTTGTTTCCATTTTGCCCCCAAAGAGAAGACCCAGCCATTTCCTGCACAGTCAGTAGCTTTGTCCTAACAGTAAGGGTTCATATTACCAGCAAGCGAAGTAGCAGCCACCTGTGCATGGTCAAACAAAATTGGCAGAAACTCATTGCTCTGGAGGTCAGACTTGTGACTGAGGGGTATAATTTGCAATCTTAGTGCTCACCCTAAAAACAACGTGGAGAGGGAGTGGACTTCACTTAAGACAACAAATCCACATCCAGGATATTGGGACGGTGCTGGGGATCAAAGTGAGGGCCTTGCGCTTGCTAGGCAAGCACTCTACCACTTGAGTTAAATCCCCAACCCCTACTTCCAAGATCTTTATAGCTAGAAAAACTGTAAAGTTGTTTTTTCATCTTGAAAAGCAATGTGGAGAAGAATGATTTTAATCCTTTTCTCAGAATTGAGAAAATGACTGACCACCTGGAAGCCCTCATGAACCCCTTGGACCTGGACATGGTCACACCACACCTCAACCACAACCTCCTTAATCACCTGGTGCAGTAGACTTTTGTAAGTCAATCAAAATACCCTCGTGTGAATGAAGTGACGCAGGCTCACGTTACACAATAAAGCTGCTAGGCACTTACTCCTCCAGGATGCAGTGTTGACGGGAGTAAGACACAAGTAACTGAGTGGAACTGCAAAGGCGTAAAGAGATAAAATTCCACATGCTGGCATGGCTGTGATCTAACCTCTTAAATTGTAGGTAACTATTAGTAAAGTTTTACACAAAGCTCAGAAAGAGAAAGAATGACACAGCCATGAGATTCTCATCGATGGCAGTTATAGAAAGTAATTTTGAAGTATTAACACACTAAAAATGATGGTTAGTAATAAAATAGTGACGTTCACTCTGAGAAGTGATTCTTTGAGCAGGACAGTAAAATCCTGCATTGTATTCTACTTTTTTTTTTGGTGCTGGGGACTGAACTCAGGGCCTTGTGCTTGCAAGGCAAGCACTCTGACCTCTGGGCTAAAATCCCCAGGCCCTCTACTCCCTCTTTTATGTCAAGTCCTGTTTGGACTGGTTACTGGTACAGACGACCAGTTCACACACACACCCCCACCCAGATTCATATGTTTAACTCCCAGGAAGCTCATAACATACTGCTGCTGGCCTTGAGTCAGATCTGATGAATGATTTGAGAAGTTTCACTTGGCCCTGAGGTTGCCCCTTCATGCCACTAAAATTCTTTCCATCTTCTCAGAGGTTTGGCCTGCTTCCACTGAGCATGACGAGCACGCGGAAGGCTAAGTCAACCAGCAGAAGCGTCGAAACAAAAGCCCAGGTTAGTGCCCACAAAGAGGTTCCTCCCTGCTGATCCTGTCTGACACCACCCAGTCAACTCCCTGTGAAATAACCGAGAAAGAACCAAGTGACAAAACGCACTAATGCTGCTTTTAATGGCGCAGTAGAGAAATACAAGGTTTTACTAGCTTGAGCCAATAGAAAATTTAACATATGCCTGATGACACTACCAAATAGCCTTATAATAGAAATGTGTCCCAGGCTGCAAGGCTGTAGAAAATGTGCAAACAGGATGAAGATGGTTTCTTGCATTTAGAGTAAGAGGGAAAACTGCCAACGCAGCATTATGCTTGTACGAATTTGGAGAAAATCCTTTTTTCCTGGTAATAGTCTTATCTTCTATATCTTTTAGTTGAGTAGGAAATAAATGAGCTTGCTTCTTCCATTTTTACATTTTCTGGTTGTTTCATTAGGAATGCCATCCATTAAGCCTGGAGTCCTCCCTCCCAGGTATTTCTGAATTGTGTTGTATAAACGTCTGTTTGAGAGTTCAGCTTGTCTTCTTATAGCATTCAGTTGTTATTTCTTTTATTCTTAGACAAAATATTAACAACATGTCCTTTTCATATTCCCTACCATCGAACCCATTAAGATCCAAAGTTCTTGTCAAACGTCTGGTTCTTAAATCTGGGAGACAGTAAAGAATAATAAAAAAAAAAGATAAAAAGCTCTTGCCAAAAACTCATGCTCCTTAAGCATGGCCTGTGCTGTAACTTTCCCCCATAACACTAGTTTCCACACCCCACTACTGGCCTTAAATTCTGTCCCTATTAGAGGAACAGACTGTGGAAACCAGATGCTTAAGGTTACTTTTTCTGGAACAGTCTTCATTCTCAAGAGTGGAGTTCTGTCAAGATAATAAAGTCCCATGGTGTTCCCCACGTCCTTTTCAATCCTGGCAAACAGCAAAGTCAAGTCCTCTTACTAGAGCCATCTGAGTGTCTTGGCTCTGCTGTGTGTGCAGTGTGGCTTCCAAGTGGAGGGGGAGCGGCAGGGGAGCAGGCAGAGGCTTCAGGTGGACTCTAAGGCACTTCCTCTACATCCATTGGCAGGTTGGCCCCCAGCACTCTCCAGAACAGGTGACCCGACGCAGCCTGGCTCCCTCTTCAGACAGCTTGTCAGTGAGGAAGACGACACAGCTGCACTCTCATTATTCAAACTTGGCTGGCTCTCAGGTATGACAAAGTAACACAGGAGCATGCCCATCTCCCCAAATAAATACTACTGTATTCTTTCTCTGGAAGGTGCCTCTGATGATCTGTTTGTAAGCCATACCGTTCCAGAGTCAGTGATGGGATGTGGTCCCCTAGTCCTGTGAGGGATGACTTTAAACAAATTAATCCTCATCCAGTAGTTTCATCGTGTTTGTTACTTTGGACATCAGTTCAGCTAGCTTATGCTTTACCAGCATTCATTGATGCCGTAGCTACTGGCACTGCAGGATGGAAGGATGTGAGATCACGTAAGCTGCTAATACATCTGACAAGTCTGTAAGTAGGACAAAAAGTTGTCACGTATTCCTTGACTTTCAGAACTGTGCAGTATTTTCGAGTAAAGTTTGAGGTGCAGACTCTGGAGGAATGTTGATACAAAGGTTATCTGGCTATCCAAGAGTCTGAAGGACATTCTCCCTGGAAGTAAAAATATATAACAAAGAGTGGAGACCATCACTAGGGAGGGTGCTTCACTTCCACAGTAAATTGGATCTGATTGTTCTGTTAAAATAGACAGCGTATTTTCCATAGGACGTCTATATACTAAGAGGTAGTATGGCAATTAATTTCAGTGCAAGACTGAATCAAGCTTCCTATCTGTTGGAAAAAAACTTACTGTTTTTTCATGGAAACTAGATACTCTTCACTAGTTTATTGAATTAAAAAAACTGAAGATCCCCCATTTTTAAAAGACCCTTTTACATAAAGTAGAATTTCTAATTGACAGATTGGGAAATCAGTCTAAATTGGACACACTATGGATGAGACACACAGATTAAATTTCCTCATACCACTACCTTGACATGGATCTGATACCCTCCCTCAAAAGAATCCTATAAAAAATTGCTTCAAAGCCCCTTTGAAATTGCAATAGTGCAGCAGAACCACAAGTAAACAATTGCCTGTTAACCTGTTATTTCAAATAGACTGAAAAGCCAACAGGCATTTTTTGTGTGCAATTTTTCAAAACAAATCATAGGTTGAAGTATCAAATCTGCACAGCACTGTCCCTTCACAGAAGGCAAGAAACTGCCGGTGCATCATGTCAGAGGCCGTCCTCGGTGCTGTAGGCTGTGAAAGTGGGCCTCCTTCAGGGTCTGGTTGATGTGGAAGTAAGGGCCTTGGCACAGCGCAGACTGCTCAGGCATGGGCTGAGGGGTGTTGGGGCTGGATCCGGGGGTGACCTGGCTTAAGCCGCTCTCTGGCCCACTGGCCCGGTCTGGGCTGTGGATGCTGGTGCTGCTGCTGCTGCTGCTCCCACCACTGTCACTGCTGGAAGACTGGAAGGAAAAGGAAGAACCAGGGTCACCATCAACCTTGTCTTGCCGGTTAAGAACCTTACTGTGGCTTAGCATGCAGCACCCTGTTAAGAGTCTTCCTACCCATTCAAGTACTGGTACAACCATGGATTCTGGGCTTCATGGTTTACAAGGCATATTCACCTATGACACTATGTTCTGACCTCACAACTGTCTTGTTGGTTGAGTGGCATGATAAGCCCAGCACTGGGTGGTGTATCTGGATTTAAACAGAGACCTTCCTAATCCACATCCTTCAACTACTGTGTTTCCTCAAAAAGAAGTCCTACCTGGAAACAAGTTCTAGCCTGATTCTAGAAGAGATGTCCCCTGAAAATGAGCCCTAGTGCATCTTCTGGAGCAAACTTTAATAGGTTTTACTCTGAAGACACAATGGGGTTCATCATCAGGAGGTGTCTCTTCTAAAGTCATTCTAGAAGTTGTTTTGGGGTAGGACTTATATTCAGGTAACTTTGGTCCAACTCAGTTGGGTGTGATGGCAAAAGCTTAGAACCCTAGCACTCTGGGAGGCTGAGACAGGAAATTACCAACTTGGACCCCAGCTTGGGCATCTCAGTGACTTACATCCTTTCTCAAAACAATAAACAGTCTGGGGATGTAGCTCAGTGAGAAGATCCTAGGTTTATTCCCCAATACCACAAAAAGTAAATAAATAAAAATAAATAATTAATAACTGCATCATACTTCCTTTACACATCTTTCTACCGGCTGTTACCATCCATTCCTATACTTTCCAGTAACCAAATAAGGAACTACTCAGCCTCTAAGGAAGAGTGATACAGTATTTTTTTGAAAAAAGGTGTCTCTCATAACAAGTAAGATGGATTCTGGTAACAAGATTGAAAACTAACAACCTATTCCAATTTGGTGATCTTTTCATCCTGGACACTTAAGGGCATTCTGTAACTACTCAAGACAGAATATATAATTCTTGGAAAGCTATGTGGCACTTTTGCAATACAGTATCCATGTGTGTGCACAAGCATGCTTCCTCTTTTCTTTAACATAACTAACCTATTTTGATGTTTCAGTCATCCTGAAGTAGTTACTGTTCAGAAAGTTACTGTCCCAAATCAAATCAAGTCAATTTCAGAAATTCCTGCCTTCTGATACTTGGATTCTAAAAACAGAAGGTAATGCCAAGAGCCCATTTCACAATTATGGTTTTTATAATTTTAATAATACATATGAATAGCAGTTCCTTTCTCTGTAACTCAACACAATACTGGGAGGAATCAATGCACAACAAGTTAGGATTATAATAATGACATGGTATAATTTTTAAAAACTTGTCCCTTTCATACATCCAAATTTATATTCTTTTAAAGAAAGACTTCGGTTTTCAGACATCTGCTTATAACTATGTAAATTCTATACATAAAAGACTAGAAAGAAAATAGATCACAGTATTAATGTTAGAATGGAAAGACTGTATGTACTTATTTTTTCTGTCCTTTATAACTTTTTCCAATGTGGGTGTTACGTACTTTTATTTTAAAAATAAGTTTACATGTTTCCAGATATATAATGTGATTTTTAAAGCCTAGCTCTAGCCATATTTTGATAAAAAGGTACAGTTAACTATATACATATGACAAATTTATCTGAAACATCAAAAGAAGCAATATTCATAAAGCATCCATCATTATTACTCCAATACCAAGACTCATGACAGTTCCTAGATCATTTGGAGCTACTTAACATTTCATACACTCACTGGGTACAGGTAGAAGACAATCTATCTCTCTACAGTTAAAAAACAATTTTTTTTCATAGAAAGTAGTATAATGGGGTGAATGACATCAGATGCAAGAGTTAGCTGCAATTCAATTTACTTAAAGTCTTAAGAAGTAAAAGATAACTAAAAAAGAGCCGACTGTGGTGGCACATGCCTATAATCCCAGCACTTGGGAGGCTGAGGCAGGAGGATCGCTACAAGTTCAAGGTCAGCCTGGGCTATATAGTGGGACACTGTCTCAAAAAAACAGAAGAATAAAGATAATTCAAAAAGAAAAAATTTTCTCTCCAAAGGCCTCTCCTAACCTAGTATAACTGTCTAGAATGACCATCTACCTTGAGGTCATGAATACTAGTGAACTAGTATGTCACTAGAATGGATCGGAAACCCACCACACAAATGATTTGTTTCTGCCTGGTCTGTTTTCTTTAATGTTTTTCATTAGTGGTACTGTCTACAAATTAGGGCAGGAACCAGATCAGTTTATAGTGAGGCAAATTTCCATCTCAAGTTACATATGTTTTACACTATGAAAGCAAAGATAACAGTACTGGGAACAGGTAAATTATTAAATAAGTTAGAAAAGATTTCTGTATAGCAATATTTTAAAAAGGGTAAAAATACTTGAAATTTCTGCTTCATTTTAAAAATCCTATAATCAGGGGCTGGGGATTTAGCTCAGTGGTTAGAGTGCTTGCCTTGTCAGCACAAGGCCCTGAGGTTTGATCCCCAGCACCAAAAAAAAAAAAAATCCTATAACCAAATTTGAGTTGACATGCATGAAAATGTTTGGTGTAGAGTTATTTATAAAAGCTAAAAACTGGAGACAATTTAAACATCTAACAATGGGGAATTGGTTAGATTATAATACACTGATACTACAAAATCTAGCCATTAATGATGATAGAAATGTATATATTTTAAGACAGATGTCTTTAACATCATATTTAGTTTATACCACACAATATATATAGTATGTCAGCTGCTTTTTAAAATGTTTTTCTTTAAGGTAATATGTATACCAAAAATTGTGTGGAAAGATATATAGTATACCCCTGCAAAGTCATGGTTCAGAGTTCGGCACCTCAGTTGCTCATGGATTTTTCTTTAGAGTCTAACTAATAATCCTTCTCGGAACACGCCCACCCCCGCAATTTCGAGGAAACTGCAAATATCCTCTGCAATCTCTTTTTTTGGAGGGGTGCCGGAGGTTTGCAAGTAGCCAATCCGAGAGCGTTACTCAGTTCTCCTTGCTGCTGATTGGGGGCTGCCCTGTAACCCATCTCCGCAGCTGCACCAGCAGTCCTGCATCATAAACAGGTTGCTGTACAACATCTAGCTATCTCAAGGGTTCCCGGTTTTGTTGTTCTTAAAGCCCTCCCTAAGATGCTGCCAAAACATGCTTCACCTTCTAAGGCTTTATTAGTACAGTGTTTTATTAAATTACATAACTGTGGGAGATATAGCATATTTAGGGTTCACATTATAAAAACAGGCATTTGTAGGCATTTTTCTGACCATATCTGAAATTTGCAGTTTTTCACAATTTGAGGGTGCTCTAGGAATGTAACCCCTGCAAATTTCACTGTATGTGGCAAAATGTTTCAAATTTGGATCTTTAATGACAACCATACCGTGAAGCCTTTCTTCAATGATTCACAAACACATCTGTTTTTGTCCTGGGTTATAAATTCCTATGGGCAGGGTCAAAAAAGTTTTAAAAGTTTCTGGAATCGGTCTTATACTGTTGCCCATCAAAGCCACTTGCTTTCCCGTGTAAAGGAAAGACTATTATTTACTTTTTACTTCAAAAGCATAAAAACCAAAATTTTAGTTTCCTTCAGTACCTTAAGATATAAAGAAGCAAAGTTGTTTCTGTCTTCTAAAACCAAATTTGGAAAAAAAAAAAATATTCCCCCTAATTGATGACACTTTAGTATGAGGGAGGGAAGTCACTATTTAATGATGCATGGTTCTGAAAGTTAAAACTGCTATCCCAATACAGATAGCATCATCTGCCTTGTTAGACCCATTTTTGAAAAGATAGCAAATGCTTTTACTACAAGAGATAAAAAAACTCAAATATTGTGGGACTGAGAACTCATAAAGAATGGGTGTGATGGTGCATATCTGTTCATCCCAACATTGCAGAAGCTGAGGAAGGAGGATCATGAGCTTGAGGGCAGCGTCGAGCTTCACAGTGAGTTCCAGGCCAGCCTGAACTACACAGAGAAACCTTCTTTCAAAAAACAAAATCCTATCTTCATGACTGTGACTCCTTATAGAGGCCCATCAAACAATTTATCCAAATGTACAGGTACAAAGCTCATGTTCTTTTCTCTGAATTGTTCATTCAGGATTAGTGTTGAATATGACTGGGACATTTTCATGATAAATTTGTATTACTAGTCAAAAAGGGGATAAGCTTGTCATCAGTAAAATAAATATCCCTTGCAAGCAAAATTAAACCGATGAAGACTGTGGCTGGCCATGAACGTCTCTAAACAATGTACAAATGGAACTGATGAGAGTCCTGTTTTGGGGTTGGGGGCACAGCCTAGTGGTCATGTGCCTGCCCAGCATGCATGAGGCCCTGGGTTCAATTCCTAATACCAGATATCCTGTTTTGAAGATCTCCACAAAAAGGGCGAGTTCTGTGTTTACTTAGGCAATAATGAAGTGTACTATCATATCCTTGTAACTTTAGACACCTTAAGACATAGAAAGAAACTCCTGATGCAGTTAATTTTGGAAATCACCTGTGGGCTTCTATAAAGACAGTACGTGCCAGGGTCATACCTCAGGACCATGCTTAGCAAACAGCAGGGCACAAGTTGTTCTCATGTCCAACTGCTATCCAAACTATGGACAAGGAGACACTTCAGTAGGGCTACGCCATCAATTCATAAATGTTTCCTGCCTTTAATTAAGAGGAGGAATGGCAATGCATTATTGATAACCTGTCTGTAGGTACTGCAGTGACAGGAACCCAAACATGCATGCTGACTGAGCACTGAGAAGCTCTTTAATGAAGGATGTCTCTTCTGGCCTAGAAAGATGAAGAAGAGTTTCGACAAGCAGGAGGTGGCAAACTGAGAGAACAAAAACAAACTCAGGAAAGAAAGATGTGTTCTGGAGAGTAAAGACTAGTAACTGTGGTGTGGCTGGGGTCAGCAAAAAGAGCTGGTGAGAGACACCACATACATGAAAGGTTATGGCCAAATTATACCCCACTGGCCTGGGGAACCACAACATGTGTGGTTAACAGCAGGCACCCAGTAAATATTTGCTGAGAGAAAAGACCACTGGTGCGCCTTGCAAGAAGGAAGCAGGGCTGAGAGGAAAGGCCTATGAGAAGAACCTATGGAGGCTGCATGCAGGCAAACAAAGCTGGGGAGAAAGGGAGAAAGAGAACCTGAAGGAAAAATTAGGAAGGTAGATTAGGATAGGGATAAAAAGCACATTAGTAGGCCAGTGAAAGAACCAGTAAATAATCTGAAAAGATGAATCTGAAGAAGGGAGAAATACTAGAAAAGGCTTGCCTTCAGAGAATGTGCAGCAGAAATGTAGAGGGACAGTCCATTCTCCTCGGCAAAGAGAAAGATACACTTAAGTTGTGAAGTCGAGGACAGGACAATTGAAGAAGTTCATTTTCTTAGTCCACAGGGCTCACATTATTCACCAGAGACAAAACTCCTCGTGCCCCAGCTAGGCCTGCCTTTCATGTTTTCTGGGTGTGAAGTCAATGTAAGAGATAACCCATTTATACTCATGGCAGAAACTAAATGACTCTAAATACTATTTCTATGAATAACCTTTAGAAACCTGCCCAGGAAAGAATATTAATCGAAATTTGTTTCACAAATATAGAACAAGAATACAGGAGTGTGTTTATTATCTAGAACTATATGCTTTCTCCTCGTTTAGAAAAACAGATCAACAGTTATTTTCATCTTCTTTCAAGCCCTAGCTTCCCTTTATCTCCATCTCCCTATTCACTGATGCTTTCAATTTACATAAACTGCAAAACAAAAAAGGAATCTCACCCACAGTATACACCATCTCTTAAGCCTAAAGTTTTCATTCTAAGGCTGCTGCAAGATCTGGATTAAATGTGAAAGACAAGTCTATTACAGTATCTAATGTGTAAAATAATATACAAGTGCCCAACAATTTCAGAGAGCTCCAGGTCTGCTAACACTGATGAGATTCTAAGATTCCACAGTCATTCAGTAGGTTAACTAAAATCACTTTGTAAAGAGGCAAGGAGAAAACGCAGGTGATAACTTTACTGTCTGTATGAATAAATAACATCCTTTCTGTACCTGTTTCCATTAAAAGGTGAAGTAGGCCTTCCTCACTAAATAGTCTATTATCTGTCACTTCATTTTGTTTAAATTTCCACAGGCCAACAAAAGTAACTCCTTCCTGTAGGGAAAAGATGTGTATGTGTGTATCTTTAGTACTTAACAATAGATATTAACAGTAACTTTCAACAGGAACCTGCTGGGGATGGCAGGGTTCGCTGTGAAGCTGATGCCACGCATTACATTTCAAGGACTTCCACTGTGAGCAACGTATCCTAAGAGGCACACTGCAAATTAAACAGGATTGTTTCTCCATTCTGAATGGGTCTTTCCAGAAGTTAATGGTGGTGAAGTTACAACCCCAGCTACTTGAGAGGGTGAAGAAGGAAGATCCCATGTTTGAAGACAGCCTGGGTTAGCAAACACTGTCTCAAAACAAAAAGTTTTAAAAGAGTATCTAGTTTCTTTCTCCCTTCCCCCTTTCTAAGGGGGAAAAGAAAGAAGGGAAAAAGGAAAGAAAGAAGAAAGGGAAAAAATGGGAAAATATAAATAAATCTGCTGTAAATAGGGAAGGGGGGAAAAGAAGGGGGGAAGGGGGGAAAACCAAGATACATCATGTACAGATACAAAATAACCATGATGAATGTGAACATCATGTATACAATGTACCAGTACATGTTCTTGGTTAAAAAAAAAAAAAAAGGTGTCTAGTGATGATGCTTAGTGCTAAAGTGCTTACCTAATGTGTACAAGGTCTTGGGTTCAATCCCCAGCACCACACACACACCTACACACACACATGCAAAACCCTAAAGTTTCCCCCCAAATGAAATGTTGCCAAAATGGTTCTGTCCTTTAGGATCACTATGCTAAAATGGATTAAAAATGAGAATAGAAAAATTTAAGATCTTTAAAAGCTTTTTTTTTTTTTTTTTTTTTTTTTGAGACAGCATATAGCTATATAGTCCAGGCTGGGCTTGAACTCACAGTGTAGCCCAGGCTGGCCTCAAACTGGCAGTGATCCTCCTGCCTCCTTCCACCACACCTAGCTTTAAAATACCATTTTTATATATTAGGCTAAACATCTCCATTATCATCTAAATTCAGACTTAAAAAAATCACCTAATCAGTTAATTCTTCTCAGTTAAAACAAATGGATTTATAGAACCTTAATTTTAAAGACACAGAGATCCTCTGGTTCTATTATTTTTTTCTGCACACCCACTAAGAGTAGTCTTCAGATTTAGAACTGTATTATTAACATGTAAAATTTTCCCCTTCTAGTATAATAGATACTAAGTAAAAGAAAGATAATATTCAATAGGGAGGAGAATTTAAAAAGCAGGAGGGGGAAAAAAGGAAAGGAAAAAGAAAAGAAATGGAAAAGGGGCAAATGTAAATACAGCTATTGTAAATAGGGAAGGGAGGGGGAGTGGAACAGAGGGGGAGTGGAAGGGAGGGGTGGGGAAGAAGGGGGGAACCAAGATGTATCATGTACAGGTACAAATTAACAACAATGAATGTGATCACTATGTATACAATGTACCAATACATGTTCTTGGAAATAAAACTTTAAAATAATAATAATAATGATAAAATTTTTCCCTTCTACTAGAGGCAAGAAAAGGGACCGGATTGCCCTAGCTAAACAACTTCTATTTTATCTTCACATCTTCACTCTGAAGTAACTTACTTCATAGTCCTCTAAAAAATCAAAAGGTGTTGGAAAGCTACATTAACAGTGAGGAGGCTGGGGATTAAGCTCAGTGGTTAGAGTGCTTGCCTCGTAAGCACAAGGCCCTGAGTTCAAAAAAAAAAAAGGTAAGGAGAAAAACCTGAGGTCTTTACATTTTAAAAGATAGTGCTTTTATTTACTATAGTAAAGGTTCTTTTTATAAGGTATATAGATCGACACAGAAACTCTATAAAGATAAATATTAAAACCGAAGGCAAGGAGCATCACTACTACTCTAGGCAAACGTAACAATTCAAACTAAAGAGCCAGCCCTAAGAGAACAAATAAGTTAAATCTAGACAGTTTCTACCCAGTCAAATAACTGCCCAAGAGAAGAAAACATTGTTACCTTTGTACAAGACCTAAAAGGAAGACACAGACGGATGAATCATTTCATGTCTTGCATACCTAATTTAGTGCTAACTAACATCACTGTCTAGAAACCTCTCCCAAGGGGGGAGGGGAACCTTCTTGTACTACTAAATTATACCTCAAAAAAAAAAGAGTAAAAGAGTGCCCTAGCTGGATGTAATGGTGCACACTTGTAATCCTAGCATTTGAGGCAGAGGCAGGAAGAACACCTTGAGTTTGAGGCCAGCCTGGACTACACAGCAAGACCCTGTCTCAAAAAACAAAAAACAAAAACAAACAGTGCCCTAACGCTCATAAATCATTGAACCTTTATCACTGGATTTAAAATTCAAGTCCTGAAGCACCAATCAGAATGTGCGATAAAACACTAGACACCAATTTCTTCTTTGGTTTTTCTTGCTATAATTTTAAAAATACTTTCCAGCTAATACCATACATTCATTTACATGGAAAAATATTTCCCAGCTAAAGATAAGGGAGGGGGAAATTATTCTTCTGTTCCTATCTATGATTTGAGAGGAGCCCTGGCCCTAGCTGCTCCTGGATATATTTAGCAGTCTCTTTGGACAGGTGTTCTGTCCTTGTGAGACAATGCATACCACCGTCAGGAGCAAGTGGCTCAACAACCAAGCTCTGGGGCCCAGCTCCTTCTCTGCCTTTTACTGCCTGTATATCTCTGGACAAGCGACTTTATTTTTCTGTGCCCCAATCTTCCATCTGAGAAGCAGAAAAATTTCTTTTCCTATTAAAATGGAAGAAACCAGGCATGGTGCTACAGGCCAGTGTTCCTAGCTACTCAGGAGCCTAAGCGGGAGGAGTCCAAGTTTGAGGCCATTCGGGGCACTGTAGCGAGGCTGTGTCTCAAAGTTTAAAATAAATAAAATTTAAATAAGATTCCAAAAAAATTCATATAAATTCAAAATAAAATTTTAAAAGGGTTGGGGATTAGCTACATCAATGGTAGTGTTTGCCTCTCATGCATGAGGCCCTGGGTTCACTCCCCAATACCATAAAAAATAAATACATAAATGTAAATATAAATTAAAGCTTCTGTTCCAGGGATGGTAATGCACATTTGTAATTCCAGCCTGAGGCAGGAAGATCACCTGATACACAGTGAGTTCAAGGCCAGAAACTAACTACACAGTAAGACCAACTCAAAAAAAAAAAGAATAAATGTGAGTCTAGTTCTTACTGATATAAAATGTAATTTGCATCAATAAAGTTTATCTCAACATAACAGCTGGCAAATTATTCTTCAGCTTCATAGTAACCAAGAAAAAGAAGCGCAAACTATATCCAACTTAGAAAAGATAATTGTGAGCTCCTTGTAACACAATTTAATACTTTAACACTTCATATCGTATTTCCTAGTAATTGCCAATACGTATAACTAAATTTACTTTAAATTTAAATTTAATGAATTCAAATAAATTCTTTGCAAATCAAAGTTCAAGTTACAAAAAAATTCTAGAATTAAGTTATTTCAAGAAAAGCACAGAAAATTTATATTGCTGACCCTTAGAATTAAAAAATAACATTTTCATTAGTGTTAATAAAACATATAAATTATAAATAAAAATATATACATAAAAATCCATTATTTTCCCGTTTATATATAATTGTCAAATAGGAACCAAAAGCCTCTAAACTTGTTTTTGTGCTACCAACATAATCTATTCTAGAGCAACTTGCCTAGTATGCAGTAGGCCCCAGGTCCAATCCCCTGTATCGTAAGAAAAAAAAATTCCAGTAGGAAAAAATCCAGTCATTCAGGGCTTAAGACTGAGAGTCCTTTCCTTTTGCTTCTCCAGCTCTGTCACTATCCACACAGCCCCCTTACTTGTTAATACCACCACTGGGAAAGCACAGCACAGCACAGCACAACCGGCTGTACTAGTAAATAATATGTTCTGAAGCAAGGCAGAAACTAATGGTTACAACAGCCCATTAGGTGACCTACAAGTGGGTTTATTTGTTTTTTTTGTTTTGTTTTGTTTTGTTTTTTTGTGGTGCCAGGGATCGAACTCAGGCCCTTGTGCTTGCAAGGCAAGCACTCTAATCACTGAGCTAAATCCCCAGCCCCTTTACAAGTGGGTTTAGATAGACAACTATATAAGCTTTAATCAAAATGAGGACAATCCAGTCCATAGTTCAGACTAATGATAACAGAGTAGTTCAACAGCTCAATTTCTTTGGACAAGTAAGGACAAAATAAATGTCCTGAGGGATGGAATAACAAAGACACTGTTTTCTTCTGTGAGACCAAATGCACAGATTTTAGAAACTGAGTAAAGGTCATTTCCTATAAACAACAATTAAAACAAAAACCTAATACTAAGGTATGTCTGGCTTACTTTAAGAGAACAAAAATGTTTAATTAAAATATTTACTTTAAAAAATGATAATTTCTATTCTTGTTTTCAGGCATAAAAACTATTGCTAGAAGGGTAGAAAGGTTAATACAAAGAGAACTACTATTCCTTTGAATCAATGTGAACATTATACAGCATGATTTACATATAGATCCAAGGAAAGAAATATTGATGTTGATACCATGAAAGTAACTGCATGCTTCTTAATGAATAGTCCTACAATTCAAAAGAGTAATGGAAACTTCATTACTGTTACACAGTTATAAGATGTTCATGGCAACCTCTAATCTTTGGTTTCCTTTCACCTCTAGGATTCCCAATTATCTATCACATCAAACAAAAGCTCAATTACTTTTCTGTTAATCATAAAAAGAGAAAATGAATACGAGCTGATGAGATCTTTTACGGGGTGCCAGGGATCAAACTCAGGACCTTGCGCTTGCCAGGCAAGCATTCTATCATGGAGCTAAATTCCCAACCCCTGATGAGATTTTAAAAGGGAGAAAGAAAACCTACAGAAATTTTAAGACTCCACACAGAAGGATTCTAATCTGGACTTGTTCATTAATTGTTCCTGAGTGTTAACTACATAAGAGTTACTGATTTTTCCTCCTTTAGGGGAGTGACTTTGGATCGCTGGTTTAAAAACAAGATTGAAGCCAAGCATAGTGGCACACACCTGTAATCCCAGCACTTGGGAGGCTGAGGCAGGTGGATCGCCGGGAATTCAAGGCCAGCCTGGGATACACAATGAGTTCCAGGCCAAGCTGAACTACACAGAGAAATCCTGTTTAAAAAAAAAAAAAAAAAAAAAGGCCCAAAGTAGGTCAAATCCTATTACTGGGAACTAATTGAAGTACAGTTTATTTGGGCATGTAAGAATTCTATTCTGCTGTAGGTATGAATGAGGCTATGGCTTAAGAATCTTTCTCATTGTGGCATTTTTCCACTACTGTGACAAATGTCAAGTGTCACAATCTTTAGGTTCATAATTTAATAGTAGCATTACTTTAATGTTGTCTTCCTTTCCCCATCACAGAATAGCCTTCCAAATGCACAAAAATATTCTGCCCAGAATGCATACTGAAGCACTCTTTGAGAAAACTGTAGCAAGTATGTACCAATTCCCCAAGATGAATGTAATTATACATTGCAAACATGTACTAATTAAAAAAAGAAGTTAGTTGCTAAAATATAAAATAGGGGTTCAAATATGAGCCTTCAAGGTCTCTGAAACCTCTACAAATGAGAGTGTGAGTGAGAATATACACAAGCACATACTGTTCTGCTGGAAAGGAGCTGTGTAACTTCCTTAAAAAGACCATGACTCAGTAAAAAAAGACAAACCACTACCATCAAGCAAGATCGCTTTCATGTTTTGAATATATTTAATTTCATAGCAGAAATTGGGTTATTCAGCTCAAGCAGTGAAAACTACTAAGAGTCTGCGACCATATAGGACGCGTTTCCTACCTCTGTGTCCCAGGAATCCTGAAAGACAGGGTTTCTACTACTCCTTTTGCTCTGTGGGGGGAGATGGTTATCTTCTTCATTGCCATTCCTTCTCCTTTTCCTGAAATCAAAACACAAGAAAAAACAATCCAACAATTGATCTTTAGACTTCTATTATAAACCATGAAAACATAAAAATCTGTCTTCTTGCCTGAAAAAAAATTAAGTTCTGATGAAACCCCAATAGGGTAAAAGTTGGAAGTATACCATCACTAAGCAATAAGACAAAAAATATATGATAAGGGCAGTAAGGTCAAGCTTAAATTTCTTTCTTTCTTTGTTTTTTGAGGCAGGATCTGGCTACGTAGTTGAGGCTGGCCTTGAACTGACTAGCCCAGGCTGGCCTTGAACTTGGACTGATCCTCCTGCCTCAGCCTCCCAAGTGCTGGGATCACAGATGTGTACCATCACACCTGGCTACTAAAACTAATTTCTAAAGAGAAGTTTGACAACTTTAAATGTCTGCTAGAAATAAAAAAACAACAGCAAGAGGTGAATCCCGAAGCTTTCAAATTTGATTAAGGTTTTCTTCTTTCTATTTCCTGCAACTGCAATTCCAAATTACCTAACAGTGAAGTTAGGTAATTTCACTATCTTTTATATGACAACATTTAAGAGAACAGTAGCAGCCTTTGCCTATTTGCCCTGAAAATCTTTATAAAAATGGTGTCACACAAAAATATCAAAGTTTTGTTGTGGTAGCCTCTAATCTTTAATTTTTTCTTCTTCTTTTTTTTTTTTTTTGGTGCTGGGGATCGAACTCTGGGCCTAGCGTTTACTAGGAGAGTGCTCTGCCACTGAGCTAAATCCCCAACCACATACATTGTTTTTTTAAACAAGGTCTCATTATGCAGCCCAGGCTGGTCTCCAACTCGGTGATCTTCCTGCCTCATCTTCCAGAGTGCTGGGATTATAGGCATGTACACCACCACAACCACCTAAGTATTATCAGAATTCCTAAACCCCTGTAATCCCAGCACTCAGGAGGCTAAAACAGCAGATTTGCTGTAAATTCAAGGTCAGCCTGGGCTACATACACAGTGAGTTTCAAGCCTGGGCTGAACTACATAGCAAGACCCTGTCTCAAAAAAACCCAATTAGAAAACAGAAATAAACTAATGGAGGTATAAAGTTAAACTGTCTGAACTGTACTGTCCAGTATGATAGCTACTGACCACATGATTATTTAAATTTAAATCAACTGAAATTAAAAATCTAGTTCCTAGGTCACAATAGCTCCATTTCCAGTGCAAGAGGGCCACATGTAGTTAGTGACTCTGCACTGAACAGCAGGAACATGAAAGTCCCTCTCACTGCAGAAAGTTCCACTGGGGGTCATTGGTTAGAGGTCTGTATGTACAAAACAAAGCACAGCATCTACTATAATGAAAATGCTTAAAGTTTCAAAATTCTATAGTTAAGAGGCAAAAGGCTAGTAAGAACACTTTTGCAAAGTAAATTTGGGGCATGCAGCATCTTCAACAGTTACTGTATAAACGTTGTATGTGAGTAGAGGCTTTTTTTTTTTTTAACAGGGTCTTGCTATGCAATCCAGGCTGGCCTTGAATTCAAGATCCTCCTGCCTCAGCCTCCAGAGTGCTGGAATTATAGATGTGCGCCACCACACTTGGCTATGGCAGTCCCTTAATCCTAAAGTTTTAAATTGAAGTCTGGATATTATAGAAACTTTAAATTATCACTCTTAGCTCAATTCCCTATATTTTACAACAGTCCAAATACATCTAAGTTTATCAAATTAGTATGGACCCCAGTTTAGATTTTGAATGATAAAAATTGTGTCACTCTGACAAGGCTTTAACCAGCCAGCAGTAGGCTACACCATCAACCTAATTCTAACACTCAGTTATTTGTAAGACAAGATCATGGTTTCTGCTCCCTCCTTTTCTCCCGAGATTAGATATTACTTGCACATTTTTACATACATGGAGCTCAATAGCTATATGAAGTTAATAATAATTAAATGGATGTACTATTATCATAAATGAGAACCAAGATACTTCTGTGTCCATCCTAATATTTCTTTCTTTGCTTCTTTCTTTTTTTGAGACAGGATCTCACTTTGTAGTTCAATCTAGCCTTGAATCCCTTGGTAGCCCAGGATGGCCTGAACACAATCTTCCTCCCTCAGCCTCAGTACTGGGATACTCCCTCCCTCAGCCATGTGCCACTACACTCATGTCATCCATTCCTACGTGATTAGAGAATTTACACAGGAATGTGCAACTATAGCAGAGTAATGCCTGCTGGCAGCTAGCTGACGAAGAGAAACTCATCAAATGGCAGTATGTTGGTACTGAGCTCTAATCTTATCAGTATGCCAACAGCTGATTATGCTTTGGGCTGCTGAGTCACTTTAACCAAACTTAAAAGCCTGACCAAAACTTGCTATTTCCTCATTTATATTGGGGGATGCTAACAAGAGGGTTGTATGGCAAGAAAAAAGTAGGAACAAAGATGGTCTAGTTTTGTGGATTTCAACTAAACTCTAGAAAAGTCACATAAAATATTCTAGGGCACTTACCTAGTAAGCACAAGGCCCGGAGTTCCATCCCCAGCAACCGCCCCCCGAAAAAAAATCCTTGCCTCATATCCAGTTGCTTTCTCAAGAAACCAGCTTTATCTCTTTGGCCCACAAGTGGCCCTCTCCACGAATGATAATGGATTAAGAATAAGCCCTACCAATTCTTTATTCTTTTTCTAGGTTCCTAACAAGTTCATCCTTGAAACATTCTGCTTTCAACAATTTAGCTAATAAATGGCCAGGATATTACTTCATGCTCAACTGTATCAGTACAATCAGTCATATTATAGCTTTTGACATTAAAGCCATGACCATATTATAATTTTGGCAGGCACCCTGTAATTGATTATATTCTCCACTTGCCGTCTAAGTACAGATGATTGTCTGGCATCTGTCACTTTGCAAGATGGCTCACCCCACTACTTTTTATCATTTCATTTCTCTCCAACCTTCCTGTCATCTTCTAGAGGCTAAAGAGAGAAGTAATCTTAAGTATGAAGACTGGTTTTCAATCCATCTATCTATCTATCTGTTTGTTTCTATTTCTGAGACAGGGTCTCTCTACGTAGCCCATGCTGGGATTACAGGTGCACACCACCATGCTTGGCTTCAGACTTTTTATTTTTTCCTTTTTATTGGTATATATTTGCTAAATATTAAAAACATTCATCATGGGGAATTGATACATATATCACATCTTGATCCTTTTTACTTCCCCCTCACCTCCCTCCTTTCTCAAACTTTTTAAAAATCAGCATATACAAAAGCTAAAAATCTGTTATGAAGTAGGAACTCCTTCACCACACACCCACCTCTCTACAGCCATTGCAGTCCACTGTGGAACAGTCTGGAAAAAAACCCATTTTAAATCAATGCTTCATCTTAAAATTGAGGAAAGAGACCCAGAGACATAACTGAGTTGGAGATACTAAAGTAAGCAGAGCTGGCAGAGCTGGTCTATCACACTCCATGAAAGAAGAGAAAAGCAGGCAAGAAAAGACTGTCCAATCATTCTTTCAGCATAAAGTTACTGGTATAAACAAGTTGAGATTATTTGTGTATGTACTAGATAAAAGGAATCTGCTATCAGTATAAACACATTCATGTTCTTTGTAAAAAGAATTTGTACATAATAAAAGCAGTTGTTCTCAGAAATATTTAGCCTTTTTCAGATATGGAACAAAACATTGATTATCAGAAGTATAGGCAGAGTTTGAGAAACAAAATATGGTAGTCAGATCAGGCTTACTGTAACGAAAGATTCTGATATCCTGTCTATAATTGGGCCATATTTTCAATTTGGCCTAATTCAAACTTTTCGACAATTTTGTTAATAATAATTGGCAAGATTACTGCTTCATGCTCCTCTCAACAGTACAGTAATTATACTTTTGGCATTAATGCCACAGACCAAGTTGTAATTTTTGTAGGCACCTTATAATTTCAAATTTAGTCCACTCTTCTTTTCTATACAAATACAGGCTTTATGCCCCACTTGCTACCTGACCCACCTCAATAATTCAATGTAGTTTGGAAACCCTAATTTTCACTACAGAACCAAATAACTTCAAGATGCTTTTGAGAACTTCAATACCATTAAATAACTTCTCCAGAAGAGTCCTTATGGAAAAACTGTCAATTACATTCACAGACAATGCAAACAAGGAATAAGAAAGGCAATTGTTAAGAACCATCTTAAGCCTGGAACTACTATGGAATAAAGCAAAGAACAACAAACCCAAAAAGACGTAGGTCAATTACTTGATTTCTCTAAATGTGTTTTCTCATCAAAAAACTGAAAAACTTGAACTTGGTGATCTACAGGTTTTCACTTCGTGGTCCACGATGAAGGATCATTCTAATTTAAAATAAAACTGATCCTCGTCACTATGGGGCAACACATCCCAACTTTCTCCTCCCCACCTTCTTGCAGAGGAAAATTAGGGGAGGAGGATCCCAGATTGGTCAGGACTAAACCCTCAGTGAAGACCAAGGCCCTGAGGCCAGCCTTGGAAGGTGGTAATGAGTGCATCAAGCCATGTAATCCTATCTCAAACGCCTCCACATACAAACAGTTTAGAATCCTGCCTGTTAATGCTACAGCCGAAAGAGGATCACAACCCACCTTGGTCATCTGCCCTTCTGGGCTGACAACTGTACAGGGGCAGTCCTTCGGCCTATCCTAATCCCTCCCAGCTGCAGGGTTTAGCCCAATCCTCCTTCCTCCTGACCTTGGGGTTCCAACAGCTCCTGCCCGGCGCCCTTACAGGCACCTCAGTGGCTCTCTCTACAGATCACACAATTCTCCCAACCCCCTCCGCCTAAATGTAGGACAGGACGCTTCAGGACCATCGTCTCTTCCGGAACCGAAGAGACCTCATTCCAAACAGGAAAAGACAGGAAAAGAAAGAGACAGAAAAAGGGGAGACCTGGACCCCGGAAAGTCACTTCTTGGGCCACCCGCAGGGGCCAAGTATCCGGTCACCCGTGTATCCCTCTCCTCTCCGCCCCGGACCGCGCGGAGCAGCCCAGACGGAGTCCCGCAGGACCCAAGTTTCCCCGAGCCCTGCTTCGCGGACCCCCTCGGCTCCGTCCCCCAGATCTTTGGGTGAGGAGCCGGGAAGGAAAGGGGTCCCTTCTCCCTCACCTGGGGCGGAGGCGCTCGCTCATCGTAGCGAGAGAGGAAGGACGAGGCGCCGCCCCGCGCGAAGAGCGAATTGAGGGGTTTGCGTTCAAGCGGCCGCCACGCCCACCCCCTTGGGCCTTCGCTTTAACCGCCGCGCGGGTGGATGCAGCCGGCGGTGAATACCCCCTACTCGGAGCCGTACCACCGCTACTTCCGGCGTCTCCTCCGCGCCCCCCCATGTCACAACCGCCGTGGTACCACCCACTTGCGCCTGCGCAGTGGCGCGATGCCAGCCGCGCCGACCCGTAACCCCCGCCTACAGGAAGAGGCGGGCTCAGAGGGGAAGGTGCGACTGGAGCTTCTGGGAGAGAGGGCCTCCGTGGAGGTGGCTTACGTATTTGCCTGTTCACAGCCAAGGCGGGGCACGCGGTAAAAGCCAATCCAGACTTAAAATAATTTAAATTATGTCACATTAACTTATACGAGGCTTTGGGTTAAATTCTTGTGAGGTAACTATTGAAAAGAACTAGGTAAGTCTTATCAGGCAGTGGTGCGCACATCCTGCCGCGGGTCCAGGGACTGGGGGTTGGAAAGGCGCTCGTGGGCTACTTTGGGTCTTGGCTAGGGTTGCTGGGATTTTTCGATCCACAGGTGCAGATGCTGCTGTGCGGTGAGTTTTAAGGGGCGGGGCCGTTTCCCACAGCCCTCGTTCTAGGTCCAGGGAGACTCTCCGGAGAAGAGAGGGGAGTGGATCGGGTGTGCGACCAGGCGGAACGGCTCGTTTGACGCCCTCAGTGGGGCTGCGGGTGGCCTGCCCCGACCCGCAGCTGCCCCGCCGCTCGCCTTCCTGACCCAGAAGCCAGACCGCTCTCAGCAAAAGAAAGGGCGCGGGGAGGAGGAGAAAAAGTGTGTTGGCCATTGCAGGAGATGAACGTGAAGATTAGCATAACTGTAAGATCCGCCTGGTGCCGGCAGGCTGGTGAAGTTTTAACTCGCTGCCTTCCGGAACACCACCTGGAGCGGACTGCAGATAACCCAGTTACTTGTATTGGTTTCAGTACTTTGCTACATGTAGCTGCTGCTCGTTGCTGTCCAGTTATCTCTTATTGTGTCTTACACAGGCTGACGTTAACTCGGGAACGGCGATCAGAAAGCATGAGGATCCCGGAGAACAAACTGCAAAATTAGCATCTTCCTAGAGGAGCTCGGGTAAGAAAACAGACATAAGATGTTACTGTGCAAATCTAGAGATCTTTCCTGTAGATTGTGTGCGGTGGAGTACTGTACAGTTAGGATCGTCGAACAGAGAGGTCTGAGCCCTTTCTAATGACGGGCGAGGTGTGGTGGCGCATGCCTGTAATCCCAGCACTCAGGAGGCAAAGGCAGGAAGATCGCTGCCAGTTCGAGGCCAGCCTGGCCTACAAAGTGAAACCCTGTCTCAAAAAACCGAAACATAAAATAAAAATAAAGTAATAACGGGGGCTGGGGATTTAGCTCAGTGTTTGGAGTACTTGCTTTGCAAGCACAAGGTCCTGAGTTCGATCCCCAGCACCAAAAAAAAAAAAATAATAATAATAATAAAATAAAGTAATAACGGAAGGGTCATGGACTAAGAGTTGTACGTTGTTTTTGCCGGCCCCACCTGGGGCTTCATGCATCCTAGGCAAGAGCCCTACCGCTCAGCTACATCCCCGGGTTTTTTGCTTGATTGGCTGGTTGATTGGTTGGTTTGTGGATTTTGCAGGGGTTTTGTTTTCAATCACAGTCTCGGAAAGTTGCCCAGCCTTACTTCAAACTTGCGATCCTCCCAACTCAGCCTCATGAATAACTGGGATTGCAAGTGTGCACCACAGCGCCTGGTTAGTTGTGTGTATTTTTGTAAGTGAAGGGTCCGTAGTTCCCATCATAATATATACATGTACCAAAAAATAATAATATATATTTTACCTCCAAAGAATAATCACTGTGGACTATTAGCAGAAAACAGTTTTGTTTTGCATACCTTCCGTAGGATAAAGATGAGTTGGTTGTTTGGTAAATAGATACAGTATTTGTCTTGTAAATGGAGTCAGTCCCCTTTTTGATCTGTTTAATGGTCAGAAAATTCTCAGCCAAGGCACTGTATAATTACAACGTTTGCGCCTTTATGGCCGGAGAGAGAATTCATTCAGCAGATGTTATGTGCCACACTCAGTGGCGGGTTTTGTGAATACAGCTGTGCACAGGGTAAATATGTTCCCTGCCCTTTGGAACTTTACAGAAACGGTAAGAAATATTTTAAGAGAAATAACTTTTAATTGAATTTTGGGATTAAATATATTCTTTTCCCAATTCTAAGTAATAACAGAAGAACTAATGATACATGGCGTAAATGTTTACATGATATATACTTAACAAAAATATCAAACTAAACAAATTTGTTGACTGTACTACAAACTACAAATATTATGGACTATGTTTCTGCATGTGTTTATGTTTTACATACGTGTAGGTACAGGCTTATTACTAATGTGCTAAATGTTAGCTGAGCTTCATCTCTTACACTTAGATAATGGGAGTTTTATTAGTTTCTTCTTGTACCCCAGTAGACATTTCTTCTATCACTTTGGAAACATCTTCTCTAATCAGTAATCTTCGAATACTAGCGTGAGTTTTTTTTAGTCACCATTTCATCCTTGAATGAAGTGTTTAAGGCTTTTTAAACATGAGTATAATTTCTTTATATTCATGGGTATTAGACATATGTTCTCCTTTAGTCAATTTAAAGGAGGAAGGATTTATTATGGCTCACGGTTTCATACATTTTAGTCCATGGTTAGCTGGCTCCATGACAGAAACATCATGGTGGAGGAGCATGGCAGAAGAAAACTGCTTACATCGTGTCAGTCAAAAGCAGACAAGGAGAGTAGGCAGCGCCAAAGCAAGAGATACACCCTCCAAGAGCATGCCTTGAGTGACCCTCCAACTGGGCCCCACTTCATAGTAGCCCATTTAGAAAGCCCTACCTCTGAACACATGAGGCTTTTGGGCCACATTTTAGATCTAACTCATAACATCCAATTGACTTGCTGTAACTCACATAGCAAACATTTTATTCTGCCTGGGGTTTTTTGGACATCTTTTCCTTCAACTTACCATTAGCTTGTTAAAGTCTTTTTTGTTCTTGCTCATCTTGTTAGAGATGTTGAAAATCTTTTGATTGTCTTTTCTATGATTGAGTTCTAGAATATTGTACATACCAAGCACAAGTAGAACCAGGAATATTTATCTTAATAATCAAGTTATAGCTGTTGTTTTCTACCTCTGTACAAAAAAGTATAGGTTAAACACATTTTTAAAATTTCCTTTAACTTAGGTTGTTGAAATGAGTATAAAAGGTAAGGCATATACATAAAATACTGGTATGTGTTCCTCATTATCACACATTTACTTTTTTTCAGGAAGAAGATAAGTGATATTCAGCCAGAAATGGAAGTGTGTCCTTATTGTAAGAAGCCATTTAAACGATTAAAATCCCACTTGCGGTACTGTAAGATGATAGGACCAACCATACCTGCTAATCACAAAATTTCTCAGTCAAAGCCATCTCCCCATCCACGTACTAAAAACGTGAAGGGGCTGATCAGAGATTTAACTGAAGCTAAAGGGAGAGAGTTTAAAACAAAGAGTGAGGAAAGAAATTCCAATTTGAAAAGGGACAAACCAGGACAGACAGTTGCTTCCTATCCACAAATAGCTATTGGCTTGGAAAGACCAAGTACTACAAAGGCAGATGAAGATACCAAGGATCAAAATCAGCTCACCTTCAAAATATTAAAACACACTGAACCAAAGATTACTTTCCAAGGAGAAATGAAAGCTCAGTTTTATGTATCAGATGACAATTCTCCTAAAAAAGAACTTGCAAAAGATGTGCCTAAATTAGAGGAAAGTAGGTGTAATCCTTCAGAATCTGAAGCATTGTTACTGGCTAGCTCAGTGGAACCTTCTTTGTTGAATCAAGACAGAAAATACTCCTCAAGTGTACCTGATGATGTACAGGCCACATCTGCAACTTTGAAACTGGACATGGTTGGCCCCCAAAGACAGGGGCTTCTAGTAGAATTCCTAGATATGTCTACTGGTGATTACCATCAATCGCCAAAGAATCTCACTGACATGGTTCAAAAAATAACAGCAGCAGTGTTGAGCAAGGAAAGAGATTCCAGAGGCACAGGTCACCTCCCAGGAGTCTTCGCTGGTATTGAAGATGCTGAGACTCAGAAAAAGAACTCAGAATCACTCACGTTAGGCCATCGTGTTAGCTCATTAGCTAAAATCCAAGTCAAGGAGAATGAAGAAAAAGGACTTGGCCTTGGAGTAGAGGGTTGTGGGAGCAAAGGAAATACAGAGAAAAGGGTGCTTGCAACAGACATGCAGAAGTGGGGTTCTGTGAGCTGCAGCTCTGGTGTTTCAGGCACAGAAGAGAAACTGAAAGGTGAAGGTCCACTTTTAAATATGATCACACCACATGGGGCAGCATACAGTGAGTTCCTTCCTGTATCGCAGTCAAATAATCGAAGTCTTGTCTCTCTGGCTATGAAATCTCTTCAAGAAGAGAAAGCACAATTCTGCAGTTGTACTCAAGTCCCTGATGTAAAGTTATTAGTGGAAAGTAAGGAACAAGCTTCTGTAGAGTCCAAATCTGGCTCTCAACCCCAGGCTTTGCATACTAGGTGCCAGCAATCCACATATTCTGCCCAGTATCACATTTCTAAAAGTGCCTTCATTAATCATGTTGGTGCCACAGACAGGAAGAGCCTTCCCAGCTCCATGGGGCTGGAGTGGTTTCCAGAGCTTTATTCTGGTTATCTTGGACTAGGAGTGTTGGCAGGGAAACCTTGGTGTCAGAACTCAATGGCCCAGAAGCGTCACCTCATCCGTCCTCAGTGGGGAAGTCTCTCACAAGGTAAAGCTCATTTCCAGGGGCCATGCAGCCCATCCACAATGCTTTGTATCTTTGGAATATGAGTCAGAATACTAATATTTTCATTCATTTAGCTTATTTTCACTTAGGGACTATGAAAGTGCACTGGATTTATAGTTGTGAAAATATTACTTCTTGCTCCTGGGATCAGTAGTGGTTTATCATTCTTTTCTTCTACCAGGAATTGAATGCTACACTAAGGGCAGGCTGGTAATGTTGATAGCAATTGAGTTTGGAAAGGTGTGGCTGGTATAAATACTGAACAGACTCCAAAAAAGCACAGAGACTGCAAAATGCAATCAGCGCAAGATTAGACAGGAAATAGGTTCAAGGCTTATGAGAAAATACAACATCTAGAAATTCAGAGTAGCAGATAAGGTACAAGCAGGAGCTATTTGTGGAGTTGGGAATAGAACAGGATTAAAACTGGTCAGGTAGGAATGGTAGTCGAGGCAGGTAGAATTGGAGCCTGAGGAGTAAATATCAAGGACCACGAAAAGAGGATGTGGCAAAAAGGGTGTAGAAGTCTGTGCACTGGAAGAACTAGGCCAGAGATTAGGACCCAAGAACAGAGCCAGAGATTGTGCCATAAGACATGAAAGATTAGGTAAGAAGGACTTGGGAGAGAGAGAGAGACTGGGTATTGAAACTCATCTCGATTGTGAGTCATTCTCTTCAGAAGTTTCTTACATGCTCCTGGCTGATAGCTAGATTAAGTGAATGAAAGAGTAGACTTCTGGCAAGGCGCCAGAAAGTTCCCAGCAGGCATTTCAAGTACAGTATCCTTGCTTTTTTCTGCTGAATTTTATCTTTAGTTACTGAATTACCTCTCTAGTTATAATACATAAGTTTCATCATGTTCCTCACCAGGAAGCTTGAGGGGTGGGTATTTCATTTTTTGTTTAAAAACTCTAGGGACATAAAGTAGCACCTTTCACTTTCTTGAGTAGTGGTCTTGTTGCTTTTAGGCTTATTTTGACAGACATCTATGACTCAGAATTGGTTTGCTCCTGAATTTTACTTCTTCCTTAAAGGGAGAAGGTTTTCCCTTTCTGGTGTATTTTACAAATGATCACACATTTCCTAAGCCCGTTTTGTCTAGTCTCAAAGCGTTTTCCCTTTTTTAATTTTAATTTTTCTTCCCCCACCCCTAGTACTGGGAAGTGAACCTAGGGCCTTGGTGCTGAGTTATATTGTCACCTGTTCTTGTTTTTTATTTTGAGATACAATCTGGCTAAGTTGCCCAGGCTGGGCCCAAATTTGGCGGTCCTACTGCCTCAGCTACTGTGGAATCTAAAGCAGAAGAATTGCAAATTCAAGGCCAGCCTGTGCAACTTAGCGAGACTTCGTCTTAAACTAAAAAATTTACAAGGGCTGGTGATGTAGCCCAGTAATAGAACACTTGCCTGACACATATGAGGCTCTGCCTTTCATCCCCAGTACCTCATCAAAAGGCATTTCTTTGATATTGTAATTGCCCATTCCTTCTTCATTTTTTATTTTTCATTGTTTGATTTATGTTTAGTGCTAGGGATTGAACCCAGGGCCTCGTGTGTGCTAAGCATGCAGTCTACCATTGCACCACACCCCTGTCCACTCTAATTATCCTTTTTTAGTGGCTTTTAACATAGATAAATATTAAGGAAAGAGCATTGCTTAGCTAAAGCCACATTTTCTTCAACTACCTGAGTAGATACAGGTTTTTCGCAAATGAGTCTAACATTCAGATTTTGTACAAAGTTGTCGTCTCCAGGTCAAGCTGCTCCATGTGAAACACAAATTTAGTAATTTTTTTTTTTTTTTTTTTTTTTTTTTTTTTGGTGCTGGAGCTCAAACTCAGGGCCTTGCACTTCGGCCTTGCACTTCCTAGGCAAGCACTCTAACCACTGAACTAAACCCCCAGCCCCTCACTAATTTTAACATTTGTGTTCCCGTGCAGTTTTCAGAGTGCTTCCATCTCTGTTTTGTAAATAACAAAACAGGCACAGAGACTATAAGTGATTTGTGCAAGGTCATGTTGTCAGTAAGTGGTAGAATTGTGACTAGAGCACCTAGTTTCCCAGGGCCTAGCTTGACCCTTTTCAGCTAAACCAGATTGTAGAAAGTACACTATAATGAGAAACTAGTGTTTGTTATAGGCCATACTTCTCTGAGTTTTTCAGTTGCTTACACATATACTAATTGCATGATAAATCTTTCTAGCAAGTAGGAGGACTTCTTTATTTTCTGTTCTTTTCTAGTGCTAAGAAGTATCTTTGATACATTCACTTTTCATTTTAGAGGGGAAAAGGAAGGATTAATGTTCATTGGCGATGACTTTCGTCCATTTCGTAGTCTTTTTTGGAGGGAGAGGGTACTGGGGATCGAACTCAGGGCCTTACGCTTGCTAGGCCAGCACTCTACCACTTGAGCTAAATCCCCAGCCCCCACTACGTAGTCTTTGATTTAATACTCATGAAAGCTCCGAAGTGATACTACTGCCCCATGCTTGTATGAAAGAGAAACCTGAGCTTTAGCCATCTGAAGTGACTTGTTCATATTCAATTAGTAAGTGACAGGAATTTAATCCAGGTTCACCTGAGTCTTCTGTGTGTGATATTTAAACTCTACCTGTGGAGTAGTTAGTGGTCAGTATCTTATTTGGTATGTTATTAGTCAATTCATTTCACTTCAGTGGATCCCAAGATAACAGCAATAAGTGATACAGTAACTTATAACAGTCACTAGTCTCAGGAGATAGAATATGATGAGGCACAAAGAGAATTTTTCCTGTGAAAGGAATTAGCTCCTAAACAGTGACTAGAAACTATTCTGTTCTTTCATTGCTTGTAGTCTGTAGCTAGTATTATGAGTAGATTGGTCCTTCTGTATCAGTCAGGTTCAGTCATTACAGGACCTCCGCCTCTGTTAACAGAAAGTATTGGAAGTGGGATCCAGGATTAATGAACATTCAGACTTTGATGCTACTAATGAATGAACAGAAGATGCTAGGGTCATAAGAAAACATAGCGCTTTTAGTTTGTGCCGGCAGACCCAGGGGACTCATATCTAAAGTGTAAGTAAAGGCCAAACAGCAGAATTTATTTGTGAAACCTTACCTTATTAAGATTTTTAGGGTGTCAACTAAATCTATTGATTGGATATATAATTTTTTACCTTATTTGAATATAGGTATGGGCTGATTATAGTGGTTATAATAATTTTTACCTATTTTATCTAAGAATGTAGTGATCTCACTTTTTAGGGGTGTCTGCTGGGTTAATTTAATCTTGTTTATTTTTTGTTTATCTTTTTTATAAGCGAGGTCTCAAAGGTCAGCCCTCTTTAGTACATCGCTTACTGGTTGTCATGGAAACATGGAGCCTGTCTGTCTGTAATTGTCTGTGACTTCTTGATTTTATGGTAGGCGCCTGGCCACATTACTTCCAATGACTGCAAATTGAAACTGAACTTCCCTGGAGTCTTAGGCAGAAGAGAAAGGGCTGCGTGCCCTCCCTTGCTTAGGCAAGGTTTTGATAGGTCATTCGCCTTCCTCCTGTCAGGAAACCAGCTCATTCTTTCCCTGCTTAAAGGCAGGGCCGGTGAGCAGTAGTCATGGAGTTCACTGTCAGGCACGATACTTGCAGGCTTACCTGGGTTTCCTCAGGTCATCCTTCTACTAGTCTTGAGAGATTGTTGTTATCCCATCTTATAGTTGAGGACTCAGTTTCGGAGAGGAAAAAATGACTTCCTGACATTGGTTTCAGTTAATGGCACCTCACGTTTCCTGGTGGTCATTGCCTAGCTTGTCCGAGAAGCATTTCTTTTCTTGGACTGGGCTTCAGGATCATGTCAGGTGTGTTTTCCCACATCAGGATACCCATCCCAGGAGCTTCTCATCCATCAGGCAGCTGAAGTGAAGTGGGTCCATACCACCAGATAAGATGGCTCCCAGGCCTGGAGAGATATAAGAGACAAAAGCTCTCCTGCTTAAAAAAAAAAAAAAAATGTGTCTTGGTAGCCTGGAATAGGAAGTTCCAAAACAACCCAGTGATTCTGAGGAAACCACTGAGGCCAGATTTAGTTGACTGAGAATAAGAACTAAAGCTAAGCGTCGTGGCACAGGCCTGTAATTCCAGCTGTCTGGTAGGCTGAGGCAGGAAGATCATAAGTTCAAGTCCAGCTTGGGCAGTTTAGTGACTTAGCAAGACCCTGTCTCAAATTTTTTAAAATCTGGAGATGTAGCTCAGTGTGAAGGCCCTGGCTTCAATCCCCAGTACAGCTAAACAACAACAAAACAAAATTCAGAATGTAGGTGTCAAGAGAGTCAGTGTTTTCAGCAGTAGAAGTTGGCACCCATCATCTGTCAGAGGCCCCAGAGCCTCCACACACTCGGGGCTGAAAGGTGCTCACAGAGCTTTGCCGAATTCCATGTTCCTTGGCTTTTGGGTCTCAGAGTGTAATAGAGATCTGTGTCCTTCTTTCCAAATCTGGGCAGTTAATTTCAATCCCCTGAAAACTTTTATTGTATTTTATTTTAGTTTATTTTGTTTATCTTTTGCATGGTGCATTTTAAAGATTCCAAGGCATCATCCTCGGAGGCCGATTCCAGAGTCAGGTCCAGGAATTACTCTTTCAGGCACCCCCAAGATGCTTCTGAAGAACAGCCACATTTGAGAAGACTTATATAGGGGATAATATCGAAGCAGGCATCTCAGGCCCACCCAGCAGGGGGACATTCCTAAACAAATAGGGAAGGGAGAGACTGGTTTGAAACAGACATGGTTCATCTGACTACAGAATGGAAAACTTGACTGATGGGAATGTCAGAAGATAAAATGAGAAACTCTGAAAGGGTCATGACTTATTAGAAAGGCCAAGAAATAGCTCAATAAAAGCCATTCCTTTGATGCTCAAGTGGGATTTCTGCCAAAGGGTAGCTATAAGGAAGGAGCTTCTTCTAGTTAGGGTTAGAGTGAGCAGGTTTATGACAAGCCTGGACTAACTCCACTCTGTCAGGGACTCTGAAAAGAGTGTTTTAGATCACAGAGTACAGCTTCAGGCATCCGCCAAAATATTACCTATGAGTTTTGTACAGCAGCAGTGTAAGATGGAGTCAGATTGTAACCTGGGATTCAGACTACAGGAGGGACAAGTGAAAGTTTAGAGGTATAGAAGTTGGCAAGGAAATGGAGTTGTATTAGAGAATGCAGCCATTGTCTGGAGGTTTAACCCTGAAGTAGGGTTCAGGACAGGAGGACATTGGTACTGACAGGTGAAAACAAGGCAGTGTCAGGGAGACAAGCCAGCAGAGGCGAGGTGATGATGGGATCCGCAGCCCTGGACACAGTGGGAAGCTGGGCAGGCCGTAAGGGACATAGCGCAGAACCCAGTGTGTCTGGGTGGCAGGCTAGGAAAACGTGGAAACAGCTATTCCAGGCCTGTGGCAGCCTCTCCCTGCTTCTTGTATAATCCCAGGTCGGGACCTGACCTGGTGTCATTCCCAGCTGACTGAAGAAGGATGACAAGCTCAAGGAGCCACATGGTTCCTGACACTGCTGATAAGGTGGTTGCACGGTCTCAGGTTTCCTGAGATTACACTTTTAACTGTTCAGAGACCAAGCTTCGCCTTGCAAGAGCTGATCTATATAATTTCTTGAAAATCAGCATAGTTTTATTATTTCATTATTTAATGTCATTTGGTTAGTATTTTTCCATCCACAGCAACTTTTATCACACCTGCTAAACCTGTCAACAGTAATTGCTTAAGTAATCCTTTTTTCCAGCAAGCCAAACCAAGACCAGAGAACCATCGGTAGTACAGCTTACTCGCCAGTCGTTAAACATGGACAAAATCAGAGAGATTCATATTACCCTTTTTATAGATAAGGAACCTGAGTTCCCAGTACCAAAAACAACAGCAAATTCATTTTCTCCCTCCCCAACCCCCGTGCTGGAGTTTGAGTTCAGGGCCTTTGCACTGAGCTACACCTGCCAATCTTTTTTTAATTTTTTACTTTGAGACATGGGGTATTGCTAAATTGTCTGGGCTGCACTTGAATTTGTTATCCTCTTGCCGTAGCCTCCCAGAATCCTAGGATTATAAGCATGCACCATCACACTTGGCTAAGAATTTCATTCTTAGGCTTGGGTTCCACCCACAAGATAACTCATTTTTTATATATGCAAATATTCTTTTTTTTTTACAGGGGGGTGCAGTGCTGGGGATCAAACTCAGGGCCTTGTGCTTGCTAAGCAAGTGCTCTACCACTGAGCTAAATCCCCAGCCCCTCTAATTTTTTTTTTAAAATCCAGAACCTGAAAGACTTGTGTTCCAAGCATTTCAGATGAAAGATACTCAATCTGAAGTACAAAGTCATGCTTTCTGCCAGAATGTTTAGCAACTGGTAGAATTTACACATAATTCATTTGGCTAGGCATGTGCACATAAATCTGATGATCTGGACATTGTATTCGTCAATCAAAAATAAATACTAGGTCCTGATTGCCAAGGGCTCCCTCAGTCAAAAACTTTTTTTGACGTGGAATAGATTTGAATTGTAACATTTAGTTACAATTTAATGCAGAGATCATTAATCCACCTATTTAGAATATACTTTTCCTGAAGCCTTGCCCTGGGAACCTTACATTACATACTGAATGTTGGGGAAGGGGGTGAATTTATGTGAACTATCACAGTGACCTCTGTTTGGAACCGCAGTTCCTTTGTTGGGAAGAAGTTCGACTGATCTAAGGAGTTTGGAACCCCCAACCAGGCTTACAACCTCCAGCTTCTCTCTAATGAGGCTCTTGGGAGCTGTGCAAAAAGGTGAGGCTGAAGTTACTGACAGTTGGGTTCTGTTGCTGGCTGCAGGCATTTGGAGACACTGTGCTTACTGTAGGCTATTAAAAGTGAGGATAAGGAAAAGAGAGGAGTAACGGTTGTTGTCTTGTTTGTTTTCATTTCGTAGTTACACATAAATAAAAGCACCAAAGCTAATATAGCAGCATCTACCATTTGCTGAATAACTTTGAATTTTTAGTACCTACCCCTGCCTCTTCTGCCACCTCACCCCAGCCCTTCTTTGCCCATATTGATCACGCCTTCTCTCAAAGTCAGTAGGACGCTAACCCTCAGTTTAACCAATTGCATTAGTCTATCCCACTAGAGGTTTTAACCCACCTTCCAAATACAATGTTAAGTAATTTCAATTTGTTAGTCTTCTGGATTCTAACCTTTTCTTCTACCTAAAATACATGTCTGAGGTGTGTATGTATATGTGTGTGAATTCTCTGAGTTAGAGTTCCATCACCCAAGCTAAGTGAGATAACTCCAATAATGCAGATAATGGCTGCATTCTGGGTCACTATAACAGTTAGACATACCTCTTTTTGGACAGGCTGGATCAGGTGCAACACCACCATAAAGAAGAGTGGAGTTGGTGGCATCACGATGCTCTTTACCGGGTACTTCATCCTGTGCTGTAGCTGGAGCTTCAGGCATCTGAGTAAGCCTTTCCATGTTTTTAGTTTAAATTACAGGTCACACCAATTTCAGGAACTCCAGGGGATTCTCAGAATGGCTTTTCATATTACAGTTTTGCGGTGTGTGACATGACCTAGTGAATGAACTGTTACCTCGGGCTCTGGGAGTTCTGTTAGAGGTTTTGTTTATAATTGCCTTTAGAAGATTTGACTAGAATTTACATAATTGCTCTTGTCCTCCATTTTATGTTGTTACTGGTGGTCTCTTTTCTCCTATCAGCTGTTTCCCTGAAGAGGAAAGGTCTCCAAGAACTCATTTTTTTTTTTTTTTTTTGTGGTGCTGGGGATCAAACTCAAGCCCTTGTGCTTACAAGGCAAGCACTCTAATCACTGAGCTAAATCCCCAGCCCCCAAGAACTCATTTTTAGCAGCGAAACTGAACAGCTTTTACCACAAGAGAGGACTGTATTAATCTACTTTTGACAGTTAAAAACATGGGATTCAGCTTATTCCAAGTCTTAACCAGAAGGAAAATGCCTAAATTTAATTGTTTAGTTCAAAACAATGTGTGTTTATTTAAATATTTTATTTAAAGATCTGTTTTAGATCTTTAAAAAAAATTTTTTTAAATCATTTATAGGAAGCTATCAAAAAAGTCCAGTGTTGGGGTTGGGGATTTAACTCAGTGGTAGAGCACTTGCCTAGTAAGCGCAAGGTCCTGAATTCCATCCCCAGCAGCACCTCCCACCAAAAAGAGTCCAGTGTTTTCCTTTTTTCTTTCTTTTTTTTCCTTTGTTTTGTTTTGTTTTGTTTTTACTTTTTGCAGTTCTGGGGATCAAACCCAGGGCCTCTGCACTGAGCTACATTCCCAGCCCTTTTTTTATTTTGAGACAGGGTCTTGCCAACTTGCCCAGGCTAGACTCAAATTTGCAGTCCTTCTGCCTCAGCCTTCCAGGGTGCTAGGATTACAGGCATGTGCCGCGCTGCCTAGCTTTCCACAATTTAGAAGAATACAGTTTAGACACTTTGAGATGAAAATTTTCAGTGCAAAAGGATAATATGACCTTGAACAGTAAAGGCTAATAAAATTCGTAAACTGGATAAATGTCTTTAAAAAAAATCAAGATTAAAGCTGGGCCAGGTGATGCACGCTGGTAATCCCAGCATTTGGGATCCACTGAGGCAGGAGAATCCTTGCAAGTCTGAGGCCAGCATAGGTTACATAGTGAGTTCAAGGCCAGACTGAACTACATAGTGAGACCTTGTTTCAAAAAACAAAAAAAAGATTGGATATTGTGGGCTAGAATCATGCCAGGTAAATAGGAGAGTAGCTCACCCAGCAGGAACAGGGCGCCAGCACCCCCTGTATCCTGAGTTGAAAGACATAACTGCCAGCTGTTGCGTAAGACACCTAGCCATTGGTGAAATTGGACTCTCTGCATAAATGGAGAGGCCCAAAAGCAAGAGTCATTTCTCCTAAAGAAAAGGGCTTCCCTTAGGATTTTACCACTCCAAAAGGAGTTGTGTAACTTATACTCGGTATTTCTAGGTAGATATTTGGTAGACATACTTTTCACATCTCTAATTCGAGACTAAAGTGAAGCAGAAACTTCTTCCACCCCAAACTGTTTCTAAATTTATAAAACAAGAATATACTAGTTGAGGAGGGCGGGTAGCTCAACACTAGAGTGCCTGCCTAGCATGCCTAAGGCCCGAGGTTCAGTCCTCAGCTCCACCAGGGAAAAAAAATTGCCAGATGCTGGCAGTTTCTTAGATGGTTCCCCGAATTCGATAAAACAAGACCACGAGAAAATGATCTGTAAGGGCAAAAGGTAGAAATGGTCTGTAGAAGTGGCCTCTTGGATCCTTACATTGGTCTCTTTTGTCCAAAGAGCTGCATCGCTGGCATAAGTAATACTGACCTGGACACCACTTAAGATAAAGTCTGGACCCACAAGGGCAGCGCGGTGGAGACAGCAGCAGTGCAGGTTGAGCCGTTTACATTTGTACTGGGACAGGGAAAGGGCATACAAAGAATAAACACTAGACTCTAAAACAGTTACTTAGAAGGTAAATTTTTTATTAAGGTGAACAGATCTGGGTCTGTGTGGGAGTTTCTTTGGCTTACTCGCAAAAGTGACTAAGAATTACTGGAAATCAACGGTTTTGTTTAATCATAAAATTGTTATTCAAGGAGATATGAAGATGATAAAGTGTGGCATATAAACCAAGAAACTATTTTTCAACTTTTGTGAAAAACTAGTAACTTCAAATCTTTAAATTTTAATCTTTCTCCCTGAAAACTTAAATTTTAATCTGAAATGAATTTTAAATCTTTCTGCCTGAAAAGGGGTAAGCTTGGCAGATCTTGTTTTGAACTAATGTTCGTCGTCTTTACCAAAATGCCTGGAAACTAACTTGCTTTAACAGCCTCCTGATACTTTATTCCTATTTGAGGCAAATAGTTTGGTTTGTGTCTCCTATACGCGTACAGTGTTCGCTTGAACTAAGCAATGGCTAAAGCAGGATGATCATGGAAATGTGCTCTAACTTATAAGAAGTACTCGATTACTTTTAAGCCATACTGTGTTCTTAAAGATAATTTTCATACACACACAAAAAAATCTTTCTCCCTGAAACTGTGCTGTAAACCTTGTTGGTGTTTTGGTAGTGTAAACCATTGGTCTGTACAAGATATTAGATTACATATATACTGACACAGGATAGTACCCACATGGCAGAAAATAAGTTTAAAGGAAGCCTTTCCCCTTCCCCTTAGCAGATGCTGAGAAGTGTGAGAAATGAAAGCAAAGCGTGGGGGCCAGGTGGCAGAGGATTCTGGGAGAAACCCTTACAAACATTCCTACACGTTTTCTACACTGCTTAAAAGGAAGTAGCACACCAAACAGAATGTTAAGGCACCTTATATCTTCCATGAGCATAATAGTGAATACATGGTTCCTGTTTATCATCTCCTCCTGGGAACTTCAGAATCCCACCCCATCCCTTCTCGAGGGTGTTCCTGAATGACTGAGGAATTCCTCTGAATTTCTCAAGGCTGGTTTGGGATGATGGGTTTTCTGGGCCTCTCCCTCCTATCAAAGTATTCATTGTCTTTCTGATTTCTTTTACTTTGGTCTTGGGCACCCAGAGAGTAACATGGACATTTCAGAGAAAGCTTTGAGAAGCTTTTCCAGGCAGCATAGATGGAAAGCAGTTTCTCCAAACCCATTTCCAACAGGGGTTGGTTATGCATCACACCCTCACACGGGCAGATGTACTGTATCTCTCTGTGTCACCTATTCTCATGCCAAAACACAGAAGTCAGCCCTCTGGCTCCCCGCCTCCTTCAGAACCACAAGGAAGCAGGCATACGGTCCTAAGGCCAGCATGTATTGTGCGTTGCTTCCTCTGTCTTCTAAGAACTTGGGATTCTGGATCTGCTACATCTACGTTTCCTAGTCCCAGCCCTCTGCCCCTTTTTACTTAGCTCAGGTGCAAGTAAGTGAAATCTGCAACAAATTCTCATGGTTAAGTAAAAGGTATTCAGAAAGCTGGAATTCTCTCTATGGAAAGTATCCGAGGGAAAGAGTACAACATTTAGTTGTTTTAATTTTGCTAAGAACTTCACTGGTGCCCAAACAGTGATCTTTTTTTTTTTTTTTAAGGGCTTCATGCCCATTTTCTGTAAAGAGCTTCCTCCTGTACCCTCCTTGTTCATAGGGATTGCACCTAGGGCCTTTGCACTGGGCTGCATCCCCAGCGCTTTCAAATTTTTGAGACAGAATCTTACTGATTGGCTAAGTTGTGAACCTCCTGCTTCATCTTCCTGGGATGCTGAGATTATAGGAATATGCCACTGGCCCAGCTAGGTGCATCCCTTGAAATGAGGCACATAGGTATTCTTTCCATACCAGCCCATCTGTCCTCAAGGTCAGAAACTCTCAAAGTAGAAGGTCAGTGAGAATGACCTCTTGACAGTCCCCTCTTTCCCAGTCCCCTCAGTAAGGGTCAGCAGATGACTGTAGCCCACAGGTCAAATCTAGCCCTCTCCCTGTCATAGATAAAATCTTGTTGGAATAGTCTCTTTGTTCAGTGAGGTGTTGTCAGTGACTTTCACACCACAGCAGCAAAATTGAGTAATTGCGGCAGAAACCATATGCCGCCCACCCCACAAAAGTGAAATTTCAACTCTCTGGCCCTTTACAGAGAAAGCATGCTGACCCCTGTGATCTCCTTGTGTCGAGTGTTAGAGTGAGGAAGAAGACCTCAGGGATATCTTAGTTACTTTTTCCATTACTGAGACAAAATACTCGACACCCAAAGTTAAGGGAGGAAAGGTTTATTTCCCTCACAGTGTGTGGAGGTTTCAGTCCATAGTCAGCTGGCTCCAAGGCAGGGTGGCAGGCAGAGGGGCATCGCAGAGGAGAAACAGTTCATGGTGGGCAGAAGGCAGCAAAGTAGTAAGCAGCAAGCTACAACAGCAGCCCTCTTTCTGTCTCTTATATTCTGTCTAGGCTGCCCAGCCCTGAGGCAGGTAGCACACAGGGTAAGATACCCTTAATCCTGGCATCACATCCTTAATCTCAGCATCACACCCCGGATCTAGCCACCTCTGAAAAGCCCTACTTATGACTGTATGTGGCTTTGTGGGGAACATCTAGGCACAAGTCATAACAAGGAGTCACTGCTCTAAAATTTCTGGGTTAGGAAATATTAGTAGGAGAAGCCCTTGATGTCTAGTCTACTATATTAGTATTTTGCATTGCCCCTTGAGCCACTAATAACATTTAAGTGCAGGGGTACTTGTCCCCTCACCCCATTTTTATTAAGATCATTTATATCCTAGCTGGATATGGTGTTGCACATCTGTAATCCCAACACCCAAGAGGCTGAAGCAGGAGGATTGCCACAGGTTTAAGGCCAGCGTGGGTTACATAGTGAGATCCTGTCTCTAAAAAAAAAACCACTATAAATAAATAGTATCACTTGTCACAATCAGAATGCTAAAAACATAATGAAAAACTTTAATCATAGTAAATATCCTCCACCTGTGAAAATTTGTTCCTTGAAGCATAGGACTACTTAATGATCCACCAGTCCTAAAAGGGCATCGTATTGCCAAGCTTAAGACGAAGGTGAGAGCCCGAGAAGAAAGATTTGGGGCCAGGCATGGTGACACATGCCTGTAATCCCAGCTACTCAGGAGGCTGAGGCAAGGAGGATCATAAGTTCAAGGCCAGCCTGGGCAACTTAGGGAAACCTTGTTTCAAAAAGGGGTGAGGGTATAGTTCAGTGCTCTGAGTTCAATCCTTGATACAAATAAATAAAACAATGAAGGAACACACCTGTTATCTCCAGTTTGCAATGTGGCTGCAAGATTGCCACCTGAGAGTACATTTTGTTCATCTGTGCAAGTCTTTACATAGCCAGTCCCAGTGCTGTGGTGGATCTGGCAGATGAACAGCTTCATCCTGAAAGCCCAGAGGTTCTTCTCAACACAGTGGTGCCTAGTAAGACCGCTGTCTGCAGAAGCCAATGTGCCTCAGGTGTGAGGCAGTGCAGCTACTCTTCGTGAAGCTGAGGGAAAAGAAGAATGCCTTTAACGTGGTTTGCCTTTCAAACGGTCTTCTGAATTTTCTCACAAAATCATGCTCTGTCCCTCCTGTGGCATTGGTGGGAGCTTCCTTGGGTAAGCAGCAATGCTAAGATTTTGCTTGCAGGGCGGCAGCTTGAACTCCTGAGCAAGTCTTCCAGCGGTGTGCCCAGAAATTCGGCATGAGACTCCATGCAAGCAATCCAGTCCACCCTCCCATCGTCCTATTGAAGAGTTGTGACAGTCCCCAGGCCACCTTCATCCTTGACAAGACTGGTGCTAAAAATTGGAAACATTCTGGGAGGCTGAGGCAGGAAGATCACAAGTTTGAGCCCAGCCTGGGCAACTTAGTAAAACCCTGTCTCAAAATTTTAAAAAGGGCTGAGGATGTAGCTTAGTGCGAAGGCCTTTGGTTCAGTACTCGAGATTACAAACAAAGAGAGAGAGGAAGGCAACGTGCTTTAGCCTCCAGCCAAAACTCACACTTGAATGGGTAAACCCTATGCTGCCTAGTAATACTTGAAATACAGAGATTACAAGGAAACAATGTTTTTCTTTTTTTTTTTTTTTTTTGTGGTGCCGGGGATCGAACTCAGGCCCTTGTGCTTACAAGGCAAGCACTCTAATCACTGAGCTAAATCCCCAGCCCTAAACAATGTTTTTCTAAACATTAAAATATTTAGCTATTAGGTACCGTGGCACACATCTGCAATCCCAGCTGCTTGGGAAGCTGAGACAGAATGATCACAAGTTCAAGGCCAGCTTGGGACACTTAGTAAGACCCTGTCTCAAAATAAGATTTTTAAAAGGGCAGGGATGGAGTATTTTGCTTTCAGATGCTCCCTGCTCGTCAAGTAGCTATCTTATCATTGCTCTTTTCCCCCTTTTTCACCATTTTTAAATAAGTTGTCTTCTCTTAGTTTAAAAAATTAAAAAAGTTTAAAAAGTAAAAATAAAAGGGCAGGGGATGTAGCTCATTGGTAGAGCACATGCTTAGCATGCGTGAGGCCCGGGATTCCATCTCTACCCAAAAAAGAGAAGAGAAGGTCATTTGGTTGTATTATCCACAAGTTGTGCTATATTTTATAGAAAAGCCATACGTTACTGTTACCATTCTTCATAATAAAAGTATTTTAGGAAATAAAAAAAGCTCTCTGAGCTAATCATTTTCCTCTTCTAAACCTCAACTATGAAGTGGTGGGTGTGTCCCTGGGCGAGTTACCCAGGCTCCCAGATCCCCCTTTGTCTGGACTGTAAATTGGGTGGAGTCGCACCCACCTTGCAGAGACTCATTGCACCCTTTTCATTCCACACTGTTGTTCTGCATCTGGGGAGAGCGGCGTCTCCACTGCCATCCAACTGGTGTCCAGCTCACGTTGGGCACTTGCGTGTGCCAGCGCCCTGCCGGCCTCTTCAGGTCTACTTTCTCGTATTATCTGCCGCAGCCCTGTGTCTAGGGGCTCAGGTTCCAGAGTGAAGTGCGGGCTCCAGGAGTTTAAGTAACTTGCCTGTACAGCAAGGTGCTGCTCTCTCGTGGCAGCCCAAGATGGTTTCTATTGGCATGAGGCCCACAAATCTGACTTTGGTCTGCATCTTTTCACAGGGCCTCAGCCCCCCCGAACTTCAGGCTGCCAAAGGTACAAGGTTGTCCTGCTTCATGCCTCCTATTGCTCTTTTCCTCTCTGTTCCTCCCCAAATCAACTTAGCCACTCCCCCACCCCCACCGTGGACTGAATGACATTGGTGTTTGATATATTTAGCAGCAACAGCGTAGTTCACATTAAATGTTCCATATCAACACCTGATCTCGCCCGAGTAAGCATTTTTTTGTACCATCTACTGTCCAGTGGGTCCCCCTAGAAGGCACAGAATATATTCTCACATTTAAGCCATACAGAAAGTAGCCGCTGTGCCGAAGAAGCCATTTGGCTTCCTGGCTGGTCTTTAGCTGCACTTGAGGCTGAATGTGCCGAAACTGCTGCATGTGACAGGAGCCAGCTGGAGGAGCAGGGAGCAAGTGATGGTGTGTTTACCATACGCTCAGGCTTGTGCTTTCAGTGCACTTTGCCCCCCAGTTTGGTCTGCGTCTGGTCTGTGGTATCTGCAGTGGCCTGTCTGCCTACAGATCAAAGAAACAAACCTACCGTGCAGCAGGCTGCCTCCATGCCTCGTATCCTAGTTAGGCTGCCAATAGGCTCACTCCGCAACGTTACAAACTGTCCCGCGGTGTGGCCACTGGGTGCCTTCACTAGGAGATCTTGCAGGTCCCTAGGCCACAGGTTAGTTTTTAGTAACTCCCACCGGTTGAGTAGGCCTATTTTTCAACACGAGAGAAAATGTTAATGGCATAACTGCAAGAGAAAAATTGTAAGTTGTCTAAGGAACTATAGGAGATAGCTGGCTTTCTGGAGGATTTAGTGGTTCTACTCATAAATGAAGATTATCTTAGGCCTAAAAAGACATTGAGATTCAAGCCCAGCCTTAGAGTTACAGAGAATAAGGCCCTGGGGAGGGGGGCGGTTCCCAAGAGAGCAGGGTGAGTGTGGAGTGAAGGGAGGAAGACACCTGGGCAACCCACCTGCCAGTGCACACCTCCGCATAACTCAGATTGAATAAAAGATCCATCTTGGAACTAGGGACATTGGAGGAGGGGACATTTAGAGCCCTACAGTCCAGCTCTCCCACCTGCTCACTGGCATGCTGCTGGCTTCATTTCAGATCCCCCTAGGAAGGGAGACTGCAGAGGCCTGGTTGGGGGTAAGGAATGTTTCTACCCTTATTTCCAGAACAGCTCAAAGAGATCTGCACCTGTCCCTAGCATGAGTACATGTTGATGGGATGGGTCGGAGTTTGGATCGCCAACAACACCAAGACCCCTAGGGTCAGGCAGCAGTGCGTGGAAAACATCTTGGGTGGATAGTTGCCAGGCACTTAATCTTCCCTTGCAGGCCAAGGAGGTATAAGAAGGGCCTAGATCCAGAAGGCCAGGCCCAGTGCTGTGGGGGGAGTTAGTAACCGAGGGATCATGCTTATTGGGCTAATTGGCACTTGCCCTCAGGGCAGAAGCCAGTGAAGTAATTAATACACATTGTTCAGCAAACATGGTGGTATTTACACATGGGACCTGTTTGGCACAGAAAAAAGCAACCAGAGTCTCCATTAGCCAGAGGGGAAGACACATGAGCAAGCTCCCTGGGCAACCTCTCTGGGGCTCTCCACTTGATCAGGGTGTACAAGTCTTTCTACCTTTTTGGTGTGCCTTCCCCCTCGGCACCCACTGTAGCCATAGATTGGAGATGGGCAATGGACACCGCAGAATGGGTTGGGACAGGTGCCAGGGGCAAGTCCTAGCATGAGTAGGGCGAGAAGTACCACTAACGTGCTCTGTGACTTGGAGGATTTGCTCCTTTTTATTTATTTAGCTAGAGAGGCTACCGCTGAGGGCTGGGGATGTAGCTCAGTGGTAGAGCATGTGCTTAGCATGCACGAGAACCTGGGTTTTATCCCCAGCACTCTCAGCAGAAAAAGATACTAATGAGAAAAAGCTGAGCCCACAATCTCACTGCTCCTCCTTCAGCAGTCTTCTCCCATCAGTCCTCCACCAGAACCAGCAGTGCTGACTTAATAAGAGGGACACAGCCGAAGACACAGGAAGAGGACCTACGTGGCATAAGGAACAGAAACTGCCTCCCAGGTTTGCCCAGCAGCAATGGAAAAGGTGGGACATAAACATAAAATTCAGGAGCACCCCGCACGTGGGCAGAAGAAAGGGAAAAAAGAACACATGAGAGTGAGTGTCTCTTACAGACCAGACCTTGTGCCAAGGCTTCTGGGTTAAGTGACTTGTTGAAGATCACTCAGCTAATACGTGCCGAAGGTAAGATTTGAACCCAAGACAGCCTTTCCCAACACCAGGCTGCGTTTCAGTGTCACTGTGGTTCTGTCCACCAGAGCACAAGCCTGGGGACAACTGCTTGGGATTTAACATAGCACATATCCCATCCCCTGCTGAGCACCCCGTCCTGATAACTCACATCCCCCAGCACTTCCTGTCTGTCAAGGCCTGTCCATCCTTGCAGAAACCTCGGTCATACCAAGCACACAGTCCCAGGTTTTGAAAGCTGGCTTCACATGGAAGAAGCTACAATCCTTGCTGTTGCAGTCACCTGAGAATTCCAGCACTATTTGTGTAAGGACTGATCAAAACATATAGGGAATGTTTAAATTTTAAAGATGAATTATAGCCTCTAGTCTCCTAAGAGTTGGAAAGTCCTCTTTTGTGTCTTCACAAGGTGTGATCAAATACATGGTGAATGTTGCTGCCAAGTGCCATCCAACAAAAATACAGGCTTGTCCATATTATGGTGTGTCCTCATCTACCTTATTCACCAGATCTGGCACTGTGTGACATCTGGCTCATCCCCAAAGTCAAAATGACCGTAAAAGATAAACGTTTTAAATCAGTCGATTCAAGCCATTGAAGCAGCCACCACAGCACTGCTAAAGACACTCGAAAAACTACTTCAGACAATGGCAAGGAATGATGGGATACGTGTGCTTGAATAAGGGGAAGTATTTTGTGGGGGATGAATGGTAATGTGTCTTTCACTGTAATAGATTTTTAAAAATTTAAACATTCGCCTTTTTTTTTTTTTTTTTTTTTTGGTGCTGGGGATGGAATTCAGGGCTTTGTGCTTGCAAGGCAAGCACTCTAACCACTGGGCTAAATCTCCAGCTCACCGTATTTTTCAATCACATATATAAGCGAGCTTGTCTTTACTTCTGCCTCCCCAAGTGGAAATGAACTTGCTCCTCATATGCATACAAACCACTGACCCTTCTTCAGCACCCTTTCGAAGACAGCAAGGTGTTGGAATCCTTTCTGCAGTCTGAGAAATGTGGATCCCAGCAAGATCTGCTAAGCAGGGCACGAGTGAGAAGATGCACACCTGGAGGGCATCAAGGCCGGAGGTCCAGAAGGAGCCCTGGAACCCAGGGTGTTTACAGGTTACCAGGGAAGAAGGGGTGAGGATGCCTGAGAAGACCCTGGGCCTGAGTAGAGAAGCTGCCCTGTCTTCATCTCCACTATGAAAACCTACACTGCTTTCAAAGCTGGTGTGTGTGGGGCTCCCTTTGCGAGGAAACGCCAAGAGCAAAGTGCTGCTTCCGGCTGGGCTGGGGGTGAGTGGGCGCCTCGCAAAGGGACGGGCTCCAGCTGTACTGATCCTGAGCTGTGATCTGTCTGTGGATCAGACCGTGTCTCGCTTAGCAGGCAAGGCCGGTAGGCAGTGGCCAGAAGAGCCTCTCAGTTATCTCCGAGTTAGGAAGAAGCCCAGGGGCAGGAGAAGCCTGCTGTTGCCCCCTTCGGATCAAGAATTTGTGAGCAGTTCCAACATCACCTATGAAAGCCTACAAGACAGTGCTTTTCAGAGCTCAAAGGCACTTCGTAGCATCTACTCCCTTGTTTTTCAAACTGCTCTAAAGAGATCTAGTTCACACCGTGGGCTTCAGCCAAGGAAGGCTGCACCTGAAGAGTTCCCCAGACTCCTAGGAGCTTAAACCATCGTTCTTTCCCAGCCCTCCCATTTCACAAATGACACCAGTGCTCACAGAAGGGCCATGGCACATCCATCTTCACTCATTTTCCTTGCACTGTTGAGGGGTTATTTGCTCGTATCAATGTGCAGCAGTTGGTAGAGTTCTGACCCTGAACTTGAGCCTTCTAAGGACTCCAAGTGCCCCTCAGCTCTAGGGCTGGTCAACCTTTGACAGCTGGAACTAACAGGAAGGCCTCCCTAGGATAGCTCTGCCTTTCAGTTCAGTTTGGATGCATGGCTCTGAATCCCCTCCTGCCAGCAGGGGGCAGCAGCACCTCAGCCTCCAGTGGGCCTTTTGTAACTGCCCAGTATTGGCTTGGCACAGATGTCCCGGGAGTAGGAGGAAGACCCTGGACATCCCAGATCTTTCCAACTGCCTTTTCCCACACCTCCTCAACAATATTTTTCTTTAAATTAAACAACTTATGTCCAAGAATAATAATTACTTTGAGGGGCTGGAGATTTAGCTCAAGTGGTAGAGCACTTGCCTAGCAACTGCAAGGCCCTGAGTTCAATCTCCAGCACCCAAAAAATATAATAATAATTACTTTGATATGATATTAGAGATATTCATTTACTCTAAGAACAAAACCAGAGGTTACGTATCATAGCCACAGGTTTCCAAGTCTCTTCCCATAATCAGAGTAGAATGTAATGCGTGATCCCCAGATGAAACCAACCAAGGGTTATTGTGGGAATAAGTAACTAAGTCAATGGCATTTTAAAATCAGAAAACCTTAGGCAATGACCAAGGAGACCCGAGCTCCATGTAAACTTTGTCCTTTCCTTCTAGAAAAGCATGCTGGCAGCCCTCACCTCCCAAGAGCAGCAGCAAATGAAACGCTGCCCCGAGGGAGCTTTCCTGGCTTCCAGGATGCTTAGCGATGCTTTGCTTCTTTCGGTGCCCAAGACCCTCCTAACAGGAGCACTAATAGGAACAGCTACCTGCGCAGGTCCCGAGGCCAGTCCTAAGCCACCTAAGGGAGGGGATTCTCCCAGAGCACACACTCTCGCCGCAGTTTTTTTTTTTTTTTTTAACATAGTTTGCAAACCACTGGGCGAGATAATCCTAAAGGCCACTGAGCCGTAGAATGACACTGGGAAGGGTAGGACCATAAGGACATTTACATACTGCACTCTTCAATCGGTTGGAAGGTAGCTGTGGCTTCCCTGTAAATAGCTCCTTGGATGACGAAAGAAGGACTGAAGCAGAGCTGACCACACACGATAATTTTAGAGACCAGACTTCTGAACCTCGTGGTTTTATGTTTAGTTACCTCTTATTTCCAACAAATGATGCTAGTTTTCCATTTATGGAAGCAATGTCAAGTTTCCTTCTCAAATAAAAGGCAGAAAAGCAGTAGAAAGAGCAGACAACAGAACAAGTGCCTTGCGGGCTTGGCCGGCATTGTGAAAGCAGCTCCCACATGTCCTGTTCAGGAGCCCCTGGCCTGGACTGCACAAGACTGCAAGATGGTTCATTCAAGACTTGGTCCTGATGGTCAGTCTGGGTGTGTATTAGCCAAGACTGGGGAGGGAGGCAACGGCCCCTTCCCTGCAGTGGGTAACCGGAGTGAGCCTGAACCTGCCGGGGCAGCAAAGGGCACGATGTCAGGGTGCAGCGGTGCTTTCTTAGGGTTTCCAGAAGCAGGCACCCGAGGCTCCGACAGGCCTGACCCCCTTCAGGTGCCCCTGCCCCAAACACTTTCTTCCCAACTCACAGCTCCCACTGCCACCCTCCAGGGTGGTGGGCAAGCCACACAGAGCATTACTGAACTTGGAATAGAACTAGCACTTGGGCATCTTGGAGACGTCGAACGGGTACAGGAATCTACAGTGATCACTCTTCCTGCAGAGCCCGCACTGCCAGTGCTTGCACACCACCATCTTCTCACCTGGTTCATGTTGGAGAGGGCAGAGCTTTCCTGCAGACCAGAGCCCTGCTGGGAGGGCTACCTGCCCACAGGTGTGCCCAAGGAGTGCAAGTCTCACCCCCAGCTACTCCCCGCCGCACCCCTTCACCCGGATCCCGGATGGAGATGGAACGGGGCCAAGGTGCCTTACAGGGCAAGCCGATGTCTCAACAGACAACTGTTCCCACCTCCACACCTCTGGCTGGCTGGCCTGCCCCTCCCCCAGTGGCAACTCCAGGAGGTCCCCAGGCTTGGAACAGCTTCCTCCTCCGTACCCCTCTGCGCACTTTCCTCTCCTCCCAGAGAGCAGTCTGGATGCCCTGCAGACCAGCTGTGGCACACGGTAAGTTAGTAAGGGTCTTTTGACTCATGTCTTTTTAAAAAATGTTAAGATTCCTCATTCTGGAGAACTAATACCAACTTTGGAACAGTCGGCAGATCTTCCATGGAAATGGCATGTCTAACTATTTCATCATCTTCATCAGGTTGGCCATCGCCATTGGCAGGGGACGCCCCTATTCCTCATTTCTAAACAGGACTGTCCTCGTGCACAGCCGACTCTCAGAAACTGGTCCCCCTACCACCCCGCCTTTACCTTGCTTAGTTTGACCTTCCACAGTAACATCTTTACTTTGCAAGAGGGTGACGCCCCGAGCCACTTGTCCTCTAGTGCTTGATGGACTTGGAGGATTCTGGCCGCCCAGAGCTCTAGATGACCAGGGACTCCCCTTCTGCCTCCATCACCCAGGACCACAGACGAGGCAGGTGGGCAACCTTGGCTCACAGTTTCTCCTGGCTTCCAGGGAGTCACTTGGATCCCAAAAGTTGGTCCTAATTCTCATTCTTTAAGGGTTTCTTAGTCTAGATCTATGGCCAAGCTTCAGGAAGGCTGGGAACCCCTAAGATTGAAGGCAGGTTTTCTGGGCAACCACATATTCTCAGGAGTCTCCACAAGTGGCCCAGGAGGCAGAGAGAAGTTGTGGACCCCTGTGAACTAGTCCAGGCTCCCAGGAAAGGCTGCACAGCGTGGAGGAGTTTAGCAAGAGGGAACTGCTTTGTCCCAAAATAGGGTGGGAGAGAAGTGGAGGCTGAGGCAGAGAATCACGAATTCAAGCCCAGCCTGGATAACTTAGGGACTTAAGCAAGACCCGGTCTCAAAATTTACAAAAAAGGTGGGGAGGACCCTGAGGATGTAGGTCAGTGTGAAGGTCCTGAAAAAGAAATACTGGCCCGAACTGCTACCTGAAGGCATAAGGGACAGCTGAGATAATTGACCAGTTTTCATGTTGAGACAGGGTTAAGAGGAGCCACCTTGCCCCCTGGGAAGAGAGCCCGAGAGAATAAGGAGGTCTGGGGCCTCCTAGTAATACACAGGCTGAAGCACATGAACACTCCATCCCCAGCCAGGCAGAAAGAAGGAAAGGGCCCCTCCAGACAGCCCTAGTCACCTCAATACCAATTTCACCGGCTTGGGGGCCTAGCCACTTGCCACTGGCCTAATTATAAGACTGAATTCTGCCCCCACCCCAGCATCTTCTCCCCAGGGGCCAGTTAGACACCCCATCCCAGGCCAGGCAGGGCCTCTGCTGAGCCCAGATGGGCCATACAGCCCCTGCCCTTTCAGGACTCACACTCACCTTTCTCACAGAACTCTTTAGCAAAGAAATTGCACACAGCTAAGCCCCACTCTGGGAGAAGGTAGGAAAGAGAAAGTGGCTTCCCCAGAGCTGTGCTGTCTGGGGGCCTTCACCCCTCCACCAGCAGGGCCACGCAGACCTCCCCCAGCTTCAAACCTGCGGACCCTAAGTACCATCCCTTAATCCTGCAACTCTGAAACGGAAGATGGAGGGACTCCAGACCAGCCTGGGGCACAGGAGACCAGTGTGCGTCTCTGGATTCAGTGGCTTCTCTGCCTCTTTCTCAGTTTGGAAAATGGGTGACCCAGAAGCCACAGAAGAGAGAGCCAGAGGGAAGGGCTGCCCTGGCAGAGCTGAGCAGAGGCGTGGACGGAAGGCTGGGGGAGGGCACTGGCCCTAACCTCACTCACTGTCCGTGCCCTGGCTCAGTGCCCGTCTGCAGTGCCACATCTTGCTCAAAGGTAAAGGTGAATCCAGGCCCACAGTGACCTCTTGCATCTTCCATCTCCAGCCAGGGCTTTCGAAAGTGGCTAGAGCCCCTGTAGGTGGGTCCAATTAGCTGTCAGTCCTTAAGGAGCCAGGGTCTGAGGCTGCCCTGTGCACCCAGGAAATTGCCTGGGACTCTAGCCCAACCTCACAGGAGGGGCTCAGCGGCCTTGGCCATCCCACCCACGCAGGTACAGATGCGCCAGGCCCGCACACCCCCACACTGTGTACACAAGTCCTGCTCAACACCCCCACACTGTACAGTATGTACAAGTCCCACTCTGGTGCAAGTCCCACACCTGCTTGTCTGCCTGTCACCGAATGCACACAGACTATGCAAGCACAAATCACTAAACTTGCTTCATAGTCTGTTCTGATACTGCCCAAGCATGGAGGTTTAGGATGAGGGGAAAGGGAAGTGGTCCCCCACTTTTCCTTCCCCCTTCAGGTCCCAGTCACTCCTTCCCCTGGGACCTCTGATGCCCCTTTTCTGGCCAGTGTGACAAGCCCCAGAGAGGGAGAGAGGGGGAAAGGACTGGAGGCTGGAGGACACTGAAACAGTTGGATAAATAGTGCTTTGTTTCCCTCGCACACAATCGCAAGCGTGGCCAGAGGGTGGAACCAGTCAGGGCCCCTGCTTCCCAGCCAGGATCCCACTGCGCCACCCGAGTCCTCCTTCCCCTGAGAAAGTGCTTTGTATATGAAATCCTTGTGCAAATGTTGTTTTATTATTACACCACCCCTGCCCGCGGGGCTGGGGACATCTGAAAATGCTTTCAGAGGAGCATTTTTGAGCTCTAATTAGACCGAGCTTTCTCCTCCCCTGCTCTGGCCCTGAGCTGCCCTTGCCGCTCAGGGAACTGCTGTGTCCAGAGCTGCACGGGCCTTCGACTCTTACAGAAGCAGACCGTGAACCTGGGCCAGCGTCAGAGGAGGGCAGCACCCCGCAGGCTGGTGGCCCAGCCCACAGACAGACAGGAACCAGCCTGCTGCCTTTGTTGCCTGTGGCTATTGCACCTAGATTTGTTGTTCTTTTGAACTCCAGATCAGAAAAGAAAGCAGCAGGAGAGGTAGACACCTGGAGCCCAGGCGGGGTGGGGGAGGGATCCAAGAGTTTCCTAAAGCCTGGACCGCCCTTGGCCCTTCGCTGAGGCCCAGGAGGTAAAGGGGCTGAGTTCTGGAGCTGGCAGGGGGTGAGGCCAGGCGTCCTTTGGCTAGAAGCCCTTGCTTCTCTTGGTCTTATTTGTGTGCACTGATTAGGTCTCAAGAAGACATCCCCTATCGCCATGGGCTCCTTTAAGATTTGCACCAGGAAGGACAGATGAGGAAAGGAGGGGCCAAGGCACATAGTTTGGAAGATATCCTCACCAGACTGGGTCTAAAAGGTTCCCAAAGCTGCAATGCGAACTTAACCCAACATAAACATAAAACGTTTGGAGATTCACTGACTTCCATCTGGGGAGGGAGAATATTTTCAGGATCTGTCAGTAAGAGACATGGAAAGGGTTTATTAGGCAGAAATTCAAAAGCACAAACTCAAAGAAATAGAGTGCAGACCCTCAGAAAGAGAGGTGATTTATAAGGCAGGGCTGGGTTTTTTATGGGGCCTTAGGAGGAATATTTTCTTTCTTTTCTTTTCTTTTCTTTTTTTTTTTTTTTTTTTTTTTTTTTTTTTTTTTTTTTTCCTTTGTGGCAGGGTCTTGCTATGCAGTTCAGGCTGGTCTTGAGCTCACTGTGGAGCCCAGGCTGGTCTTGAACTTGCAGCAATCCTCCTGCCTCTGCCTCCCAAGTGCTGGGACTGGGGAGTGCTGGTATTATAGGTGTGGGCCACGACACCGGAGCTGGGGTTTTTTTTTTTTCAAGATGGGCGTATTCCCACTGTCTGTCAGGTTACCCATTTAGCAGGCTGTATCAGAATGTAAACCATTTACATATGTTTGAAGCTGAGATCTGCTGCCTGCTAATATTGTTGCTTCCTGAGGATGGAGTAAGTCCAATTTACAGACCAAAAGGACAGGTTCAGAGCCCAATTTACAGGTTTAAAATGTCTTGAAGACCTTTAGGAATTTTTGAGTGAGCTTCCTGGAAGAGAAAAAGTAACTTATATGTCCTAAAGCTGCAATTTTTCTTAGAAGTGCATTTTGAAAATCCTGACATCTTTGTCTCCTTTCTCCCTTTTAAGTAATTTTTTTTTCCGGTGCTAGGAATCAAACTCAGGGCCCTGTGCTTGACAGGCAAGCACTCTTAACCACTGAGCTAAATCCCCAGCCCTCCTTTTGCCTTTAAAAAAAATTTCTTCTGTCATGACTCATTTTCCCTCCTGAGACTTCAATCCCATATTTTTAAGAGGTGCAGAGGGTCCAACAGTTAGTCTTCTATAACTGTTTCAGGCTGGGGAGGGGCATTGATTTTCTCCAGCCAGGGGTCAAAGTCTCACCCCGAGTGATCTAAAGGAGACATGGGAACATTGGGTTCCATTTTTTGAAGAACGATCATCTGTTGATAGTCCGGAAAAGAGGATAAGGATATTAGCAAATTATTAATGCTGAAGTTTCATTTTATATTTTAAAATATAATTTATAATATTTTATATTAAACAAGCAGCAGACAGAAACTAAAAGTAGTTATTGATGAACAATGGCTTTAAAACATGGTAGAAGTCAATAGTATTTGGCATAAGCCATTTTTGGTGGGAGGAGGTGTTAGGGATCAAACTCCAGGCCTTGTGCTTGCTAGGCAAGGGCTCTGTCACTTGAGCTAAATCCCCAACCCCCTGGCATGAGCCTTTTATCTTTAATATTAACCTCTATTTATTTTGAGGCATTTACCCAAATATTGTAATAGGTGGAATTTAATAGCACACAGACTCCTCCCTGTTTTGTCAATAAGAAATCTAATGTACTCAATTAGATACTCAATGAAGAGCCTTTCTTTTTTTTTTTTAACCATTGGACCATTAACATTTGTACTATAGGGCTCTATTTTATAGACCTTTTACAATGACTGGCTCCAGATAATATAAACATATAAAGTTAATTTATATCACAAATGTGATGAAGCTTAGTAGCTAGAATGTTTATATTGTCATTTTATAGGCAGCCCTATACAAGAACATAAATCTTTGCGGGATACGTGAATGCACATTAGGATAACACAATGGTAATACATTAAGAGAGACTGAATGGCACAGTTTGGGAGGGCCAGTGGGACTGGGAATCAAAATGTCTTCTGAGTCTCAGTTGCAGGTGTAGCTGGAGACTCCCTGGGGGTCTGGTGCAGTGTTTGGGGCCTCTTTTTTATATCTGGTTTAGCTCTCTGTTTAATATTTTTATTACTATTCTATATATATATATATATATTTGTTGTTGTTGTTGTTGTTATACTCTCTTGCTAGGTGTTTAAGGCAAAGTTAAATTAAAATCCGCATATATATATATTTGTCAAGGTCAGTTCAGGCTCCTCAAGCGTTACTTTTGGAGCCATGTGCAGAGCCTCTTAGCTCTTCTAATTGTTTGTTTGTTTGTTTCTATCAGTTGTGTCATCTGGCAGCTTGGGCCCCAGTCACTGCCTGGCCACGCAGCTTCCCTTGGAAGCACGGGGGACCTTCCTCTCTTTTGTGACCCTCCTTTAGCACAATATATCCCGATTGACTCCCGTCCCCTGGAGTCCAACAATCTGCCCACTCAAGAGATTGGGTGGCTCACCAGGGTTTTAGGATCCTTTTAAAGGGGTCCCAGTGTGTCCTCAATCCTCGCTGACCTTGGAGGCCAGGGGCCAAAATATTGACTGTCGTCTTGGCCCAGTTACTTTAGCGTTAGTCTCCAAGCTTCAGTTTTTAAACACTGAGGTCAGTTACACCAGTATTGAAGTGGGAGGGGTAGGTTTAACTATTATAATCCTGTCTGGATATTGACCACTTAGAAAGAAAACGCATGTCTGCGGCACTGCTGCCTCTTTTATTAATCACGGTCAGCATTAGTATTAGGTCAGTGTTATATTTTGTCTATATCGTTTTGCTTAAATTGTCTTTTAGGAGTCATATTTCTGTAGAATGTTAGATAACAATTACTAAATTCTACGAGGAAAATTTTAAATCAAGAGCAAACATAGCCAGGTGTGGTGGCGCATGCCTGTAATCCCAGCACTCTGGAGGCTGAGCCAGGAGGATCGCCACAAGTTCGAGGCCAGCCTGGGCTACATAGCGAGACCCTGTCTCAAAAACAAACACGAAGAGCAAACATAGCATCTTAGTATAACAATTATGACATTATATCAGAACCAGAGGTTCTTGCTATTATCTCTGAAATACTCTTTAATTTCCCTTTTAGTATGAAATCACTTATCCGTAGGTTACCTTTATCCAATTATAAATTATTGTATCACATAAATTTTCATCTAAATTTGTTACTTTTTAATAAAGTGCCTTCTAAGTAGAATGTACTTATTGTTTTGTTTTGTTTTCAATACCCCCCGAATACTTTATAGATAACTAATGCCTGATCTTTAATCTTTTGAGTGATGTTGCCTGGACTGCATATTGTTTAGGCATGTCTAACTATCATAACAGAATTATATAACAATCACATAAACAAAGCCTGAAAAAGTCTGTTATTATAAACAACTTTAATCTAGAGGTCATCAATATGATAAAATATTTTTCTAAATTTTGCATTTTATTTTATTTTATTATTATTATTTTTAAATTTTGCATTTTAGAAGGCCTTTACACTTGGGAAACAAAGATGTATTCAATATAGCATAAGGAGAGCAGTAAATAGTGTCACAGCTACATAGAAATCTTTACATATACTTATTTAGTTTTTACTCTTTAGGCAAAATTTGGATTCCTTTAACAGGTTTACAGGGTGTAATGGCATTGATAAGAATTAAAGGATATCTTTAGAGCTTTTATAAGTTTAGGAAACAGTGTTAATGACTACAGATAGATTTATTACCCAATATACAAGCGTATCTCATTTGTACTGCAGCAAAATGCTTGTTTATTCAAAGACAATAGGTGTAGATAAAGTTTTAAATGGCAAGACCAAATTCAAAGAGACACCAAAAATGTTTATCATTTTATATGTCTCAGGTCTACATGTAATTTATACAGTATAAAAGAGAACCTCATTAGTTACTTTTTGTATGTATTAAAGTTTAGATTCACAGCATATTTTGTCTTCAGGTGTATATACAGCTCTAATCTAATAGTTGTTTATTTTTTAGCCAATCATAAATTGATTATTGAAAACATTTGATAAGTCAATATTTAAGTAATCTTTATTTCTTAAGTAACCAAAAGCCTAACAATGGAAAACACAAGAAATAACCTTAGTAAAATATAAAACCTTTGTTTTTAATCTAGTTTTTGTAAGTTTAAGTATGAGCATTTTAATATCTTAAGAAAACTTTATTGTTTTAGGGATAAAAAACATTTAACCTTTCAATTACAGCCAACATACATATATTTTTTTTCTTTAAATAATATTTGTGAGGGTGTGGTCCAGTAAGACTGGGGAAAAACCAGAGAGGCTACCATCAGTGGAGAAAACTGAGGCAAACTAGTGCAGACAGCTGCTTTTTCAGCCATAGAGGGGAGTTTTGTGCAGTAGTTCCTCCAGGCCCAAGGAACCCCCCCACTTAGGAAAATGTTTAAAAATATTATTTTCATATAAAATCAAATATCAGAAATTTAACTCTTAGCTTAACCACTTACCAGTTGAATTATTTAAATATAGGATGACCAAAAATTGCATATTTTTCATTAATTTTTATAATATAACAGGAAATATAAAAATGACAATTTTATCAAATTTATTCAATACAAGAATCAACTGGTTGAAATGACACCTCCTGGAGCAATGCTTGGGATGGTCAGTACGTAAACAAACCCCGCCCCAGTGAAAGCAATCTTAAACATTTATATGTATTAATAATTTATGAAAACACATTTACCAGACCAAAATACGTTATCTTTTATAAACTTCGAGAAGCTAAGTATATTTGAATTTATATTTAGCAACTGATAACTTCGATGTTGTTATGAATATTTATAAGCATTCATCCTACTTACATTTAACTTTTTTTTGTTGTTTTTTTATTTTTTTCTTTTGTTTTGTTTTTGGGTGCTGGGGATCGAACTCAGGGCCCTGCGCTTGCTAGGCAAGCGCTCTACCACTGAGCTAAATCCCCAACCCACATTTACTTTTTTACTCATCTTAATAATTATTTTAGATGTCTCATGAGAACCAAAGCATAACATAGTTACCCTCTTTTTTTTTGTTTGTTTTGTTTTTGTTTTTTTGGTTTTTTGGTGCTGGAGATCGAACTCATGTCCTCGTACTTACAAGGCAAGCACTCTAAACACTGAGCTAAATCCCCAGCCCCATAGTTACCCTTTTTAAACTATATATATTATTTTCATCTTTAACATTTTTACCGGAGGATCTGAAGACCTTTTGTAATGACTGGCTCCAGATAATATAAATAATATACAAAGTTAGATTGTATCACAAAGATGATGAAGTTTAGCAGCTTCATCGTGGAAGTTATTGTACACAGAAGACAATGGACACTGCATTTATAAAACCAGTTTTTAAAATAAACATCTTGATTGGCTAACCATCTGGATGAAAACGTGTCACCCACTTTAAAGACATCTTTATTCTTATGTTACTGACCAATTTAAATTAACTCATTGTTAAGCCATGAGAACAAAAAGTATTTGAGCTAATGAGTGTCCATTTATGTAGAAGCCAATAACATACACCTGAAAATTCACACACAAAAATGTACTTATTAACCTAAATCATATATAACCTTTATGTTCCCAAACTTTAAGGTTCTCATCTGTAAGTTTAATGTAAGTCTTGAGCCTAGCTGTTTTGTTTTTTTTTTTTTGGGTGCTGGGGATCGAACTCAGGACCTTGTACTTGAGAGGCAAGCACTGTAACCACTGAGCTAAATCCCCAGCCCCAGCCTAGCTATTTTTATTCTCTAATGTTTTAAGTAAGTTTGGTTACCCTTGAATATTTGTACAACTGCTTTTGTTTTTTGTTTTGTTTTTGTCTTGAAAGCCCTGACAGAGCAAGAGGCCTATACGGGAAAAAAAAAATAAAAATAAATTGAGTGCAAAAAATTTTTGTTGGTGGTGGTGGGGATTGAACTCTGGGCCTTGGACTTGGTAGGCAAGTGCTCTACTGCTGAGCTAAAATTCCCAACCCCGAGCTCAAAAAAATCTTAATGAAGCAGCTCCAGATACTTTAATCAATCATTAAAACAGTTTAACAGATGAACACACACGAAAACATATAGAATGTATTAAACGATTACATTAAAGTGCACTTTTAGCTGTATCGGCCATGTTGAATGACAAGCATTTTCTTAGTTTGGCGTTTATAACTACAGACTAGTCAGGTAGAACTTTCCTGAGGGGTTACAATAATTGCTCCTTTTTTCTTCTGTAAGTCATAATGGGAAAGGATAGAAAAAATAAAAACCAAATAGACCAGAGACAAGGAAATAAACATTTTAAAAACTGTACTTGAGAAAGAAGTAGTTGGGGAAGAAAGATAAGCAGTGCTTCAGAGGGGGTGGGGTTGGGAAGTGGGGGAGAAGAAAATGAAAAGCCTTCGGCTAGACTTACCCAAGTTGCAGTTTTGATCCTCTTTTCACCTCCTGGCTGACCCCACAACAGAAAATGTCATCAGACTGGGACTGAGAGGTACCCAAAACTGAGATGAAAACTTAACCCACCCTAAGTATAGCATGAGAGGTTCACTAACTCGCTTTGTGGAAAAATAACTTTCAGGATGGGTCTGTAAGAGGCACGGGAAGAGTTTTATTAGGCAGAAACTCGAAAGTACACACTCAAGGAAACAGAGTGCAGGCCCTCAGGAGAAAAAGAAGTGCCTTATGAACCCGAGCTGGCTTTTTTTAACAGGGTCTTGGGGGAGTTTTCAAGATGAGTGACCCCACTTGTATTCCCACTGTGCGTCAGGTTACTCATTTAGCAGGCTCTGTCAAAATGTCAACCATCTACATGTGGTTAAAGTTGAAATCTGCTGCCCACTAATATTGCTGCTTCCTGAGAATGGAGACAGCTGAGTTCACAGGAGAAAAGAATAGCCCAACTGGCTTACTGTGTGTTTAAGACCTTTAGGAATCATTTGAGTGAATTTCCTGGAAGAAAAAAAGGCTCCAGGAACTTGTGTATCCTGAAGCTGCCGTTTTTCTTAAAATTATAGTTTTAGAATCTCAATTTCCCTGTCTCCTTTCTGCCTGTTTCTTCTCTTCTACCTCAAAAATAGCAATGGCATTAAAATATGAGTCTGGATTTCTTCCACATGCAGCCACCACCCCACCCCAGCATCTCTGTCCTGCGGCCCTGTGCCTGCCCTCAGGGGTGGCCCGATCAAGGTGGACAGACAGTGGCCGATAAGGGGCCTCAGCAGGGGCAGGGAGGGGCTGCTGGCCAGCATTGCGAGTGTGCTGAGCAGGAATGTTGCAGAGGGTTTGTTAGCAGACCTGGGTCAGAGAAGGGGAGTGGTGGATGATGAGCAGGAGGGCTGGGAGTGGAAGGGCTGAGTCTGGGTTGATTTGGTTTTCTCCCTTGGGATTAACCCTTGTGCCAAGAGTTTCATCCATGCTAGGCAAGCACTCTACCACTGAGCCACATCCCCAGACCTTTAAAAACATTTTTAAAAAATTTTCATGCTTGCTTTGGCAGCACAGACACCCAAATTAAAACAATACAGAAAAGATTAGCATTGCCCCTGGATGGATGACCATAAGCAAATTCATGAAATAGCCCATATTTTCTTATTAATAGCTTTAATTATAGGTTTAAAACTTACATGCTCACGTGCTTACATCTGGGTATTGAAATGCAAGCAATTCTTGAAATAGGTGAAAGTCTCCTTAATATACAGATGACAAAAAAAAATAAATAAATTTTGAGACAGGATCTTGATGAATTACCCAGGCTGGCCTTGAACTCAAGATCCTCCTGCATAGCCTCCTGAACAGCTGCGATTACAGGCGAACTGCCACCGTGCCCCATGTAGGGTGGCGGTGCTGGTTTCTGTTGTAAAAGCGGCAGAACCCTCCAAGGGCTTTGAGGAGATAAGGAGGCGCAGCACTCCAGAGAATGGATGGAGGGAAAACCAACAGGGAGACTACCTAAAGGATAGTTACTTTTTCTCTTCTTTTCTTTCTTTTTGAGACAGGGTCTCACCATATAATCCATGCTGGCCTAGAACGCTTTATCCTCCTGCCTCAGCCTCCTAGGAGCTGGGATTACAGATGTGTGCCATCATCCCCTGGGGAGAAAGATATCCAAGGTGCTCACTAGTACTCTGCTGGCCTGAAGTTTAGTTGGAGGGCAAGAGTGTGGAGGAGACTCTCCAGCTGAGACGCCTAGTAGACTAACTGTCTCCTCCGAAAGTCCAAGTCCTAACTAAGCCCCGTGACTGTGACCTTGGTTGGATCTTGGCAGGTATCATTAAGAATCTCAAAATGAAGCTGGCACAGTAGTACATACCTGTAATCCCAGCCACTCAGGAGGCTGAGGCAGGAGGATCATGAGTTGGAGGCCAGCCTGGGCAACACAGCAAGACCTTGTCTCAAAAAGAAAGCAAGACTTTTGAGCTAATGTTGCAATTAGAGTGAGTCTTAAACCCGGTAACTGATAGCCTTATGAGAGAAAAGTGGGAGATTTGGGACACACAGACCCTGAAGAGACACCAAGAAGGAGGCCACATAAAAGGCAGAGACAGACAGCAGAGCTGAGGGTCCCCTGCCTGGCTGCTGCAAGCTAGGAGAAACAGGACAGTTCCCCTCAAACCTTCCAGAAGGACCCAACCCTGCTGGTACCTTGGTGTTGGAGTTCTGGCCTCCAGAAGGTGAGAGAGTAAATTTCTATTGTTCTAAGCCTCCACTCTGTGGTTATTTATTACAGTAGCCACAGGACACTAACACACCCCCCCCACACCCTTAGTTTCAAGACACTTCACCTTTTTTTTTTTTTTGAGGGCAGCAGGTACAGAGGATTGAACCGAGGACTTTTGCACACAGCTACATCCTCAGCCCTTTTTTATTTTTTATTTTGAGACAGGGTCTTGCTGAGTGGCTAAGTTACCCAGGCTGGGCTCAAACTTGCAATCCTCCTGCCTCAGCGTCTCAGAGAATTGGGATCACAGGTGTGCACGACCATGCCTAATTGATCCCACCTGTTTTAGAGATGGGTAAATAGAAACCCAAAAGGGTGGGGTGACTCCGGAGTCTTCAGGCTGAGCCTGAGTGTTGGGCCAGGGGAAGCTGCCCTGTTCCCCAGTTTAGACTACCTACAGTTGCCAAAGTGGACTGGCACCCCCTTGTACAGACAGGAGGTGAGCCCAGGCCAGTCCTGATGATGCATTTGGGGAGGGGTCCAGTGGCCTAGCGCAGGGATGTCCCCTCTGGAACTTCCCAATGTCCCTTCTGTGCCCTGCAGCTTAACCTGAGCACTTGCATTGTCATTTATTAATTAATTCATTGGAGCAAAGTGGACCCAAATCGCCGCACAAACAGAGGCGTTAATTTTTAATCACTATCATTATGAGGCTCTCATTTAACTCTGGCTGCAAATTCCTCGAATCAGCATCATGCTATTCCTTTCCCTTTATAAGCAAGTGCACAGCCCTGAAAGGTCGTGGGCTGGTGCCGGGAGTTTTAGAATTCTCTGGTGACAGGGCCCCGCCACGTCAGCAGGCCTCATATCCTCTCCCCACACATGCTGACCATGGAGCCCTCACAGCCAGTGCCTCTGGGCAGAGCGTGGCTTTGCCCTCCTCTCTCATATCTTCTGAGTTCACGGGATGCGCACAGGCTGTGGCATGGGACAGTGAGACTTTAACTCTGGACCTTGTCAGCCACCAGCTTGTCGTCCTGGGCCGGGCATGGGTGGCCTCCCTGTACCTCAGAGTTCACATCAGTGCAACGGGACCAATAAGCACTACCTCCCTGGAGCTGAGGGTAGGGGAGAGGTACACGAAGGTGCCTGACACAGGGGAGAAGTTTCTTTGAGCTTTCCTTTCATGAGATACAGGATTTGCCTGCTGTCCTCTCCCTATTCAGGTACAATATTGGGAATGCGTGTGGCCTGATGCTCTAGCACCCTGGTCCTGCCCCCAGGTCCGTGGTGCCCTCCTTCCCTGAGTTCATTATTCCAAGGTCCTTGCCGAAAGGTGCTCCTAAGCTTTGGGCTCTCTGCCTGTCCAGCCACCCGGGAGTGGGGGCTGACCCGTGTCTAGCCATGGCTGGGAGGGGCTGAGATCAATACGAGTCCACGGCGACCCACAGTTGCCGCTGCTCAGCTCCTGGGATAATGACCCACTGTGCCTGCCTCTCCACACTCTTTGTGCTCCAGAGATGCCACTTGGTAGGAACAGCTGTTGACTTCACAATGGCCACTTGAAGACAGGCCAGGGAGGTACGGCAGCCAGAGCGTAGTGTCTCCGAGTCAGTCATTTCTAGGACCTTCCCAAAGACCACGGGCTCAGGTCTGCAGGACCCCAAGCTGAGCTCTCTCTAAGCTCCCAAGCTGCAGGGTGGGAAAGGGCCCCCTGCGCCCTGGGCTAGCAGGACCACCAGCTCCCCTGAGGCCTGGACAGTGATGTGGCCTTGGCTTGTGCCCACGAGTTGGCAGGTGGCCTTGGAGTCGAGGAGAGAAGACACTGGGGGTCAGGGAGTCAGCTCTGGGCCAAAGGGGAACACTGACAGCTTTCCCCCTGCACTGGTGCCACCCAGTGTCTCAACTTGGTCCTCAGGTCATCATCTCTGCCTCTGGTTCTTGTGCCCAGCGGCCCTCCAGGCTGAGTGGGGGCTGCTAAAGCCTGCTTAGCCTCAGAGAGAAAGTCCCACAGGCCAGGCTCCACCCACAGCACCCCTCTCCGGGCCTTGTGAAAAGGAAAAGGCCCCAGGGCCTGCACACGGGCAAGGCCACAGGCCCCACTGTCACTGTCAACAAAAGCTAGTCAAGTGGGCAGATTAGACAGATGGGGCCAGCTCGGGTTACACTCTGGTTGCTCCTTTTGCATCTGCACATCACATCTACCGTCCTTCAGGCCGTCCTCATCTAGCTTTGGCCCACCCGGCCTCTGGGGAGCTATTCTTTCACTCCTTCACCCACTCAGAACTAAGTCTCCACTTCTCATGCTGGGAGATTCGGAATAAACAAGACAGAGCCACTTGCCTGGGAGAATAATCCTTGCAGACTGATCACTTGCGGTCCTAATCCCCAGAGCCCATGAATGCATCTCTGCACACAGCAAAAGGGGCTTCATGATGAGGAGTATAGCCTGGATGGTCCTGGTAAGCCTCCTATCATCCCTGGGGTCCTGATGAAAGGGAGGCAAGAGGCTCAGGGGAAGGTAGAGAGAGACAGAGACAGAGAGACCTGAAGATGCTCCACTGCTGGCTTCGCAGGTGAGGTAAGGGACCCTGAGCTGAGGATTACTGGCAGCCTCTGGAAGTCAGAAAATGGCAGGAGACAGTTTCCCTCTAGGACTTCCAGAAGGAAGGCAGCCTGGCTGATGCCTTGGTTTTAGTCTGGGCAAAGTCACTTTGGGCCTTCTAATCTCAAGAAACGCAATACATTTTCTTGTGTTGAGCTACTACAATTCTGGTGATTGTAGATTTGCATTTTAGAAAGAGCCCTCTGAAGCCAGGCATGATGGGACACACCTGTAATCCCAGACCTCAGGAGGCTGAGGCAGGAGGATTGCAAATTTGAGGGCAGCCAGAGCTACATAGTAAGTTCAAGTCCTTGACTGAGCTATATAGTGAGACTCTGTCTTTTAGAGTCCCACTGTGTAGTCCAGGCTGCCTTGAACTCACTATGTAGCCCAAGCTGGCCTCAAACTTGAGGTGATCCTCCTGTCTCAACCTCGCAAGTGCTGAGATTGCAGGGATGTACCACCATACCCGATTTAAAATTTTTTTTTCTTTTTAAAAAGGAACTTGCTTCCTATGAGGTTCTGGGGTCACTCTCCCAAGAAGGCTGAAGAGAAAGGCATCCAGCAGCACATATGCAGAATCCAGCTCTTGCTGGAAAACAGCTCGGGGGAAAGGAGATAGTCTTCCCCCAGGCCAAGCACACTGTCCTTTCTAAAATAGAAAAACATAGAAGATCAAATGGGTTATAATTATTAACACAGTTCTAGCTCAGTGGTGGTTTCACGGACCCTGCGGATGTGTGTCCACATCAGAGGAAGAGGGCTTCTAGAACAGGAATCTGCCTCCTGGCTGTGGGGGACTCGCCCAGCTCTGGCTTGCCGCACTCCACTCGATGGGTCGATGGGTTGATGGGTCGTGAATCCAAGGTCACAAGTTGGATCTGCCTTTGGGTCAGTTAGGCCTGGAGGAAAAACTCCATTTTTATCACCACAGCCCGCCCTCCAGCCTATTACCTCAAAATAATTCTGGGTCATAAGGCAGACAGAGTGTGCAGATGGAAAAACGCCCAGGCCTGACTCTTGACAGGGAGTCAATTGTGCCCATTTTGTACACAAAGCCCAGCAGGCATGGGTGGCAGGAGAGGGCAGCAGAGGGTGCTCCAGCCTGGATGCTCTACCCTGACCCTGGAACTGGGGTTGAGTGTAGAGCAGAAGAGACCCAGGCCCACCCATATTGACTCATCCCACATCGTCCCCTTCAGGGCTCCGGAGTCCATGACTGCCGTGGTTCTCATTTCTTAGCTGAGCTTTGGAAACCATCTCAGCTGAATGATTGTGCATTTGGATGTGTTTTCTCCAGACAAGCAGGAAGCTGCCACTGTCTCCATCAGATCCAGCTGCTGTAACAAAAGAGACCGAGTGGTTTCAACAACAGAAATGTCTCACGGTTCTGAAAATCCAAGGTCAAGATGCTGCCTGACTCACTTCCTGCCAAGGGATCTCTTCTTGGCTTACAGATGGCCACCTTTTGCTGTGTCCCCATGTAGCAGAGAGAAAGAGAGAGAGAGAAATTGAGCTCTGTTCCATTCCTCTTCTTATAAGAACATTAATGGTGTCCCCAACCTTATGATCTCATCTGAATTTAATCATCTCCTAAAGGTCCTATCCCCTAAGGCCATCCTGTTGAAAGGGCTTTGACATGAATTTTAGGTGGGAGGATACAAGTGTTCAGTCCATAATACTCACTTTGCACCAACTTCCTTCTTGCCATTTCTCCTTAAAATGGCTTCTGCCATGTTTGAATAAGTGTCTCCCAAAGGTCCATGTGTTGGTGCTATTGGGAGGCAGTGGAACCTTTAAGAAACAGGTCCTGGACATTGGGGGTGTGCCTTTGCAGGGAACTGCAGGACACCAGCCCCTTCCTCTTGCATGCTGTCTCTCTCACTTCCTGGTCATGCAGTGTATGGTTTTGCTTCACCATGTTCTCCTGCTATGATGTGCTGTCCAGAAGCAATGGGGGCCAAGTGACCATGGACTGAACCTCCAAAACCATGAGCTAAAGTAACCTTTTTCTCATAATTTGATCACTCAGGCATTTTTTATAGTGAGACAAAACTGACAAACACAGCAACCATCCATCTGAGATCAAAGGCTAGCTGCCCCTGCCTCCAGATGCCCCTCTTAGACTTGTGGCCACTACTCAGATGCTTGGGCCAAAGGCAAAGGTGTGTCCTTGATTGCTCAACAGCTTTTCCTGTTCTTCACAGCACCACTTCTGCATCCTTTGGGTCTGTTTTAAGTGCCTCCTCCTCATAGAGCCCCAGGCCATCATTTATTCAAAGTGAAATCCTCCCCCAGAATGCAGCATGTATTTCCTCCAAAGCCCTTAGCACCCCAGGCAAGTGTTTACTCATCTTCCAGTTCATCCATGGTTTGTTCCCATCCTCCACCCTAAAACCTTGAGGCCAGAGCCCACGCTATCTGGCAGCTTCACAGTGGCATGGTGCCAGGGCCCTCAGTACTTTTAGGGACCCACAAATATGTTTTCATTTCTTTCTTCTCTGTTTCCTCCTCCCCCTTTTCAACACTGGGGATCAAATCCAGGGCCTCGCACATGCTAGGCAAACACTCTTACCACTGAGCCGTACTTATACTTCTTTAAAATATTTTTTAATTTTGAAGAAGGGGATGTGAAAAGAATTAAAATGTGTTATGTACATGTGCCAATTCCCCACAAAGACAGTAATCATTATGTACTACAAACATATACTAATAAAACAAATCTCTAAAATAAATAAATCAGTAAGTTTTAAGATGGGGTCTTGCTGAGTGGCTCCGGGTGCCCTCAAAATTGTGATCCTCCTGCTATAGCTCCTGGAATAGCTGACATCACAGGGGAGTGCTACTGCACCCAGCCTAATTTCTTTTAAAACTATAAGGAAATATATAGAACAAAGAAATGGTTTAAATATATAATATGAAAGCATTTATCTTTATACCAACAGAGTCATAAATAGACTTGCAATAACTTTTATGGAAGAAGGGTCTATAAAAGTCAGTGTTAACCTGGGATCGTGTCTGTTGTATCTCCTGTTACAACCCCAGCACCTCCCAGACTGCTTGGCATATTGTGGGTACTCAGTGGTTATCTGACACATAAATGAATCTGCACTACAGATTTATTTTTCAGAGAATGCAAATTCAAACTCTTAGCAGGGAGCCCTCATTCAGCTGAGGACAAGGCAGGAGCCGTGGTTGTAAGAAACACTATTGATGCAGCCTGGTCTTCCAAGTCAGCCAGATGACACTATCCACCTGCCGCCCCTAGATCTGCACAGAGCAGCGCACAGGCCAGTCCACCTTCTCAGCACGTTCCTCCCTCTGACTTCAGAGGGACAATCAGACAGCTGCCTCTCTGCAGCCACTTATTTTCCCACACAGAAGCACTGGCTAAGAAGGAGTGCTCATGTCCTCCAATAGGCAATTTAAAATGTAAATACATGTGTCGCCCCCGCAGGACTCCATACATTTTTTTACACTTTGAATAAAAAACATGTGACTTGAAAACATTTTTTTTTAGTTTGGCCTTTATGGGGAAAAGGGAAAATGGCAAAGTCTGGGGGTATTTTTGACAGTCACGACTTTAGGGCGTGCTCTGGCTTCTAGTTTAGAGGTCACAGATGCTGCTAAATGGCCAGCAGCCGGGATCTGCTTCAGAGGTCAATAGTGCTGGGGTGGAGATTCTGGGTGAATCCACATTGCGCGTCCTGTCCTGGGTGAGTGGCTCGGCTCACTGGGGTCTGACCCTGTGTGAATGCGGTTTCTCTGCCCTGTGTTTTTTTTGTTTTTTGGTGCTGGGTATTGAGCTCTGGGCCTTGTGCTTACAAGGCAAGCACTCTAACCACTGAACTAAATCCCCAGCCCCTCGCTGCCCTGTGTCTCGGCATCAAGCCCTCGGCTCCTCAGAGCACCTGTGCAGACTGCAGCCCTTGGGGTCTGTGACCATGGCTGTGCCTCGGCCAGCTCAGGCCACTTAGCAATGATCCGGTGGCTCGTGAACCACAGAGAGTCACAGTTTAGGAGCTGGGGAGACCAAGGTCCGGGAGCCTGCAGATTTGGCATCTGGTTCATAGATGTCACCTTCTTGCTGTGTCCTCACATGGTACAAGGCATGCGGGAGTCCTCTGAGACCTTCGTTTCAGTGCTAGGGTCCAAATCCAGGGCCTTGTATGTGCTAGGCAAGTGCTCTACCACAGAGCTACTGCTCCAGCCTGGGTTCCCCCCTTCCCTTCCCTTCCCTTCCCTTCCCTTCCCTTCCCTTCCCTTCCCTTCCCTTTCCTTCCCCTCTCTTCCCTTCCCTTCTCTCTGTCTCTGTCTCTCAAAGCAGTGTATTTATTTGTTTACTTATTTGCATTGTAAAAGATTACAACTGTACATATTTATAAGGTACGGTGTGATAATTTGATACATGTGTACAACGCATGATCAGATCAGGTGATTAGCATTTCCTCCTCCTTAAATACTTGCCATTTCTTTGTGGTGAGAACCTTTGAACTCCTCCCTTCCAGTTCTTTATAAATTGTTATGAACTCTAGTGACTCTCCCGTGTGGTAGAAAGCTGGAACTTTTCCCTCCTCTAACTGTATTTTGGTACTCATTGTCTGACTTCCCTCTAGCCCCTGCCCTTCCTACCCTTCTTGACCTCTAGCAAAAACTTCTCCTCTCTACCACAAAATTAATTTTTTTTAGCTTCCACATATCAATAAGAACACACAGTATTTGTCTCTCTGTACCTGGTTTGTTTTGCTTCACAGAATATCCTCCATGGCTGGGGTCTCTATCCCCATTGCTGGAGTCTTTTCCTAAGGGCGCTAATTCCAACCGTGAGGGCTCCACCCTCAGGACTTCATCAGCTGCAAATGCTCTACCTCCTAACACCATTGCTTTGGGAGTTAGGACTTCCACATATGGGATAGGAGGGGACAAACTGTAAGATTACTGCATTCTGTTACAAGGCTGAGAGTGTTGTCTGGGACGCCATCCCTTGTCCCTTCAGCGGTCCCAACAAGGAGTGTCAGAGTTGAGCTGTCTCTGGGTTCATCTTAACCTTGTGAGTTGAAACAGGCAGCTTTCTCTCTCTGCTTTGACTATTAGGAAACTCAGAGTCTAGTTTGTAGCCCACCTTTGGGAACTGTGTAGCCCTATCCAGAGAACAATTCTGTGTACTCCCTTTTGGCTCATTGTACTGTTTGTTCCAGCATTGTTTTCTCTCTGATCTATTTTTATCCTATTGTATTATATGTAGTTTTGTAAGTTGCCTCCAAACCTTTTGGAACAAAGCCGGGCATAAAAGTGAACAAGATTCAGCAGAGGTCTGTTGCCTCAACAGGTTTTTTTTGTTTTTTGTTTTTAATGTGCCAAGTGTCACTTTGAGGTTGGATTCCTGCTGGGGGAAGGCAACCACCCCTGGCCATCCCCTCCTGTCTCCTCATGAGGGTCTCTCTGCAGGAGAACAGCATCTCAGTGGGTTATGGCAACAGGTTTAAGAGAACAAACCACCGACATCCATCTGCCTGTGAACTCCACTCCCTTACTCCCTCCCCCAAAATGTTTTTCCCAGCCTCCCGTCTGGCTGTTGGCAGGAAACCACAGGGCCTAGGGGAGATTGCAAAGGGGAGGTGGAGAGATAAAGACTCCTGTTTGTATTCCTTACTTTCTTTTTCTTCAGCTTAAATCAGGGCCTGGGGCCCAGGGATGAATTGTGCTCAGCGTACCACTGCAGGTGAGTCTGAGAAGCCACCTGCCCAGGTACGCAGAAGATGAGGGCTCCCTGGGAAGCTGTTGTGGAGGGTCCAGGTGAGCTGCAGAGCGGTGGGAGTGTAACACACAGGTGAGAGGCCAAGCCCTCCTTCCCCGAATTCAGGCATCTTCCAGCCACCCCCACAGCTACAACTCTCCCAGCTCTGGGAGCAGCTGCTGACGCATATGCATAAAATCCATCTCCCAGCTTGCCCTCACCTGCCTGGCCAGAACCAAAAGCAGCCCAGTGGATTTCACAATCTCTGCTCCACGCAATCCTTTGTTCTCCCAGCCTCAGTCTTCCCACCTCAAACCTGGGGGTAGGTGTGGACCGATCCTAAGTTTTGAGGGTCCTAAGAATCCCTCACTGTCTGACAGCCTCTTTGTTCTTCTGGGAGTGGGGTGCAGCCTTGGTGGAGAGAGGACGCGCTTACATGAAGATGGGGTCAGAGGTGAACAGCAAGCAGGACCAGTCTGGATAGCAGCAGGAGCCCAGTCTGAGGCTGTAGGCTTGGCAAGCAAAGGACCCAACTGCAACCCTGCCCCAGCCCAGCAGAGACAAAGGCACTGGGAAGGGCAATAGCTCTTCATTGAACCAGCAGCTGCTGCAGAAGGAACCTGGAGCTGTGGACACCTCGCCTGATTGCTGGCAGTGCCTCCTTTGACTTGGGCTGCAGCCTGGTTGAGGCAGGCAAATCCCACCGGCAGGGCTGCCCTCTTGGTGCCTGGGCCACACTGTCTGTCCAGGAACTGACCTCTCTGGCTTTTCCGGGTCCCAGTTTGTGGGTCACAGGCTGGGAGGCCTCATGGCTACGAAAGGCTCTGGAGCCCAAGACTGGCCCATGTGGTCTCCCATTGACTCGGCCCATGGGGCAGGCCAGTTCTTTCACCCTGAGCGGCCGCATCTCTAAAATGGGGCGATATGCATAGTATCAACCCCACATTACTGTTGTGAGAATTAAGGCCAATACAGCGCCCGGCACATGACAGTCACAACTGCCAACAGCGCCGTCCTCACATCAGTGGGGCTGAACAGTGTGTGGCCAATAAATACAAGAGCCTCTCAGGAAAGCGGGATGGGAGAGAAGATGCCTGAAGGAGGGCTGGGCCTGGGCAGCATCCCATGCTAACTCATGGTTCAGCCGGGAGGCTTGGGCCCATCAGGTTTTGGGCAATGTTAGTCGAGACCTGAATTGCAATTACTCGGTGATGTCCCAGAAGTAGCTTCTGATCCCTGCTTCTGGTTGTGCGGGGTCGAGGGGCCCTACAGAACACCTGTGAAATGAACCATGCTGGGAGGGGGGCTGGGGGTCTCAGGCAGACCTCAGAGACCAAGGGGATGCAAGAACGAGGAAGGAGCCCCCAAGGGTCCAGCGTATCATTTCACTGCAAACAGAACCGAGAGGAAGTTGAAAACAACTGAATTAGCACCTAATTTTGAAGATGGAAAAACTGAAACTCCTCAAGAAGGGCAATAACTGGTCCCAGGGTACCCGGCAGATCTGATCTGAGCCACGATGGAGCTCTGTGGCTAGGCTAGGTTCTCCTGTCCCCGTTCCTTGGGTCCACAGAGCCCCAGCCAGAATGTAACCTTGTAGAAGATGTGCAGCAAGCCAGGTCCCTGCAGGGCCCATCCAGGATCCTGGGCCAGTTGGTGTGGGCAGAGTGGGAAGGTGACACCATGTCTGGGAGGGACAGCCCTACTCAGGAACTCCGGGCTGCACTTTCTTGGACCTTACCAACAGTGTCTTCCTCTCCTGTCACCCCAAGCTAGGCTGCAGCCCCAAAGGACCCCATTGCTCCTACTGACTTCCCCTTTTGTGTCCCAGCATGGCTCCCCACCCTCCCTCCCAGCCACACTACCCTTCTAACTCCACCTTAACAAGTCCCTCATTAGCACTAATGAGTTGTCTAGAACCAGAGGAACCTGGGTGACATTTAATTATGCCTCTAATTGTTTCCCAGGGAGAAGATGGGTGAGGAACCCAAGTTTCTCTGCAGATGCTCAGGGGAGAAGGGCAGGGTTTCTGCCAGAATTCAATCACATGTCCTCAGCCAGCGAGAGCCAGCCCTGCCCAGGCCATGTTGCCTTCTTACAGCCACCCAGGGAAAGGGAATGTGGTTGTGAGAAAGGTCAGGCATTGAGACAGAGCTGAGGCTGTGGGCAGAGGAGTCACCTGGTTCCCACGCCCAGGGTAGATGCACCTGGACCTCATTTCCCAAGGCGATGAAGCTTTGCCACACCCAGGAGTGGCAGTGGTGAAAAGGGCGAGGGTTTCAGATAAGGAGGTTTTGACTCCAGCTCTGATTAGTTCTATGTCTTTGGAGGAGACCTCAGACTCTCTAAGCACATTTCTTCATCTGGGGGAGGGGGATACAGAAGGAATCTGCCTCACTGAGCAGCGCAGTTGAACTGAGAACCTGCCACCCTTGATTCTCTGGGTCTAATGCACAAAGGGGAGAAGAGAAGGGGCAGAGGCCCCTTTGTCCCAGCCTCTCTGAGAGCCGGGTACAGAGTACACTCCTAGGTGACAGGTCCCATGCACGTAACACCAGTCACTCTCATTCTGATGACAGTTGTACAAACCCCACATCGCTAGAAAGGTGGCAGGAGTCCCATTTTACAGAGGAGAATGAGGCATACCAAGAAGCCCAGTGACCAAACACCCAAGGTCCCCAACTGCTCAGTAGCAGTGGCGACATCACAGTCCCTGAGCCAAAAGGGTCCGTGCAGGGAGAAGGACAAGCCCGTTTCTTTTTGGAGACAGCCCCAAGAGACCAAAAGAGAAGCCACTCAAGCCCCTGTGACCACAGGCTGCCCCAGGAACCCCTTTCTGACCACCCTCCCCACCCTGAACTCCCCAAAAAGCAGAGACAGACACCAGGTGTGCTAGAGGGCTTTTTAATGTTTCCTTGCTGCTTTAACAATATCATGAAAAAATACAGTTTAGAGTCTGGAACTGACCTGGGTGGGTGCCAGGGGTCACTGATGGGGCAGCACAGTCCTGTGACTCTACCGCTGAGGGAGCTAAGCTTCCAGAAACAGGAACACTGGTTCAGGAGCCAGGTTAGTGTCTCCGGGTCTGGGGACCGCCAGGCCCACCACCCCGCAATGGCCAGGACCCCTAGTACTGTAGTTAGGTCTCCCTCCCCCTCCTCTCTCTGGCTAAGCAGGGGCAGAGGCTGGTCAGCCTGTTCCCAGGACAGAAAAATCATCAGTGTCACCCCTGGGGCTCACACCCCAGCTTCTACTCAATACCCTGGGTAGAGCTACAGAAGGAGGAGAGAAACCTGAATTTCAGAAAAACGCCTCCTTAGCATAAGAATGTTCTAAATATTGCATGGGGTACACTAATGCTAAAAAAAATTATCTTTTGTTTACCCGAAATTCAAATTTAATTCAGTCTTCTGATTTGTGCTTTGTGGATTTTTTGCTAAATCTGGCAACTCTCACCTGGGGCCCTGGCCTCTGCCGTGGGGGTGGGTCTGAGAAAGGAAGGGGAAGTGTCTCACACATGGCAAGGGAGCCAAAGCACAGCCTCCACCCATGATATATTATTTTTTAATAATAATTTTCCAGAAATCTGCACTGGCCTCCTGCAGCTGTTAATAGCTGGGGGAAGGGGGACATTTAAGAGTATATCCCCCACCACAGTTCAGGTTGGGCTGGTTTCTTTGACACAGGAGGTTCCCAGGCTTGAGGATGCTGACCGTTGCTGTGACTTCCAAGAGGAGGAGACTTGGTATAAATGTTTTCTAGAAGGATTCCATTCTATTTATTAACACTGTTCCAAATATTGCTCTATAAGGATTTAAACATAATAATAAAGAACAAAAACACCCATAGGTGGGGCCCCAGCCCCATTCCTAGTGTCATCTGGGAAGGGCTCCTTCTTGGGAACCAAGAAGCCTGAGGCTTTCCTTCCCTCCGTTCCCATCCTGTCCTCACCCCTGCAAGGGGCTGTGTTTAGTGTCTGGTTCATGGCTGGTCCCTGCTCCAGTTTATCTCTCAGGGGCTCAGGCTCCTGGAGCAGGAGCCAAGGATGGAGCTGGGAGGGGACGGGATGAGAGACCACCCCATTCCTTCCGCTGCACACACCTGGCTTGGGCACTAGTGGTCACGGCAGGGACACCAGGAGAGAACAGGGATAGAGCCGAGTGTCCTGGCCATGGAGTAAGCCGCCTCGGGCTGACCTACAACGGGTGCCCGAGGCAAGAACTCTGGGTAACATCTGGCATCCATTTGGGGCCAGGCTGTAGAAAGAGGAAGCCAAGAGGAAAATCAATTCCTGCTTGGAGAATGCAGCCTTACTCCCATGCTGCTGTGGAGAGGAGGTGTGTGAGGAAGGCAGGGAACCTGTCTGCTCCCAGGCCAGCTCCCCAGGTCCTCTAGGGCCTTGGGCTCAGCTGGAGCTCCTCCTCCATGAGGTCCCAGGCTGCCTCTTACACAGTAAGGTCAAAGGTCACAGTGGGTGGGAGCAGGGAGAACATGCAGCCCAGAGCTCCATCTACTTTCTGACCACCTCACACACGGATCTCATCTTCCTCCTCCTCGTCCATGAAGGAGAACTCCTTGTCGGGCTGCCTTAGGACAGTGGCCTGGGCCCTGTCCGGCCCTCGGAAGGCGGGACTTCGTTCCTCCAGGACGCCTGAGGTGCAGCTGGAGAGGGAACTACTGTCCCTCGTGGTGTGGCTGCCTACACTGCGGGCAGAGCTGGGGCTGGGGGCTGCAGCTGCCCACCCGTCGTCCTCCAGAGTGTGGGAGGGCCTTGCCAGGGGAGGGGCTGCCTCAGCCAAAGGGGGAGCCTGGGTGACCCTATCAGGGTCCTCGTCCACGCGGTAACTGCCACCATCCTCCTCAGGGTCCCACTCCTCCTTGTCCATGATGCTGAGGACGTCACCCAGCATGGAGGGCCCGAGGTCAATGTGAAAGGACATGATGGACTCTGCATGCTTCAGCCCATAGCTGGCCTTGGGCACAATGGGCAGATCTGTCAGGTCCCCAAAGGCCTGCTCATCGAGGAGGGGGTCGGGGGAGTGGGGGCCTGTGGCACCATTCCGACGGGGCCCCAGCTCCCCAGCACCAGCCTCCTCTGCACTGCCCTCCCCAGCATCCACCTTCTTCACAGGACTAGATGACAGGCTCTTGGGCAGCTTGCTGGAGCCCTTCTCTGCGGCCTCTTTCTCATTGAGCTGGGGCAGGGACATGGCGTTCTTGACGAAGAGTGCCGAGTCCCGCAGGGAGCCTAGCATATCTCTCTGCTCCCGGTCCCCCCGGGTCACTGACTGTGACCGCTTGCTACCCCGGAACTTCCGGGACAGGAGGCTGCGCTTGGAAGATGAAGAGGAGGCCTGTTCATCCAGGGACTCGCCATCAGGCTCACCTGCCTTGCTGTTGAGGAAGGAGGTGTCCCCAAAGGCATCCCCAGCCCGGCCCACATGCATGGTGTGGCGGAAGTCACCCAGTGGAGCACTGATCATCTCGGCTGTGAGATCCACGCGGGAACGGCGCTTGGAGTGCACCGAGCTGGACACCAGCTGCTTGAGAATCGGCATCTTGCTGGCTGGGAGGGGAGGCGGACCCTCCCAAAGCGGCAGGCAGGTCTGGGGTCAGATCTGAAGTCCAAGTCCAGCAGGTGGAGAGGGTGACACCATGCAGATCACAGGGCTGCAAGCAGGGAGCAGGAGGGACAAGATTAACAGGCGGCCACTCAGCACCAAGGCCCATCTGCCCAGGGGCTGTCATTTAAATCCCAGCTCTCCAACCAAAATGAAGAAATTCGAGAAGCCAGCAATCAACTTTGTAACACAACCTAATTCATAGGCTCTGAGGTAGAGCAGAGGTTCTGCACATGTAAAGTTCAGTCGCAAGAGGCACACTTTCTCGGAAACCTGAGAGAGAAACAACCTTTCTTCTAAAGGACAACACCTCTCCCAGGCCCTCCCCAAACTAGGATGCTGCTAGAGTAAATGAGACCACACTGAAGGACATGAAGGTGCTTAAGTGATTCAAGGCAGCCAGCCTGGAGACTTGCTAAAGTTCTTCCTGCTATCTAACCCCAATCCCTGTGGAGTTAGTTGGGGGACATCTCAAGCTGAGTCACAGTCTTCAGTGAAGAGGGAGTGACAGGTGGGGCCTGGGGCAGGGTAACACTGCCCAGCACCGAAGGGAATGTGGGTGGCCTGGCTTTCCAGTCAGAATTAGGGTGGGTCTGCAGGGACCAACAAAACCAGCATCTCGGCTTTCCAGCCCCCACTGAATGGCCCACAAGTGAGGACCCACCTCTGGTCTCTTAGGGAGAATCTAGATTGGGAAACTCCCTCCCAGGTCTGTAGTAGGACCACACAGGTCTCAGGCGCCTTCATTCTAGGGCCACTCTGCCCACAGCAAATTTCAGTCAGGGCACAGTGAGTGGGCTGCTTCCTTTCCGCTCCTCCCCGCTGGCGCAACTCTCTCTACCAGCGCAGGGCACAGCTAGTCTTCAAAGTTCTTGAAAGTCCAAACCTCCCTCTGGCCTCTCCCTGCCCCATCCCCCAGCCTCTCCCCTTTTACTTGCATCTCAGCACACAGCACAGCTCCAGGTCTCCTGGCCTGGCCCCTCTGTGCCCTCTGGCCCCTCCCTCCCTCGCTCTATCATTCCATGCCAAGCAGCTGCCGCCCAGCTGATCCCACTGACCCAGCTGATCCCAGCTGATCCCTCAAGCTCCCCCTACACGCTCAAGCAGGTGGACTGCTTAACCTCCAGCAAACACTTGGTAGTGTAGTGGGAGCCAGGCACAGGGGTTGATCTATCCCACTTAACCTGTCTGATCCACAGCTGGAGAGAACTCCCCTGGGAGGCCTTGAGATAACCCTGTAGGGTGGGCTAGCACTCCTGCCTCCTCACCGAACCCACCAGCAAGTTAACTTCTCCTGACCCCACCTTCTTGCCATGTCCACCTCTGAACAGACACTGCACAGCCTGACCAGGGCCTAGCAAAGCCTTTCTGCAAAGGGCCAATGTACAAATATTTTTATCTTTGTGGCAGATACAATCTTTGTCACAGCTACTTCACTCTGTCTTCTTAGAAGAACAGCCGAAGACAATATGCAAACAAATGGACATGGTTGTGTCCCAATAAAACTTTATTTACAGAAAACACCAGGGCTGGCTGAAGGTTGGTATGTGCCAGGCCTAAAAGCTTCCACTTGGCTGTCCCCAGGTGTAGCCTTTAAATAAATTAGTGAATACAAAAACAGAACAAAGCAAAACAAAGCCCACCTTTCTTTACAAAAACAAATGGCAGAGTGTACTTGGCCCAAGGTTAAATTTGCTGACCTTGAATGCCTCAGGTGACCCTCTGGGTCAGCCATAGGTCCCTGGCTCAAAATGGCGGGGAGGGGTAGATTCTCTGGCTGAATTCTCTTTGAGTCTGTGCCAGTCATGTTGGGTACAGAAGAAAATTAAAGCAGGTTTCCCTGAAATCCCAGGCAACTCCTGGTCTCTGCCCCCAGGGAAGGCAGTGAGACTGTAGCCCAGCTCTCAGGCCTGAGCAGGGCCCTGGAATCTCAGATTGCTTGGAGGGATATCCACCGCGGCACTTTCATCCTCCAGATAAGAGAATAGGCTCGCTGAAGCAAAGCAACACAGCAGGTTTACCCCCTTCCCCAGGGACAGCACTGGGCTTGGGCTGGCTCCTACTCTGGAACTCCTTCTGCCCACCCCAGGTCCTTCTCTGGCCTTTGGTGGGCTGCAGCACTGCTCAGTGGCCACCACCGATGGAGTGCCCTCCCCACTGCTGGCCAGGGGGTGCAGAGCCATGAGGAGAGCCTGGCTGCTGCTAGTAAATTCCCGTGTAGTCCTAGAGCAGGTCCTGACGCGGTAGATGCTTTGTGCCAAGTAACTGGGGGGTAGGGGAGGGTGCCCTGTGCATAGTAACACTCACAGTATCTCTGACCACTACCTGCTGGATGCCAATAGCATCCATTCCTGTTCTATTATTATCATCATAATAATTATTATTAGCGGTACAGGGAATGGAATCCAGGGGCCACTGAGCTACATCCCCAGCCTTTTTTAAATGTTGGAGACAGGGTTTCACCAAGTCACTAAATTGCTCACGTGGGCCCAAACTTGTCATCCTTCTGCCCAGCCACCCACAGTCCTAGGATTACAGCCTGTGCCACCACTCCCAGCTCCATCCCAGTTTTGACACCTGAATGGTCTCAGTGTCCCCTGGGAGGCAAAACTGGCCCAGGCCGAGATCCACTGCTCTAGGGTGAGAACACATATGGAAATAAGGCACGTACGCCTCAACAACAGAGAGGTGGGGGTCATCAAGGGTCAGAACTGGGTAAGAGCCTGGTGACCGGACATCCAGAGTTTCATAAGGGTTTTGATGTAATAGAGGAATCCCCAGACCACGAAGCTCAGCAAACAGTGTGGTTTCCCCAACTGAAGCACTCAGTGGAGAGCAGAGAGGAAACCACAGCTGTCCAAGACTCACCAAGATGCTTGCTATGGATCCCTGGGGCCACCCAAGGGGATTAAGTGTCCAAGTCATCATTAACTACCCCTTTCCCAACACAGCTTGGCGGGAAGGACTGTAAAGGAGGGGCAGTGAGGACCCTTAGTGAGAAGTGATGTGTGGCATTGTCACAGATGTGCACCCTCCCTAGGCCAGTCTGGGATCCCCCAAGATGCTGCTTGGCTCCATGCCCCAGGAAGTAGCAATTCTCTCAATGCTGTCTGCTTCCTAGGCCTCACTCCCAGGGCAGGGCATGAGGTTTTGTGGCTTATGACAAATCATCTGTAATATCCAGCAGGGGAGGGGACCAAGAAAGCTGGAGTTGAAATGCAACCTCTGCTTGTCCCACTCGCCCAGTGATAAGGGTGCTGCGGTACCTAGCAGTCCAGGGGTGAGCATGGGTCTCTGGGGTCCCAGAGCTCAGATGGACAGGCCAAGTAGGAGGCTGAGGCCAACAAGAACTCACTCGATGGGTTGTTCTTAGTTTCTGGTGTCACAGGCCCATGTGACACTGAGTCACCCTAAGCTCCTAACAGATAATGATTTGGGGGTGAGGAGATGAACAAGAGGTTAAGAGCAAGGAGATGATGGGATCATAGTCGCGGCCGGAGGCCTGGGCCATCCTGGGGATGGGAGTTTGAGGGCTTCTAGAGCCCACCCAGAAGGAGACCAGGCCCCAGGAGCTGTGGCTTTGGGAAAAGTGTTGCTAAGCACTGACTCGGCTCTGGGGAAGTGGCTAACTCAGGCTGTCTGATTATGACAGCCAGCCACTCCCCATGGCTTCCCCAGTGGGATATCCCTAACCCACCCAGGAAGTACATTCTTACTTCACTGCAGGGCAAAGGCTACCGGATCTATAGCTCGAAGCCTTCCCCACCTCTTCTGAGCCTCTGGAGGGCAGGATTTCTCCACCTTCCACCTTACTTGCCACAGAATCTTCCCCTAAGGTGGGGAATAACTGGTGCTTCCTGTGTGGGTCTACACCAACCACACACTCAGCCCAGCCCCTGGGAATGTAAAGGACAAGCTTTGTTTGGTCCTGTCACCACCTGCCCTGGCAGAATGCACAGTGAGTAGTACCCGCTCCACCCCCCACCCCCAGATCAGCCAGCTTAGTAGTCTTTTGACAGACGTAGGACAGGTTGGACCATCACTTCTCACTCTCAAGATGCCTAGCAGTGGCCTGCTCCTGGCAGTGTGGCCCAAAGCAAGAGGTAGACCTCAGTTCCTGGGACAGCAGGCAGCCCACCCTCCCACTCTGCCGCTGACCTATGGCTCAGTCCAGTACACATATGCTTCAACACCCATTGTCACTGTCAAGGCAGCCACCCCCACCATGGGCCCTTCCTGGGTCTTTTCTAACCATCCACTGATACTCGCTCCAGGCAAGGCAGCTGGATGGAGAGGGCTTGGTACTTGACGACTTTAGTCATGGCTCAGATTGGCTGCAGGAGGCGTTGTTTATTCTTCATCACCCATTCATTCGATCACCGTCTTCCCCCAATAATTAAGCATGTTTGGCCCTCCATATCCCTGGTTCTACATCTGAACATTCAACCGAACACTGACTGAAAATCTTTGGGGAAAAAATAATATTTGTACTGAACACATACAGATTTTTTTCCCTGTTATTACTCCCTAAATAGTACGGTATAACCATGAGCTGTACATAATCTACATGGTATTCGGTATTACAAGCAATCTAGAGATGATTTAAAGTATATGGGAGGAGGTCCACAGGTTCTGTGCAAATTTTGTGCCTTTTTTTTTTTTTTTTTTGCGTTGGGGATTGAATTCAGGGCCTTGCGCTTGCCAGGCAAACGCTCTACCACTTGAGCTAAATCCCCAACACTGTCCCATTTTATATAAGGGACTTGAGTGTCTGTGGATTGTGATCTGAGGGGGTCCTGGAAGAAGTTCCCTGTGGAGACTCTGGGATTGCTGTATTCTTCTAGGTACTGGAAACATGATGTCTTCCCAGGTATAGGTGAGTGTGGGTGATGGAGATGTGAACCAGTAAATAAAATAGTATCTCACAGTCCTCAGCATATCAAGAGAAATGAGATAATGAGAACAAGCATAGGAGAGAAGATGCTGGGGGAGGCTCTCTGAGACTGAGTGCCAGAGCCATGCCCAGAAAGGTCCAGGCAGAGGGAACAGCACATACAAAGGCCCTGAGGTAGAAACAAGTGTGTGGCATTTGAGGACTAGAATGAAGACCCATCCAACCAGGGGTCAGGTCACATGGGGCCCTTCCTGCCTGACCAGGTGAGGAGTTTGGGGATCATTCTGGGTGCACTCACCAACAGCCATCTGCAAACAAGAGAGTGAGCCAGCCTGGAGATTTGGAAACTCTCCTGCTATTGGGGCCAGGGGGTGGGGGGAAGCAGGAATCAGACAGGAGTCCTTGCACGAGTTTAGGGCAAAGAACGGAATCCAGGACACGGGCGTAGCTATGGATGAGGACAGAGCAACATGATTTGAAGTACAGGCACCGCCAAGGTTGCCCAGGGCCAAGATAAGGAAGAAAAAGGGCAGCATCCAGTGGGTCCCAGGCCTTTGGGCTGCTCTGAGCCCCACACACTGCTTTCCAAGAGTGAGTCTCATGCGAGAGTCATAGGCCTTTCTCAGGGGGAAGGGCCAATTCCCTGCCTGCCCCTGGGCAGGACCTGACTTCTGCCCCTTGGAAGGCATTCTTCTACATGGCCTCTGTCTGTCGTGCTGAAGGGAGCTGTGTATAAGTCTCAGCTTCCCGTGGGCCACACCTCCCCTTTACAGGCTGGTGGCTCTGGCTTTCGTCACCAAAAGTGAGGCACTTTATGGAACACTCACCAGTCTTTCCCAAAAAAGATAAGAAGACCTGTGAAGGCTGACAATTATTTTATTTAAACAGCACACAGCAGCTGAGTGACAGGAGAGAACTCTGGGTGCTTTGATACTTGCTCTTACATACTCCAAGAGGAATTCCCCTGGGGACTGTGCTGCTCAATTTTAGCTGACTTCAGGACTACTCTGGATCTCTTAGCTCCTTCATGCGTACTGCCAAAAAGCACTGTTTGGAAGGCTGTTTGCAAAGGGGTCAAGATGCCCTGTCTTAAAATATTCTGAGCCCCAACATTCACAGGATGGGAACATGAAATATCACCATTATGTCTCTGTTACCATTTATGTATCTGTGTCAAATATCTCCTTAAAATACCTGGGTAGGGTGGGATCATACTTTCAGAGATGGAAAGACCAAATTAAGGTCATGAATTGGATCTAGGGCTCAATTCCCACTCCAGGGCTCCAGTCATTAAAATAGCAATGCACTACCCAAAGTGTGGGGGCATCATGTGAAAAATACCTAACATGTAGCTGGGCATGGTGATACATGCCTGTAATCCCAGTGCTCTTGGGAGGCTGAGGCAGTCCGGGCAATTTAGCAACTTGGTAGCCTTGGGTGTAATCCCCATCATCACACCTACACACACACTCTAACATATCACTTATGTTTGTGATGTATATGTATAAAAGAGCAGTTTTTATAGATCAACTACATGCATCAATCTATGTATTAGTAGGTCTTAGTTTTCCTGTTTTGTTTTTTTTTTTAATAGACATACGGTTAGCCCACTATATCTGTAGATTTTCACATCTGTGGACTCGACTAACCTCAGATCAAAAGTACTTGGAAAAAAAAAACTACATTTGTACTGAACATGTATAGACTTTTCACCCCTGTCATTATTGCTTAAACAATACAGTACAACATCTATTTACATAGCATTTACAGTGTACTGGGTATTATGAGTAATCCAGACATGAGTTAAAGCATACAGGAGGGTATGTATAGGTTATATGCAAATATTTTAGGTAAGAGACCTGAATATCAATGAATTTTAGTATCCGGAGGGTAGGGCAGTCTTGAAACCAGTCCCCATGGATACCACAACCAGTGGATTTAGGGGAGATACTGGGTTTCAACTCAGGGTCTTGTCTATGCTAGGTAAGCACTGTACACTGAGTTATATCCCCAGTCCTCCCTCCCCCCCAGCACATACTTTTTAAAGACAGTCTTGCTGAGTTGCCCAGGCTGGCCTCAAACCTGCAATCTTCCTATCTCAGCCTCCCAAGTAGCTGGGTTTTTTTCTTTTTTTGTTTGTTTTTGTTTTGTTTTTAGGCAGAGTCTGGTAATATAGTTCAGGCTGGCCTTGAACTCACAATGTAGCCCAGACTAGCCTTACACTCATAGTGATCCTCCTATCTCAGCCTCTGGAGTGCTGGGATTACAGGCCTGCACCACCACACCCAGGCCCGGTGGATTTCTTTGTGTACCCTGAGGACGCCAAAATGCAGTTTGTCACAGATATGATCCAATCCAGAGGCTTCCATGAAGCTGTGGGGGCAAGGAAAGGTGACTTGCTATAGGTCAGAGGTCATGAAGGAACCAAGTGGCACTGGAGCCTGAGTCTCTTGCCCCCCACTCTAAAGCTCTTCTCCACATAACAGTGCATCAGCTCACTGCCAGGAGCCAGGCCAGACCTTCCCGCCTCTGCCAACTTCTTGCTCAAAGTAAGAACCCAGTGAGGGAAGGGGAAGGACCTTCCCAACAGGGAGGGAGAAAGTCGCAACATGTAGATCCCAGAGCTGCAGAATCCTCACATCACAGGGTAGGATGGCCTCGGGGCTCCCATAACTATGGCAAGATTTCCTCAGATGAGCATGCTCAGCTCATCTGAAGATTTACCCCATGGAACTGTGTCAAAGGAGAAAAAAGCCCCGTACACAGCATTCACTGAAGCCTTATTCAGAGCAGCACGAGATGGGAAAGAACCTGGTGTTTGGCAGTAAGGGGTGGGGCTAAGAAAACGAGGAACCACAAACTCAACAAATTCTCACGGGGCCACAGAAGCTGGGACCCTGCTCCAACACGGGGAACTGCTCACTAAACAGCATTCAGTGGCAGGAGGAAAAAAAAAGACGAACACATACATGTTTACACGGAGGGGTCACAGCTCTTCCAGCACACATTCACGAATCAGGACTGTCGTGCTGGAGAGGAAAACTGGGTTTTTAAAAAGTTCCCTTTAATGTGGTAAGGCAATTTTAATAACAATAAGAAAAAGAATCCCAAAGCATCAAAGGCTTAAGGAAAAGACTTTAATTTCAAAACCAGCTTAAAACTCTCTAGTTCTCAGGGTTCAGCTGCTGCAACCCAGAACAAGACAGCGAGTGGGGGCTGAGAACAGGTCCCTGCACCAATTCATGCATATTTATATTCTCCCTCCCTCATCCAGAGCTCTCTCACTGACATCTGCCCTTCCTCCTCCTCTCCCCAAGTCATCCCCATACTGGACACATTTATTAGATTCTTGTTATATTCTCGGTTTTCTGGGAGGAGAAACAAGGAGATGAAGACCAACCCCCCAAAAGAGAGCTCGCTCTCCCCAACAGCTGCTTCCTGGTGCTTGAGCCTCCTTAGCTGAGCAGGGGACGAGTGATAACAATCACTCCCACCCCGCCGGAGACTGGCCTCAGTCCAGTGACACTCAAGCTCCGAGCTGGGGGCCAGCCTCCCACACAACAGTGGGATCCTGTCAGAGATATCCTGGGCAGGTGAAGGCTGGGCTGCTGCCACTCCCATGGCCCCAGCTCAGCCACAGGGCCACTGCAAGGTAGCAAGAGAAAACAAGGGGCAGAGGTCACTCAAGGGCAAGCAGCACTCTGTGCCCTGGTGACCGGCCATGTGCACAAACAGCCCTCCTGTCAGCAGGTCCCGTTCCCGAATGCCAGGCACTGTGCTGGAGACACCAGAGATGTGCCTCAAAGCAACCACACAAGAAGAGTCACAATCATCTCCATTTCATGGAAAGAGAAACTGAGTCTCAGATGGTGGTGAGTCCCCTAGCTCCCTCTAACACTCTAACAGCTGTTTTTTTTTTTTTTTTTTTTTGCTTTTGAGACAGGGTCTTGCTGTGTAGTCCAGGCTGGTCTCAAACTCATGGAAATCCTCATGCCTCAGCCTCTCAAGTGCTGGGATTACAGGTGTAGGTATGCACCACCACTCCCAGCCCTCTCACAGCTGCTAAATTGTACCATGCTGGCAGGCCTTGGAGTGCACGGCTTTCTGCAGGAGGTGAAGCTATCTGGCCTGTGCAGATGGCCGCAGCTGAGATTGTGCATGTGGAATGATGGGGTTGGAGGGTGCAGGAAGGCTGTTTATCAGAGACCCCTGAAACGGAGACTTGCTTTATGACTTAGGCCATTAGAAGGGTGCCCCAGGGATAGCTGCATTTGAAGCCTCCTCAGATGGGACCCTCTGGATATTCTGACTCTCAGGGAGGAGAGAGGTAGATAGGGTATTAGCCCAGCTGATCAGCAGAAGCCGGGACTCCCTCTCTCAGTGTACTCAGGTTGGATTGCCACAGTGGCCTGCTACAAACGTTCTTCCTGTCTGTCTTGCTCCTGTCTTCATCACGTGGCCTTTGGTAGCTGCAGCTCCCAAGGAGGAAGACGGGAACCCTGACCCACCCTGGCCGGACAACCACCAAACTGGTGCTTACCACGCACCCTGCCCGCCAGTCAATCCACACACACCAGGGCACACCCCGTCTCCTAGAGACAAGAATCATCTGCTTCGGTGTCCTCTTTCGGGAAGGGAAAGTGAACGAGGTCCCAGATGTCACTACGCACTTTCCACAGCTGTAAGGCGATGCACATTCCCAGGCATCCTTGGCGAGCGAACAGGGAAATGGGAGGACACTGTGGGTTGGGGGTCAAATCAATCAGAGCAGACTCCTAGGTGAACTGCACAAGGAAGGACTCAACAGTCCAGGCAAAACAACTGGTGAGGGCCTCTCTGCAGGGGATTACATACTTCACACCTACACTGTCCAGCTGGGGGCCACCAGCTTCGTGAAATGTGGCTGGGCCAAACTTTGCGGTACTAAGTACACAATATACAGACTTCAGAGAGCAGTATGTTGAGAATGTAAACTATCTCGTTTAATATTTTATATTGAGTACATGTTAAAATTAGATTTTGAATATATCAAGTAAAATAAAATCTTCATTTCACCAATTTTCTTTCTTTTTTTTTTTTTTTTTGTGCCAGGGATCGAACTCACGACCTCGTGCTTGCTAGGCAAGCACTTTAACCACTGAACTAAATCCCCAGCCTTCACCAATTTCTTCTTAAAAAAACTTTTTAAGCTATGTGTGGTGGTGGATGCCTGTAATCCCAGCACTTGGGAGGCTGAGTTCCAGGTCGGTTTGGGGTACAGAGTGAGACCCTGTCTCAAAAACAAAAAAATATAGCAATATAAATTATGTATAATGCTCACTTTAGGAAGTTCTGTCCTTATTATACAAGCAGTATTTTCCATTGTAGATGGATAAAGCTGACTATTGTTCATATTTGGGTGAAAGTATTCACATGCTAACAAATTATGCCACAGTGTTTCAAATTAAGTCCCAATACTCTAAACTTCATCTCCACGAGTCTCTGATAAATGCTAAATTCTTTCAGTCTTTGGTTAAAACTTTGTAACTATCCTTTCAGCTAAATAGCCCCCTGTCCTTTAACTATTTCCTTCTGATTCCTGAGTAAATTATTTGTTTCTTATTGTTATCTTGTTCTGTATACATTGCAGATACATGTTCTTGGTAAAAAAAAATATATATGTATACATATATACACAATAATAATGATAATTTTGAGATACTACTAAAAAGAAAAAAAAAAGGCTTTGCCAAGTTCCAGCCCAAAAAACAAAAGCTGATGGTGTCTAACATGAGCGACACACCAGTGATTATGTTTTCTTTCAATGAACCAAAAACAACAGAAACATAACCCTTCCCTCCAAACTTGTAATTTGCATTTGTTTAATTACTAATGAGGGTGAGCATTTTTCTAGAATGTGCTTTTTGTCATGTTCTTTCTCTTGTGAATTGTTTGGTCAAGCTTTTTATTTATTATACTGGAAAGGGGCAGCTTCACCTTCTCCTACGGATTTGTATCATGTCTTTATTTAACCTACTGGAAATTTTGACTGTCATGTTTTGCAAGTAAGTTTGCAAATTTATCATATGTCTGTATACATTATGGTGATTTGGTTGTTTTCTTTTCTACGGAGTGCTTACTTCTTCTGTGGCCAAATCTGCCTTATGGTTTCTGGCTTTAATGACTTTTCTTGGCCCTTGTTTTGTTCCTAAATCCACGAGGTAGTATAATTTAAAACCACTCATTAAAACACACGCATGCACACACACACACACACACACACAACTTCAAACTAGAATAGCCCAAGCTAGAGATGTCTGATTTTTAAAACTGTGAATCACTTAAAATGGAACATAAAAATTACAGCATAACACTGAAGTAATTTTAGTTACTGATCCCTTATGAAATCAATTTTGTTTTAAAATGTAAGCAAAGTAACAAATGCTACCTCCTTCTTATGTGTGAAATTCTTTGATACCATCCAGCCATGGGCCTGTTTCAAAACTTGCTCTTCTGTTTATTGGTCTCTGTTTATTTCTAAACCATTTCTAGGATGTTACTATGTATATTTTGAGTATCTGGTAGGGTAATATTTCAACCTCAACTTTTTAACCCCAAAATTGTCTTGGTTTTTCTAATTTACTTAGTTTTCCAGGTAGATTTTAGAGATATTTTATGTTTCAAAAGAAAATCCTGACAGGATATTACAATTAAAAGAAGAATAATAAATTACTTAGGGAAAAACTGAGTTTATTGCAACATGAAGTCTTCATATCCATTCACTGAAGTCTTGTCATGGTTATGCTGGGTTCTTTCATGGTCTTTCATGGTTACAAATAGGTTGTGTACCCTCCCTCTTTTACACACCTGTATTTTCTCACTGGTAATAAAGAGTATTTGGAGAAGATACATTTGTTTCTCTAATATATTTAAGGGTCGGCCCATTAAACTTTTACTGCCTTCCACACTAGTCAACTTTATGACTGAATTTTCGGGGTTTTGCAAATAGACAAGCCCACAATCTGCAACTACTGATAATGTTTCCTTCTCCACTTTTTATTCCTATATAATAACATTTGCTCTATATCGTCAGTATAATATTGATAGAATGTTGAATGCTACTACTCACAGGAAACACCTCTGTTCCTGGTGTTTACAGTGATATTCTAAACTCACTCATTGCATAAAAAAGAATGTAAAGGGGTTGTGGATTTAGCTCAGTGGTAGAGCACTTGCCTAGCAAGTGCAAGGCCCTAAGTTCAATCCCCAGCACCCCTCCAACCAAAAAAAAAAAAAAAGAATGTTAAAATATCTCAATCATTTTTAAATGGTTACATGAAAAGGACAGTATTTTGCACGTACTGGGTTAAAATTTTAAAACTCATCTTTCTTGAGTTTTTAAAATGTGGCTACTAAGACTCTTAAAGTTACATGTTCAAATAGTACCATCTTAAAGCTATTGCCACTATCATGCTAACCCCTAGAATCATTCAGATGTCCTCTATCATCTTGCAGAATTGGCAGTATCTTACAGTTTATAGAGGAGGACATACCACCACTTGGATAATATAGGCCGTGGTTGCTAGGAAGTGCAGAAGAGGGAATCCAGTATGGTTTAAACAGGAGATTAAACTAGATTAGGTCTGTAGTCAGGAGAGCTCAGGAATGGCCATCTCCTAACTTGAGTCCTGACAGATGAGGCTGTGGCACCAAGGACCCCCCTCGAGTAATGTTACCACAGATGCTGCTGACCTCAGGGAGACTGTCTTGCACCAACCAACAAGTATCTCTGGGCCACAGGTCACGGAGGAAGTATGAGAAAGAACTAAGAGTCATTGAGCTTCACCTGGCACTAAGCATTGTGTTAGATGCTTGACTTTGATTAAACTGCTTTTTTGTCGTAATACACCGTCCTAAGCATTTGAAAGGCTTTATCTCTTGTATTCCTCCCAGCAATCCCATGGATTATCATCATCACTACCCCTCTGAAGATAAGAAAATGAAGTCTTAGAGAGTTAAATCATTCATCCAAGTCACATAGTTGGTCAAGATGGAGCTGAGAGAAGAATCCAGACTTGCCAGATCCTGAATTCAAATTTTTCTACTCTGGCGTAAGGAATACTGGAGGTGAGATGAGGGATCATAAGCACCACTGGGGACCACCTTGGAGATTTAATGACAGTTATGGCTTCAAGAAGGTTCACAGTTTTGCATACAATTTCTAGTTAAAACCCCCCCCCCCCCCGCCCAATGTGGGCACCCTATTCCCCACCATTCCAGGGCAAGTGCAGTTTAATCCTGGGAAGCATGGACCTCCAGGGGGAAGCCCTTGCCTTGCAGGCTGGGAATTAGCTCATTCATCGCTGCCCCTGGATCCACCTCCATCTTTACCCCAGAACCATCTGCCTTGAACCAGAGGAAGGAAGTGAGAAGAGGGGCGAGGGAGAAAGCTTCCCTCACCCACCACTAGAATGTGAACAGCTCAGAAAAGGAATGGAAAGGAGCCAAGGCCTGGGAGTGACCGGAAAGGACAACCAACCAAGGAGCTCAGAAGACCAAGAGCCAGTGACTCAGGGACATCCGGCAACTTTGCTTATTTACAGGCCCTTCCTGGAAACGCATGTTTCCTGGAGTATCACCCAGAGCAAACCACCATCACAGAGGGCGGGAAGAGTGCCTGGCTGGGGGCTGAACTGTCCCCCGCAGAGCCAGAGCGCTCTCCCTCACTGGGAGTGTCCTACATCTGGACAGGGGGACTCCTCCCTCCTGCTGCCTTGTCTCAGAAGGAAGCAATCACACTTGAAATCAGATCTGCCAGGCCTTGTTTGCTTTCACTTCACCAAGGAGTAGGGAGTACAGGGACACCGGGGTTCTCTGGAGCGAGCCCTGTGGTGGCAGATCTAGCTCCCTCCTCAGCAGGGTTGCCGATCTTTCACCCAGGTCCTTCTAGAGCTTGGGTGTCAAGAGCCAGACTCCCTGGGCCACAAATTGGCATGCCGCATTGAGCAAGTTACTTATGCCTCAGTTTCCGCTCTAACTTTCAAAGCCACTGATAACATTTTGTGCCTCCCCCTGTTACTACGAGGATCAAATAAGCCAACATGTGTAAAGCACTCAGCACACACTGCAACAGGATGGCCACTACTAATGTGCACTGTGAGGACGATGCCGTGACACGTGGTCTCTCTCAGCAGGTACCGTAGATTATCTGCTGCAGGGAGAAGGGTCCTTCAAGCCTCTGAAGCCCAAGTACAGATTCTGCCCTCTCTGCAGTCCCTTTGGCAGTAAAGTCAGGCAGCCCTAGGCTCGGTTGTCTTCTTCTTTTTATTTTGAGAACTATGTTGCCCAGGTTGGCCTCAAACTTGCAATCCTGCCTCAGGCTCCCTAGTAGCTGGGATTACAGGCATGGGCAACCACTCAGGCTGGACTTTTTCTTGATCTCACTTCCCTCCATCCTTCTTCGCCTTTTGTGACACTTCATGACACAGGATGACAAAGCCTGCCTCTCTCAGGCAGGAAGACTTGAGCTCTTCTAGTGAGCTGGAGGTGGGAAAGGGGAAATTAACTCTTTCTAAGGATATGAGATAACTCAGGAATGTGGGAGGGGGTGCTACCAGTGTGAATAATGTACAAAACTTCAACATTACCAAACACGAGAAAACAGGGCAGGGCGCATCTTTGCACCTACACAGATTGTCCTGAGAGGGGTCCACATTCTGTATCACTGGCTCCAAGGCTCCCTCTGGTCCCCATGGGGCTTTGTCCTCCTCCACTATTTCATTGAGCCTTAAGCTCTATCTCAGAGATGGGCAAGCCCCTCTCTGGATCTGTGGGACCAGGAGCAACATACTAAGGAAGGGCAAATGTTACCGTGAGTGGGACGAGAGGGTGGAAGCTTACAGGGCAGAGAGAAAGGAGGGGCAGGAAAGAAAAGCTAGAACATTGAACCTCGCCTCACTGTCACTTTTGGGAGCTTCAGAGCTGGGGTCTCTGGACCGAGTCCAGTCACTGTGTACAGGGAGAACCGAGATGGGCAGGGAGAGGGCAGGTGACCTCATCTGCCACCCTGATGGCCAAGGCAGAGGGTGGTGGCTGAAGAGGCTGTGGTTAAGCATCGCAATGCCCAGGGGTCTTTTTCCCCAAGTACTATTGATTTCAGATGCTGTCAGCCCTGGGAAGAAGGACAGAGGGGAAACCCTGGGTATGAATTCATGATACACCCCCAAATAGTCTCACCTGAGCCCTCAAAAGGAGACACTTCAGCTTGGGAGGTAGAGACCACCAATTCCCCTGTTCCAGGCAAAGGAGTGCTGGCTGGCTCTGAATGCCACAGTCGGTGGTGCCTGAGGGAAACTCCAGTGTTCTTTAGCTGGAAGGAAGCCCCAAGTGCCTCAAGAAAACACGTTTTAAACTGGGGCTTCAGGGGCACGGTGAGTGAGAATGTGGGACTCTAATGGCTAAACTTCCTCTCCAGTGCCCTACAAGCAAAAGAGGGCTTTGTCCAGCCATAATCTGGAGCCCCTACCTGCACCTACACGGACTGTCCTGAGAGGGGTCCACATTCTGTATCACTGGCTCCACCCAGAGAGGGCCGGCACAGGCATAGCGCCCTGGGGCCCTTCAGAGCACAGTACAGTACTGACTGGAGCTGGTGGTCAGGACATTCCAGTGGACCGCCTCCCCAAGCTCCTCTGGCACAAGACTCCGATTCTTTTTCCCCAAGGTCGAAGAAAGCCTCCAGTGCCTAGCTCAGGTCAGCCCTCTGAGCGCCCAGAGATTGCTCAACTCCTCTCTCCACCCCTGGCCATATCTCTGGCATCAACCCAGCTCCCCTGTTCCTCACAGACTCCTCCCTCCCCCACCCCCAGGGACAAGAGACTCTGAGTCTGCGGGAAGTCTCCAGGAAAGGCTGGAGTGGCTGCCCCACAGTATTCCTGACACTCTGGCTTTGGACCCCTCTACCTGCACCCCAATCTAGAGTGAATGGGGTGAAATGGGGGAGATAAAGGCAAAGAGAAACGAAGAAAGGGAGAGACCAATATCAAACACCTGGTCTGCCAAGCTAGGCACAGCCTGTCCCGGTCATAGAAATCAACCAATCAATCACTCCAAAGGAGGCGGGGACTGGAGTGTCCTGAGCCAGATCCAAAGGGCCCTTCCTGAAAACTTCTGACGTTTTTTGGCAGGTTTTCACTATGTAGCCCAGGCCGGCCTCAAACTTGCAATCCTCCTGTCTCAGCCTCCCAAGTGCTGGGATTACAGGTGTGGGCTATCACAAAAAGTGCCCGCCTTGTAAAGAAGGGTCTAAGATTCTCCTCCTAAGTCAACATCTGCCCACCCACCCCCCTGCTTTACAGATGAGGCCCTGGTTTAATTGTGATTTCTTGGTCTCCAAGCTGAGAGGCATGGACCACCCATTCGAAGAGGCACAGGGCAGAAATAGTTTGGGTACACATCAGATTGGGACAAGCGTTGATGGGGGGTTCTAAGAGAGAGATTTGAAGGGGAGAATAGGGGCTAAAAAAGAGAAAAGCAGAAACCACAGAATATGGAAGCAATGTTCAAAGCAGAGGCCTGAGCCATACGTCTGAAGATAAGCAATGGGTCCATGATGGGCAGGGAACCATGAAATCCAGAGATGTCGGTGGGAGCAAGACATCCCAGAATCACCACCACATGGGGCAGGCTCACTTTATCACACAGGCATGCTTCTATCCCTGCAGGGATCACCAGGACCCCTGGAAGACCCCTTGGTATGTCCTAAGGTTCCTGGGGTGAGAAGAAGCAGCTGTCCTCAGGGAGTGGAGGAGCAAGGTCCAAGTTTGGGGGCAATAAACCACACTAATCAGTTAGTCACAAGGCAGCTTACACAGGGCGACGGATGAGCACAGAACCAACACAGCACCCCCACCTCCACCAGGCCGGATCACACCTCACGGGATGGTGGTGGATGCCCCATTATTGCCTTCGCGGCCTTGGGGCTGCCCTGGCTGTGCTCCAGCAACCCCCCATTTCGGAAACCCACAGCTCAGCTCCCCTTTCCTTTGTGCCCTGTTCTTTGTTCTCTTAAAATTCAGTCCATCCTGCTGGTGGTCCCCTCCTCCAGCACAGCCTCAGCGAGGGGGTGGGGGCTGCTTCGGAGTTATTAGAAACCCAGACTGCGTCTCGAAGTTGGACTGCGGGAGCCCCCGGCAGGCCCCTCGGTGTGTAGACCCCCCCCATCCGGGTAGGGATGCAGACCGTCTCCCTCGAGCACCCCAACCCCTCAAGGGAGGGCAGAGGCAAAGCCCTCTCCCGGAGATTCCCCCCATTCAAATACAACGCTACCTGGAACGGAGCTGTGGACCCTGCGCGGAGGTGGGAGCCAGGCAGATTGCAAGTGGTGGGGCGGTGGAGGGGAAGGAGTTCCCAGACAAGAAAAGAGAAAGCATTGTATTTCCTCCTCCATTCTCCCAAGGAGAAAAAAACTTTCAAAGCCCAGGCCGCAGTACCTCAATGGGCAACACAAGGAACCTGGTTTGAGTTAGCGGAGAGCACCGCCCCCCCAACGGTATCTAAAACACACACACACACACACACACACACACACACACACACACGTACACGCGCACACTTGAGGACTCTCCCAGGAAGCCGGACCAAGCTGAGCCCTCTAGGCCCGGCTCCCACCCAGCCCTCCGGGCCAGGGCACTCACCCGCGGGTGGCCGGGATACCCAGCTAGCAGGGCCGTTCCTGGGACGCACCGGACCGGGGGGCGATTTTGTAACTCCGACTGGGGGCGCTCAAAAGAGGGGGCGGAGCCAGAGACGCCGATCCCAGCTCAACCGCCCAGAGCTCGTGGTTAAATCATTAACCAACCGCTCGCGCTGGCCGCAACCTCGCAGTGAGCCCTGCGCTCCGGGCGCAAAGCACTCTCCCCGGTTCCGAAGCGCTGGCAGCTCGGCTGGGCCCCACCCCGTCGAGAGGAGTCCGGGCCTCTCGCGGCCTTGGCCTCCAAGTCTTCCGAGGGAGGCGGGCGGGGCGGGAGCCTGGCAGGGAGGGAAGGAAAGAGCTGGCGGGGGCGGGGCGGGGGAGTGTTTGTTCCCCGGGCCATTCCCTTCCAGGCAGCGCCTTCCCTCCTTTCTCCCCAGTCCGGTGACATTGGGTGGCGTGTGCTGCAGAGCGTATACGAGACCGAGAGCGTGTGTACCACGCCTCTGTCACTACAGGCGAACAATTTGCTTCTGATTCATGGGGAACTCTGGGCGCGCACACGCCCCCCTCGGGCAGAACCCAGGGCGTGCGCCGCCGATTGTTGTGCTCCAGCCCACACCGACACACACACCCCATTCCTGGCCAAGGGGTGGACTTTAAATCCCGCCGCCTCACCCCACCGCGAGCAGCACCCTTGGCCAGACCGGCGAGTCCCAATCGAGGAAGGGGAAATCGAACCCTGCCACGTTGCGCCCAGCATCCTGATGCTCCACCTCCCCAAACCTCACTCTCCTGGGACGTGGTGCCTGGCTCTGGGTCTGGGAACCCGAACAGCCCACAGGCACCCTCGCCCAGCCCCACCTCCCCAGGAGGGCGCGGCGACTAGGCGAGTGCTGAGGACCCGTTGTCTGTGCGCCCTTGTCCCCAGCCCGCGGCGGCACCCACCCGGGCCCTCTCAAAGCTCTCCGCCCACGACGGGGTTCAAGCCCACTCAGGCCTCGCAGGGCGTGCGGGGCTGTCACGGCCAGAAGCGGGTGGCCGTACCCTACCTCGGTTTCCAGAGTCCCGGGCGCGGGGTGGGCTCGGCGCCACGGCCCGGTCGGCGGCCCATGACCGCGCGGGCGTTCGGCTCGCTCTGGCCCTCCGGCTCTCCGGGCTGGGAGCCGGCGACACTCCCCTTGCAGGCTCCTCCCCGCCCCCTCCGGCACCCTTCTGCGCTGATGTCGCGGTGCCGCCGCAGCCAATGGCCGTCGCGAGCCTCTGCCCGGCCGCTCCGCCTCCACGGTTCAAATCTGAAAGCCCGAGACTTTCCGAGCTCCGTATGGGGCCCCCTGGGCGGGCCAGGCTTGGGGAGCACCCTCTTCCTGCGCTCGGGTCGCGAACCCTAACCCGGGGTCCGCCAGGGCAGAGGTGTGTCTCCTTGGAGGCCCTGCGCGAGCGACTAAGGCTCTTCCCTATTTTAAACAATGACAGGAACCCAGGACCCCAACCCGGGTGGCATTTCTTGCTCCCGCTCCCTCTGAGCTGCTACCCACCTCCTGGGGCCGAGGGCGGGCACCGCCCGGGCCGTGGACTCCGTCCCATATTCTTACCGAAAAGGGAGCTGGCGGGAGGAGCCGCTGGCCAAGGCCAGGCCGGGGCTAGGTGTAAGATTTCGGCGGGTTGACCGACTTTGATCGTCCTGTGTGCCCGCGTCTGCAGGCTTTGCCTCCTAAGCATCCTCTGAGGCTCAGCTTTGCTCCAAGAAACTTAAAGGGGAATGAACTCGCGAGTCCCAGAACAGCATCCTATGAGAAACACCCTTCGGAGCTTCTTTTTAGGGGAATAGTTTCCACTTGTGAATGTTCATTACCGAAACAATCGATGCCGGTGGTGGAACTATTTAACGCAAGTGGAGGCAGCCCTGGAAGCTTCCTCGCCTCCGCACCGCAAATGAAGGGGGTCGGAGGTGGGGGGTGGCGGCCCGGGCTGCAGCCTCCTTCCCTGAGAGTGGCCGCGAGGTCTGTCTGTCCTCTTCTCGACTTCCTCTGGAAACGCGGCCTTCCCACGACTCCACTTCCCCTCTCCCGTGCCCCAAGAGCGGCCAGCTTTCGAAATCTGCCGGTGTAGCCTGCAGTGAAAATCAAATCCCACACTAGACGGTGGGGGCTTGAGGATATAGCTCAGTGGAAAGGGCACTCACTGGGGCCCTGGGTTCTGTCCCCAGAATCACCGCCAACATCAAATATAAAAACTAATCACTGAGACCAGAAAGTGGGCTTCAGAGCAATTTGGGAACCAGAAGTCTCGGGTTTGGGCCCTGGCTGAGTTATCTTGGGGAATGGTTTCCCCCTCCCCAGGCCAGCCTAACCTGTCTCCCAGGAGCACGGAGCCCTCGCCAGGCCTCACCCTATGTGAAAGGGCTTTAAGATACAAAGCACCAGGCAAAAGGAGCTGAGGCTGTCTTTGGTACCCTGGCAGAACTCTCAGTGGGAGAGGGTGGCTGCAAAGAGACCTGGGGGCATCTCTTGCTAGTAATTCCCAGCACTACCATCTGCCAGTTGACCTATCCACCAACTTCCGCATCTGTAAATGGAAACCTACCCCTCCACACACAGGCAGCCTCCAGAGGTCCTTCCCTTGCTGCTTCTCCTCACACTGCTCCCATCTGGGAGCCTCCTTTTCCTCCAAAACCTCAGCACAAGTCTCATCTGTTCCAAAAAAAACAAAACAACAACGAAAAACTCTTCTGATTTTCCTCATGATATCTCCCTCTCTCTTTCCCTTACGCTCCATGTTTAGTAAATGATTTTGCTTTGTGTGTATGTGTGTGTGTGCACACTGGGGATCGAACTCAGGGCCTTGTGTGTGTAAGGCAAGCACTCTAACCACTGAGCTAAATCCCCAGCCCATGATTTTGGTTTTTTAAGGCTAGCTGTGAGTACCTTGTTCTCTCCCCCAACATTTATCTATCTATCTGTTTAGTGGTACTGAAAATGGCACCCAAGGTCTTCACACTAAGCTACATGCCCAGCCCTTTTAAAATGAAGTCTAAAATGTTGTTCAGGGTGGGCTTGAACTTGCGACACGCACCCCCTCCCCCAGAGTGCTGGGATTACAGGCACACACCACCGTGCCCAGCTCTCCTTTCTTTTTTCTTTATTCATTTGGTTGTTTTTGAGACGAGGTCTCACTGTGTATTCCAAGCTGGCCTTGAACTCACTATGTAGCCCAGGCTAGGCTGGCTGTGAACTTGCAGCGATCCTGTCTCAGCCTCCCAGGTGCTGGCTGACAGGGGTGCACCACCGTGCCTGCCTCTTTTCTTCAATACCAACCATCCCAGAAACCAGCTGGCCGCCCCCAGTTGGGGAAAGGGGCACACCGTCTCTTTCTCACACCAGGGCAGACTCAATTTCCTACCTGTGGTCTAGGGGAGAGACTGAGGTCTCCAGGAGCCTGGCTCAGGCAGGCATATGGCTGGCCCCGGGCTTGGCCTTTTCTCACTTACTGCTGCTCCTGTAGCTTCCTCTTCATAGCTGTCAGTCTTGGGTTTGGCCTTCCCGGTTAGGGTCCTTATCAATCAAGCACACTTCCAGGACAAAGTCTTCTGGTCCCTTTGTAACTCTTCAACCCCTTATTCAAATTCAATTTCCTTCCACGAACTTAACTGTAGTGGAGGTTTGCCTTTGGGGACAAAGAAAGCAAAGCCGGAGCCCTGCCCTCAGGATGCTCAGGTAGAAACTGACTGTGTAGGGCAGGAGCTCAGCTGGTCTAGACCACATCCTAGCACGTATCTGGGGGAGACTGACTAAAGGAAACTGCTAATTGTCCCTGAAGTTGCGAATCCCAAACCTGAAGATTTCTCTCCTAAGAGCCCACCAAACCTCAACTTTACTTCACTCTTTCAGGCTAGGACTGTCTATGAATAATCAGAGGAAATTAACAAAATGAAGAACTGGAGGCTTGAATACCTACCTTGAAATTTCTGGCAAGTGCTAAGCCCCAGATTTAGGGGAGGGATTTAAGGTCTTAAACACACCTTTGGTGTAATTTGACCTATAAGCCTTTAGGCTTGGGCGTGTGTCTCTGCTTGTCACGGCAGCTGGTGCCTGCCTTTGGGACTTGGGCGTGTGTGATCCCTGCAGCTGCCTGGGCCTGTCTCTCCCTAGTGTGCACCCTACTCCATGTGTACCTACCAGTGTTTGTTAACATCAGGTTCTGGGCATTTTAGTTCATGTTATATTCTCCACCCCTAAGAGGGTTGGCTGGGTTGGTTAATCCCACTTCCTGATAGAGAAGTTCTGGTCCGGTGTTTGCCACAGGCATGACTCTGGGCAGCCCTCTCTTTGTCTCTCTCTTCTCTTTCAGTGCTGGGGATTGAACCCAGGGCTTCCTGCATGCTCAGTAAGACTTCTACCACTGGACTATAACCCCAACGCCCATTTCTCTTTCTGAAATGAGCTGATCGCCAAGGCCTCTTTCCACGAGAACACCCTATGCTCCCCTCCCTACCGAGATGAGACTGAGGTGGTTATGCAATAGAGTTGTCAAGGTGTCATTGGGGCCTGATGTCAGCGTGGGGAGCCTGGGTGACTTCAGCTGGGAAGGTCTTGGGCTACTTCACTCTCTGGGCTCAGGACAGAAGCTTTTTTACTATCGAGTTCCTTATTCTTGGGAACCACCTGGAGCCATTCTGTGGCCTGGGCTGACCTCTATTCAGCCCCTGGGAAGATCCCAAGCTCCTGGCAGAGTGCCTGGGGCTCGGGGCAATACCTGTTCCCCAGTGTAGGGAAAAATGCTGGCTGTATTGGGGGTTCTTTTGTTCAGGCTCCAGGCTCATGAACTCTACCCTTTGAGGGAGGTAAGGCAATTCAGGTCTCTGGGGCAGCCAGAGCACACAAGAGGGGAAGACAGCAGGTCTTTCCTAGGAGGTCCTTGGGGACAGGATGATGTCCCATTCCTATTTGAATCTGCAGCATGGGCTAGCACATAGTACAGTTGCCAGATGAACGAATGAGCAGAGTTCAGAGCCCACCTCCCTCCTTTAGTCTGTTTGCAACCTAGTCTCAGACTGAGCTCCAAGCATTTCCTCCAAAAGACAAGCTCTGCTGGCCACCTGCAGGATCAGACACCTGCCAGACATCTGCCAGCACACAAGGGCTCCAGGGTCACGGAGGCCACAGTCTCAGAGGCTCCCTGGATTGGAGAGATGCTTTTCACCAGGCTGGGGATTTCAGGGTGCAGAAGCTAACAGTAGGACTGAGCTGGGTCCAAAGATGGGATGAGCCGGGTTAAGGGGTGGTAGCAGATCGCCCACGAGCCATGGAGTTTACCAGAAATGCATCCGGGCTTGGGTTGTACTTACTAGTCGTGCAAACTTGGGGGAGTCCCTTGGTTTCTTTGAGTCACATTTGTAACTTGGGGGCACAGTAACGAGACAGCCCACAGGAGGTTTTCAGCAGGGTATAAGGAGACCAAGCATGTGATTGTACTTTGTGAACTATCAAGTCCAAGACGAGATCCCGGTTGCTGTTATTGTTATTACTTAATCAAATTTTAGATTTCTGGGCACTATGGCTCCCTCCATCTATCGGCCTGAGAAAGGTCAGAAGACACAGGCTACCCACTCCTCACTTAAGAGTCCTGGCCACTGGGCACTGGCATGTATTGACAGGCTGCCCCTTGACACTGGGCTGGGACATTTCTGGAAAAGCAGGAAATGATACTACATTTCTCATTGATCCAGGAGGGAGAGAAGAGTGGACAAGAAAGGCACAGCCAAAGCTCTGGGCTTCTGAGAAAGTTAGCACAGACTTCAGCTAGATCCTAAATCATGGAAACAAGGTCCCTGGAGGAGGGAATGTTCTGCATGGCCCGGGCCTCGGGATCCCAGAGCTTCACTGTCGGTGACCTGGGTGGTGGTTGGGAGGCGGAGAGGAGAGGATGCCCGGTCTGTTCTTCAGTGGGGGCCCCTCCTGGTGCACCGAGGCCAGCAGGGGCTACATAATGAGTTCAAAGCCAGCCTGAACCACATAGTGAGTTCCTGTCTCAAAAACAAACAAACAAACATGTGGCGAGGGCAAACCAGAGCTATGTGGGTACCAATGAGCCTCAAATTAAAGCCTCAACTTAGACCTTCTGTTTTTTGTTTTTTGTTTTTTTTTTGGTGCTGGGGAATCGAACTCAGGGCGTTGCGCTTGCAAGGCAAGCACTCTAACCACCGAGCTAAATCCCCAGCCCCTCAACTTAGACCTTCTGGAGCAAGATTGGTCCCCAGTGTCCATCCTAGCACAGAATGGGCGCTTCCCTGCTGGTGTTTCCCAGAACTGAGCTAACAGTAAAACATGACCAGCATTATCTGCTGGAGGCAGGCCTGAGCTGCTTTTCAGTTTGTTTTGTTTTGTTTTTTGCAGTACTAGGGATGAAACTCAGGCCTCATGCATGCCAGGCAAGTGCTCTACTACTGAGCCCACCCCCAGCATTGAGGCCTGGACTTCTGATAAGGACTTTGATGGGCTTACCCGGAGGGGCCCTGGGCAGGGGTGGGTGGAGACTCAGCTCTGTTGGAGAAAAGTCCCTGGTAGCCAGCACTCCTCCTGGACTTCCAGAAGGATAGAAAGGGCAGGGAGTACAGAGAAAAAAGCAATTTTTTTTGAACCTAGAAGAAACTTTTCTCCCAGCTCCATGGTAAATGTGGCTTCAACAAGGAGCACTTATGGGGCTTTGGATTTGGCTCAGTGGTTAGAGTGCCTGCCTAGGAAGCGCAAGGCCCTGAGTTCAATCCCCAACACCAAACAAAACAAAAAACAACAACAAGGAGAACTTAGAAAATGTAGGGGCCACTTGTGGAGTGCTTTATTTATTTACCAAATACTTTACTGGATGTTAGGAATTCTGTATCTCAAATCTATGGAACAGCTGCTGTTGTTATTCCCATTTTTCAGATTACAGAGGAGGGTGAGTAATGTGCTCAAGATTACATAGGTGGTAAGCCCAGATCCCAGGCTACGAGGGTCCAGACAGCCAGGTTCTGACCACAAAGCCCAGAGCCTGCAGAATAGCAGATTCTAGATGAAGAATGAGAGTGGCCAGCGAGAGGGGACCGGGCATCATCTTTACCAAGCGGGCAGACTTTTACCAACACAGAAGGTGCAATGCCATTTCAAGGAGATTCTCTGTTTCAGGCACTTTTTAGAAGTTCATACTAATGGCTCAAATCCCCAGTTTTGCCACTGTGCCCCGCACCCAATTAAATCGTTTCCTGGAGCTCAGTGCATTGCTCTAGTAAAAGAGGAGGATGATTAGAGCTGAAGGTGTCACTCAGCATCCCCTCCAACCCAGTGTGATGTGACACCTCTGCCCAGATGTTCTGAGCACTTAAAGGAACAGCATCCTCAGAGCAGGAGGCTTTGGTGCCTAGGCCTTTGGTTGCTGCACTTTCTGCTTCTCCTCTCCCTTTGTAAGGCACCCGCAAGATTTCAGATCCTTGGGCTGGACTTCTGATACCTTCAATCTCCCGTCTGATCCTGGCCTGTAGTGTTGTGGCCCTGGGCCCAGAATGGGAGGCCCCTCTGGAAGAAAGAGGCTATAAGAGACAACTGTGCTACCCTCCTATCTAGACAAATCAGCCCAGAACTGATTGCCAACAAGACTGTGTCCCTGGCCAACAGCTCCCCTGACTGCCACCCTACTCTGTGGTACTGGGGATGGAACCCAGGACTTCGCAATGAGCTATATCCTCATCCCTCATTTTTTCCAAGACAGGGTCTTGTTAAATCACTAAATTGCCCAGGCTGGGTTCAAAATTGCAATCCTCCTGCCTCAGAATTCTGGGATTATAGGCCTGAACCCAGGGCCTTTACACTGACCTATATCCCCAGACCTTTTTTATTTTTTATTTTGTGACTGGTTCTTCCTAAGTTGCTAAATTGCCCAGACTGGGAAAAACTTTCGACCCTCCTGCCTCACCGTCCCAGATTGCTGGGATTACGGACATGCACCACCACACCTGGCTTTGAGCCAATAGCTATAAAGAAAGGGCAAGGGGAGAAGGGCCAGGCCTCTCTGCACCCTTCCTAGTCATGGGGAGAGAGAGGAAGAGTGACAGGAAAAGTGTTTCTGGGCGGCGCATAATTGTCAAAGCTCATCATGTGGCTACAGAGTTTGTTTTCTCCAATTTTCAGTTTCCTCAGAGCTTTCTTGGGGTGTGTGTGTGTGTGTGTGTGTGTGTGTGTGTGTGTGTGTGTGTGTATCTTTTGGTCCTGGGAAGCCTTTGAGACATAACAATAACTCAACCTAGTCTGGTGTCAAGGCTAATTTACACATCCCTCCTTGATGGCTTCAGGCTGCGAGTTGCTAGCTTTCTTCACCCCCAACCACCCTGTCACCCCCATGGGCTAGTTGCTCTCTTGAAAGCAGTTGAAGTGGAAGGCAAAAGACATATTAGGTAAGCTAGCAGTGAAGAGTCAGGCAGGAGATTGCCCAGGCCCAGGCCCCAGGCCCAGAGCAGAAGGGATCCTGAACAGCAAGTGAAACCCCAGGGAATGGCATGGGGAGTGGGGGGCATGCATCTAGCACAGCAAAGCTTTGTCCAGGGACACCGAGAAGCACCCTAAAGGAAGGCCAGCATGAGGGTGTTTAGGGGCTTCGCAGCTGAATCTACAATACACATAGGCATTGTGGACATTTGCACAAAAGAACATACCTCTCCCTTTTTGTGGTCTTAGGACTTGAATCCAGAGTCTTTGTACTGAGCTGCATCCCCTGCCCTGTTTTTTAGACTAAACTGCCCAGGCTGGGCTCAAACTTGCAGTTCTCCACCCTCGGCCCCCTCAGAGTGCTGGAATTACAAGGATATACTACCACACCCCAGCTTTTCACCTTCTTTTTGAGGAAATAGTTTGACTACTTTTAGGAGAATGATATACTTATTAGAGATCACTCAAGCTACTTACTTTACAGAACAGAAAATAAAGTCTGGAGAGATGAAGCGATGTGCCCAAAGGCACACAGACACGTACTGTGGATTCTGGGGTGAGACATGAGCTCTCCTGTCCCCAGTGTAGTGCTCCTTCTGCTATACGGCTATTTTCCACATGTTTTATTTGTGTGGAGCAGGGGATTCCTCCCCCACCACTCTCCAAGTGAAGCTCTACAAGACATAAAACAAATCAGGCTGGTCACATTGTGTTTGGAGTGAAGGTCCCAGAGTCCCACGGCTCTGCCTCTTTCAGTGCAGTTCTTGGGGTACCCCTGGGAGGCCCCCAGGATTCAGGACACTGTCTGAAAATCATGACATGAATCATGACAATCATCAGCCCTCCACCTGGGTCATTTCCCGTAAGATGCTAGGTACAGTTCTGAGAATTTTATGTGCCCCCTTTGAGTGGCCCATTTGATCTGCAGAGAGCCCTGTGACACCCCACACCAGCGGGACTATAGGACCCTCAAGCTTTCCAGAGCTCTCAGCTCTGTGTTTTTGTCCTGGAAAACAGTGTCTCTTAAAATAGGATCTTTGCTAGCTGAGTGACTTCTTGTTCACATACCCCATCCTCGCCTGCATAATCCTGTCTTCCCACCCTGCCCATCTCCTCCCTACTCCTTCTCCCCTTCTCATTTCACTACTATCTCCCCCTTTCCCAGAGGGTGCAAAGCAAGCCTGGCCCCAGATTGGATGAATTTTTGGCTTTGCAGAACCCACAGGCAGACTCGCTGGTCTTTTTAGTTTTTATTTATTTTTGCTGTGCTGGGGTTTGAAGACTTGCTGCTGGTCTTACCCACACTGGTAGATTGTGTGTCAGAGGAAGCCTGAAGCTACATTCTGTTTGGGACACACAAGGATTCTAGTTACTGTTACTGTGAAACAAACTGTTACGAAAACAACCATTTTGTTATGTTTTTTGATTCTATGGGCCTTCAGGATTTGAACAGCTCACAGAAAGAATGGTTATGGAGAGTTATGGCTGGGAAAACTCCTGGTGGCGAGGTACTTGAGTCATCTGAGCATCCTAACTCACAGATCTGGTGGTAGATGTTGGCTGTCTGCTGAGCTCTCAGCTGAGCTGTTGGCCAGAACACCTATGTTTACTCTATGTGGGATGTCTTGGGCTTCCTTTCAAGATGGTGGCCAAGTGCCCAACAGGAGAATCTCAAGACACATGGTAGAAACTCATCTTTTTTTTTTTTTTTTTTTTTTTTGGTTCTGGGGCTCAAACTCAGAGCCTTGTGCTTCCAAGGCAAACACTCAACCACTGCGCTAAATCCCCAGCCTAGAAACTCATCTTTTATGACTGTATTTGTTTCCTCAGGCTGCCACAACAAAATACTGCAGTTCCCCAACTTACGAATGAGTTCCGTTCAGGAGAACATTGGTAAGTTGGATTTATTCCTAAGTCTGACAAGTGGAGTCTTACACAGTATACCTTTGGACACAAAAATACAATGTAAAGCATAAAAAAACCAAACACATGCACTGTACAGTCAGCAGCACAGCAGCACAACTGTGACGATGTGTGGCAGACACCTGAGCTACTTCTGCGTTTGGCTCACAGCTACGAATGTTCATAATGCGAGGTGCATTCGTATCTGTGAGAATTCACAACTTGAATGTTTGTAAGTCAGGGACTTAATATACCACGGTGGTTTAAACAGAAATGTATTGTCTTGCAGTTCTGGAGGCCATAATTCCAAAACCAATATGTTGGCAGGGTAGGCGCCTGCGGAGGCCAGTGAAAGAGAATATGTTCCCCGCCTCTCTAATCTCTTGGCTTCTGGTCACCCCAGGGTTTCTTTGGCTGATGCAACACTCTAATCCTCTGTCTTTTTTTTTTTTTTTTTTTAATGATTGGGACAGAACCCAGGGCCTTGGCACAGAGCTACATCTTCAGACTCTTTTTCATTCTTTGAGACAGGATCTCACTAAGTTGCTAAATTGCCTAGGCTGAGGTTGAGTTTGTGACCCTCCTGCCTCAGCCTCCCAGAGTGCCAGGGTTATTGACCTGTATCACCATAGCTAGCTCCAAATTCCCCTTTTTATGAAGACCTCAGTTATATTGGACTAGGACCCACCCCAGTGACCTCATCTTAACCTGATCATCTTTTTCTTTTTCTAGTTTTTTTGGAACAGGGTCTCGCTGCTATGCAGTTCAGGTTGGCCTTGAATTCACTATGTAGCTACGCCTGGCCTCAAAGTTGTGATCCTCCTGCCTTAGCCTCCCAAGTGCTGGGATTACAGGCGTGTGCCACCATGCCTCTTGGCTCCCAAAAGATGATGATGTCCTAACTCTCGGTGCTTGTGAACGTGACTCTAACAATGACCTAGCCATCACTTCTGCCCCCAGCCCCTCACCCAGTTCGTGGACCCTACCTCCCCCCAACCCTGAGGTGCTAGGGCTGGAACCCAGGGCTTCACACAGGCTGGGTGAGCACTCTTGGAGCAACACTGAGCCACACCCAGGCCCAGGAACTTCCCTTTTGATGTGAGCAGTGTCAAGGACATGTGAGATGAGAGACATTGTTGCAACCATTTTTAGAAGATACAATCTGCCACAACCATGTTTTTAAAATATATATTTTTAGTTGCTAGTATTGAAGCATAAGGGGAATTTGCATAAACCTGATATCTGGTTCTTGCATAAACCTGATATCTGGTTCTTGCAAGCTCAAATGAACTTGACAGCACAAAGATGTCATTCCCTCGTGGTGGTGATGGTGGCCAGCATGGGCGGTCCCTTCTAAGAGGCCAGTGGGCTCCCCGGATGACCCACTTACTCCTGTGTCCCCTCCTCAGAGACTGTGTCAATTGCCATTAAGTCTGCGGGACGCATGCTCAGCGGGCTTTTGTCACGTGGTTCTGGCTGCCTGCTCCCTGGGTGTCCTGGGGTGTGTCTCCAACCCTCCAAGGCCCTGCAGAGGAAGCTCGGGGCAGAGCCCCAGAATGCCCCCATGGTGAAATCATCGTGTCATGACCTGGACACGGCCACCCTGCCCCCACCCGAGAGCCACGGAAGGGAGCAGAAATGAGCAGCCTCTGATTCACAGCTCGTGTCTGAGGACCAGTCTAGGCAGGAGTGTGGGGCTGGACAAGCAGAGGCAGCCGACTGATTACAGAGGGGAGGCCAGGCTGGGGGTAGAAGGCCTCTGGCAAACTGCAAAGCAAGGCGGTCATCACATCTACCCCACTTCTGACCCTCCCTCATGGTCTCCTTCCAAAAAATGACATCAGGACGAATTCTGAGGGAGTTTCCCTGAGCTCTCATCCTTCTCATCCATCTGTGTCTTCTAGAACCTTTCCAGATCTCCCCTGTTAGGGGTCAGGTCCCTGTATGTGACAAGTGCCATGGAAGTGAACAATATCAAGATTGCTAACACTGCTTTCATGTCATTTCAGGAGCATCAGATTGCACAATAATCTGCACCCAAGAGTCTGCACCGAGTCTGCACAAAGCAGCCTAGGTACAGGAGTCAGGGAATGGGTCCTGTTGTCCGAGATCGCCCACAGGAGCATGGACAGGTCTCTTCACCCTGGGGAGTCCAGCCTTCTACAAGCCACAGTGTGTCTGGGATGGTGCCCCTGGCCGCAGGCGTCTCTCTAGAGATCCTAACTCTGTCACCTTGGGCAGATTACTTGATCATTCGTCTGCTCCTGTTTTTGGAAGATTATGCAACTGTAACAAAGTATCTGAGCAAGTGCTATGGTTAATACGTCCTTGCTGGTTGGACTGTTGGCTTCTGGCATGAGTTGGTGAACTTGGGGACTTACCTTCTTCCCCTTTGAACTCACAGAACCGGGTGACAGTGGCGAGATACCACACAGCAGGCGCCATGCCAGGTCAAGAAAGCAGCAGAGAGAAAAGGAAAGCAGCAGGCTTTGCCTCCGCGCACAACTAGGCTGGCCAAACCCCCTTGCCTCACCACCCCCTGCCTTTTCCCAGATAGCCAAGAGGTGAGTCCCTGAGTTCTGCTCACCAGCATCTGTGATTAATATTTGTCAGAGTTATGGCTGGTGAGATTTTCCTGACCTCAGGGAGTGACTGTTGTTTAGCTCTCAGTTAGGAGTGGAAGCAATTTAAAAGAGGAACACTGGGAGAAACAGCAAAACAAACATCCCATAATTGCTGGTGCGATTCGGGGCTGGCTGGAGTTTTCTACAGATACCCAAGCTAGCTGAGGAAGGCATGGAAGGGAGGACCTGGGTCCCTGGTCCTGGTCTTGGGGTCCTGTCGGCCTCTGCCAGTTCACCAAACCTAAACTCTTAGAGATAAAGGCTCATGCTGCAGCTTGTGCAGGTTCCGGGCAGCTGTAACAAAGCGTCACCAACTAGGTGGTTTCACCAACAGAAATCTGTTCTCTAGCAGCTCTGAGGCTGTTGGAAGTCCAAAGTCAAGGTGTCGACAGGGCTGTGCTGCTGTGGAAGACTCTGGGGATCCTTCCTGTGTTTTGTAGTTTCTGCCAGCTCCTGGGGGGCCTTGCCATTTGCTGGCTTGTGGTATCATCATTCCAATATCCACTCTGTCTTTGCATGGCTTCTCCCTTGCCTACGTCCTGTGTTTCTCTGTGTTCTCTCTTCTCCATCCAGGGACAATCCATTTCCCAGTAAGATCCCATTCTGAGGTTCCCAGTAGCTGGCCAGTGTTCAACCTACTACGCTAACATTGACTACCTTATCTAGGGATCGTACCAGAACCCCACAGAGCTCCTAGCAAGTACAGACTTGACTGCAAGCCACACCAGGGACTGGCAAACTCCTCATCCTGCCTGTTTCTGTGTGGCTCGTGAGTTGAGAATAGTCGCTACCTTTCCCAACCTCTCTCTCCTGTCATTCCATTCTCTTGCCTGAGCGCCTTGTGATTCCGAAAAAGATAAAAGCCAGAATGATATTCTGTTACACATGAACATTACATTCAACTCCAATGTCCACAAAGAAAATAAGACTGGAAGACAGTCAAGTACATTCATTTACGCATCCTCTGTGGCTGTCACATATCACAGAGACATGTGACAATCCCTAGATAAGGTAGACAGTGTTAGTGTACTATCTGCCCCTTATCCATGTGCCACCTGTCCCCAGTTTGGAGGTCTCCCCGAGTGCTCAGGCCTCCCCCTCTGGGCCAAGTAATGTCTCAGCTCTGGATGCTTAATGGTTTAAAGAGGGGGCACCACGAAGTTAGGCAGGCCTGGGTGTAAATCCTGGCTCTGGCCCTTCCATGGAAGGTCCTTTCACTTCTGCATGAGCGGGTGTCCTCATTTGGAGAGATGACACTCCACCCTCTGGGGCTGCCACCAGGATGCAGGAAAGGCCTACAGTATGGTGTGGCAGTGTGTTGCCTGCTCAGCTGAGCTCAGCTGTGGCTGTTTCACGCAGCTCTTGCTGGCTCGGGAGGCTGCAAACAACACAAAGGCAAAGACCTCTTAAATTCTACAACACACCGGAAAATTCCATCTATTCTGATGAAAGCGCTCCGTGAGCCTCTTTGGGTCTAATTCCATTCTTTAGGGATATCAAGAAAGAAGAGAGGGTAGGAGAAAGGCATTATCATCTGACTTAGGAACAAGAGTAGGACTTTCCACGGGGACATCAACATCGGAAGGCACAGGGAGACCCTGCTCTGGACCTGCCGGCTCCTATCTGCCCCTTATCCCTGTGCCACTTTGCTCGGTGCCCCACAGGGAGGCTACCCTGCATGGATTGCCTCTCAGAGCCCTCAAATTCCCACCGAGAACTGGGCTTGTATGACGGAGAACTCAGGCAGGAGAACGGAGTGACAGGAGAGTGAGGTTGGGACTGGTGGCCCCCCAGTACCTGTCCCTGCCTTCATTGGGCATTTCTCTCTCCCTCCCTCTGACTTTCTCTCTCTTCAAGATTCCAACAACCTCTCGCTCCATTGGCCATGTTGGACCTGGGGTGGAAATACCACCTACCCATCACCAGCCCTGGGACTTGGAGTACTCCTGTGCTTCCCAGCGCTTTATGCGCAACGCAAGGAGCAGTCTCTTTGTAACTTTCCGCAGTGGAGCCTCACCGTGGTACCACTTCTTTCCAGCTTGGTTATATGGTTTGATGGGCTGGGTTAACTCCCTCTCCCCCAGGCGCCCCCAAATTTCTAAGGTTTGGGAATTTTCCACAGGCACAATTTCCAGCTAGGAAAAATCCCAAAGGAGGGTAGAACATGACTGGTTGAAGGAGTGGAAGTTAGGAATGACAGGTGACTTGTGCCCAGAGCCAGAAGCTCTTGGGTGGCTTTCTCAAGATGTCATTTTTATCTGCACACAATAGCAATAATCCTTTACTCATGTAGAGTGTTGTATGGTTTACAAAAGATTTTAGCACACAATCCCTCCCTTCTAGTACTCACAAGCTCTCTGTGAGGGTGGATGAGGTTGAGGAAGGTTTACACAAGCCCTCACTTCCGATGTAGTGTTGGGTTTTGAACCTGGTTGAATGTGAATCTCTGATAAACAACAAATAAGGTTTATGACTAAGTATGTTTGCTGCAAAATCTGGTTTTTATTTTAATTTCCTCTTCGCTTCTTATACTGACTGTACCTTAACAAAACCTCTTTTGTTAGGGTTTAGGTCTACAGCGTCCTTTAAAAGACTCATGTGTTCAAAAGTTGGGCTTTTGGAAGGCGATTGATCAGGGAGGTGGACTAATCACTGGAGAGTTCAGAGCTAAATGTGCTCTTCAGAGGCAGGGTGTGGCTGACAGAGGTAGATCACTGGGAGTGTGACCTGAAAGGGGCTATCTTCCTCCCTGGCTTCTCTTTTTGCTCTCTGCTACCTTGCAGATGCGATGTGAGCAGCTTTTCTCTGCCAGACCCTTCTACTGTGCCTTGTGTCCTCGGAGTCGGCCGACTATGGACTGGATGCTCTAAAAAGCATGAGCCAAAATAAACCTCTACTCCTTTAAGTTCGGTGCCTGGTATTGTATCCAGTGTCGGGAAAGTGACTAAGACATCCGTAGCCTGTAACCTCCAGAGACTCCTGCAGCCACTTTCTCACCTGTAGACTCCAGACAACTCTGGTTGCTAAAGTCCTTTGCATTAAGGAAACAAAAAGAGCAGGTCTGATGGTTTTGGGGTTGCTCTTCCTCATGTGGAAAAGAAACTGGGATGGGGGGTCGGGGTGGCACCCTCTGGATGTCACCTGTGAGAGGTTACTTCGCTAGACTTGGGTCTATACGTCAGGTGCTGGGGAAGGCAGAAGACGCACACATCCGGCTGCTGGAGACTGGTGGAGGCCGACCTGAGTCTCAAGTGGGAGCTGGAATTAGTGAGAACTCCCATCTGCCAACCCCTCGTTCTTTTCAGTGAGCTTGGGTAACTCAGAGTGCTTTTTCCCATTTGGAAACTCTGAGAGCTTTGAGAATCTCTGCAGAATTCTGAGCAGCCGCCCAGAATTTTCTCAGGTAAGGTTACCTTCCGGGGTTGGGGCATGTTAGTATTTTCACAGTTCAGACTAGTATACTGTCTCTCACTAAGTCTCCTTGGCTTCGGAAAACATCATCTCCCCATCCTCTCCTTAGTAAAATTACCATCCTACTTGTTTTGGGTATAGGTATTATCACTTCCCTCGCTCCTGTGTTTGTCTGGTCATAGAGCTGTAAATGGCCAAAGTCCATGCCCAGTAGCCATGTTAGGGAGAGGCCGGCCAAGAATTTGAAAATAAATGAGGAAGAAGATTGGAATTAAAAATATTGTGTGGCTTTTCCAAGGTCTGGAACAAAATGTTTTGTGTGTGTGTCACACCTTTTGGAGGTCAAAACCCTTCCTTCTTCTCCTTCCTACCTTCCTTCCCTTCGTGATACTGGGGATTGAACCCAGGGCCTCATGCATGCTAGGCAAGCACGCCACCACTGAGCTATTCCTTTTCTTTCAACCTGATCATTGTATTTGTTCTTTATGGCCATCTCAGTAGTGCTTGGCCAGGGCTGACTCATTTCCCTTGGGAAGATGGAGAGGCACATTTTGTCTCACCCTTTATAAAGGACCATTCTGGAGTCAGCCCACTCTTCTGACTGCAAAATCCTTTCCATGTTATTATCTTTTAGCCAAATATCCTCAGGCAGTGGGCCTGGAGTTATCTCTAATGTGGGGGTAGGGTTCCAAAGTACATGTAAGATGAAAATTATGTGTGGTCAAAATTACCCTTGAAAACCCCTTATCAACTTGAAAATTGGTCATAAAGTACAGTATAGACAGTTTACACTATAATATAAGCAGAAACTCTCTTATCCAACCTCCTCTTAACCAACTAGTCACTTTAATGGATGCTCTGTATTCCTCCGGTAAAACATACAGGTGCCCCTAGCACCCCGAGTGCTGAAGTTATGAGCCTGGTTTCCATCATTCCTGTATACTCCTGTGCCCACAAAACTGAGTCAGTTCTTCTCACTTTGTTTATGCCAGTTGTATTTTTTATAGTAATTACATAATTTTTTATATTGAACAATTTAATTTACATAATTTAATAAACTATGATGTAAGCAGATAAAATGGGTGGAAAAGGAGAATAGTTACTTCTCTCAAAATTATGTTGAAGGCTTTGGAAAAAAAATGTTTTGGCAAAATGAAGTTGCAAAAAATAAAATGTGTCGAGTTGGTTATGGGAAAGAGAGTAAGACTTTCAAAGATAGTGAAATCTAGGATTCTGCTCTCACCACAGTCTTTAATTTCTATACATTCTCTCTTTATGCGTTTTTTTTTTTGTTTTTTTTTTTTTTGATGCTGGGTCTCCAACCCATGGCCTTGCATTTGCTAGGCAAGCGCTCTACCACTGAGCTAAATCCCCAACCCTGTTCGCACTTTAAAGAAATAGAAACTGGAGTGCGTGGATGACACATCATAAATGTGATTATGCGAAAGAGATGATAATAAAGAACTCCATACTTGGAGCCTATACTTGAAAAAAAAAAAATAGTGCCATGGCCTGACATCAACAGATTGGTGAATGAATTTACATTCATGTGTTTTAAGTAGAAATAAAGCATTTAAGAAATGTCTTTTTTCTCCTGCTTTAATTTTATTTTGCTTAGGTGAGCAGCCTCTTCATGAATAAATGTCTGGTGCATATTAAATAGTAATGTAGACTGTGAATTGAGTGCACTCATTGAGTGATATTACCTGTGTTTTGGAGGGGAAGTGGTAGGGATCAAACTCAGAGCCTCACTCACAAAAAGCATGTGTTCTATCACTGATCCACACCCAAGTTCCTAGCCTATTCTCTGCTCCCCCCAACTTTTCCTCTCCCTTCTCTCTTTGCTTTGTTTTTTGTGACAGGGCCTCACTGTGTACCCGGGCTGGACTTGAGGTTGTAGTCCACCTCCCTCAGCCTCACAAATGGTAGATTACAGACACATACCACCATGGCTGGCTTTCTCTTTCTCTTATTTGAGTCCGTACGACTTAATTTATAGAAGATGGGGTGGTAACGCAACACCACTGTACTTATAAATCCAGCCCTGACTCTAAACCATGGTGGGCCTCTGGGGTTAGAATCTCCAAACCGCATGACTTTTGTTATGACATCCAAATCACTGGGATGTAGGTGTCAGCTCTGTAGAAGTTAAAATAAAAACGAGCAAGAAGCTTGTCTTAAAATATCTGAGAGGCAACATACATCTCTATTGCCAGACTGCTTTTTCACAAACCCAGGTTCTGCCACTTCCCGGGGGCAAGTCGCTCAAGCTCTCTCTGCCCCACTTGTTCTCCTGTCACAAGGATTTTGTGAGTTACAAAATGCAAAGTGACAACAATAGTGCTGGGCACAGAGTGATGTCGTGCAACGATTAGCTACTGATATTATTATTATTAACCACTATCACTTGCATAATGCATCTGAGATGCTCTTAGTCTAAAAATTTATAATAAATAAAATAATGCATTTCATTTGAAGGCACAGGCATCTTCCAACTATGAATTAAGAGGGCAGATGGGTTGGGCCCTGCAAACGCAATACAGAGCTAAAAATGGGTGTTTGCAGAAAGGATTGCTTGAGCATGATACCGTGATGGGTGTCCCTCTTCACTTCCACGCAGAAAAATGAATCTTGCTTCCGAACTCTAAAACAAAAGTTTATTTATAAAATACTAACAGTTCGACAGGACATGGGACTTCTCGTGGTATATATTTCAAATCAATTTCATTTTTTTAACCTTTCATTTAAAAAATAAACCTGCTAACAAGCTATATGACATATAGATATATACTTTTTTCTTACAGATAGACACCTGCCATAATGAATACTTTTCCCCATAATTTCTCATTATATCTTTTAAATCAAAAAATAAAGATTTGTGTTGGTTTTTGTTTGGGGTGAGGGAAGGTAACACATGTGAATGCTTTTGGTTATTCGTACGGAAACAGAGAGAAGAGGAAGCAGTCCCAAGGGTGCACCTGTGGTCAGGGTGGCTGTCCCCAGACAGGACCATACAGAGGGACGCAGGAGCTGGCGCAGCTGCTCAGGGCCTCCCACCCACCTGCCCGCTGGTCCCTCACCCAGTGTGGGCTTGCTGTGCTCTTTGGGGTGGACAGGGAAGCCCCTGCCCAGCGCGGCCTCTGGGGAGGCTCTGGCACCTTTAGAAGCGCTGCTCGGGAGGCATGGGCAGCGACAGAAGGCCTCGAGAAGCGTGTGCTGGCCAGGGCAGCCCCGCTGCGGCCTTGCTTCTTCTGACTCATGGCAGTGTCATTTTGCGGTCGGGGGGTAGAAGGGGAGGCAGCTTGGGTCTGCAAACTCCCTGGAGCCCTAGGAGGAAGGTGCTTCAGGAAACCAGAGCGTCTTTTTGGTTTATCTTGGCAGTCTGGGCACAAAGCTCACACGAACACAGGAGGCACAGTCAGGAGGGGGAAAGAGCGGCCTGGAGTGCCAAGTGTGGGCTCTTGGGTACGCCACCAGATTTCCTTAGGGCAAAGTGAGGCACCACCAAAGGGGCCAGGTGCGTCCTGGTGTGAGCCTTCTCTGAGGCAGCTTCTCAGGCAGGCGTCCAGGCATCACAGCTCCGGAAGTCAAAGGCTAGGAAGGCTCCCTATGGCCCACAGGCAGGACCCACCACACCTTTCTAATGTGGCCAGGAGGTGCCAGGAACCTGCCCTGCCCCAGAAGATATGTAAACAAGGGCAAAAAGATGTCTTCTTAAAAAAAACCTAGAGTTCCACAGCTGGAGACCTGCCTGGGTTCCCAGATGTGGCTGGGGCAGTGGCGGGAACACAGCAGGTGGGTGGGGACTGACTAGGGGAAAGACTTTTCCCATGGGCTCAGCCTGACTTCCTGGGAGCCTCTAGGAGCTGTGGTTTGTAGCGTCCTCACCTTCTCAGGTCACAGATCCCCAGAGCACATCACCCAGGCCACATGTGCCTAATCGAGGAGATACAGCTCAGGCCATTAGAATGACTTGCAAGAGCCCCTTTGCTAACACACATGCATGGGTGTGTGTTCTGTGCATGTATGCGTGTGTGTGAGCACATGCGTGTATGGGCACCAACACTTGTGTGCACGTGGGTGTCAGACAGGTGCAAGTGTGTGTGTGAGGGGGAGGGAGATATAGTGCACCAGGTGATTCATTAAAGGCAAAGGAAAATTGCCCTCATGTGCAACATATACACACATACACATGATGTTTCTATACACCCCTGCTTCCTCCCCCAAACTCTCTCACTGGGCTGGGTTAAAATAATTCCCGAATGCAAACGGGGACTTCCTTAAATGCTTAAACACTCCACAGAGAAGAAAACAGATGAAGTTGTTAAAAAGAGAAAAAAAAAAGATGAGCAGGAAGAAGAGAAAGTACAGCAGGGACATCACAAGTGAGGCTGCAGATGTGCTGCCATGGAGATGCCAGATGCTGGGGGGCGGTCCACAGTGGCCTCTGATAAATCTTCAGAGGCCCTGAGCACCTGACTCTCCAGAGGGAGGAAGCTGCAGCTCCTTGTTCTGCTTTGGGGGAAAGACTGGACTTCCCCGCCAAGCTCTCTTATGGAGAAGTCAGTGTTTGCATCCAGCAGCAGGGTCAAATCTCCCCATTCACATTTCTTAGGGAAGAAGTGGGTTGGGGGAGCTGTGCCCGTTCCTGGGCTCTGACCCTGATTTCCTTCCCCAGTCGCCATTAGCACAATGACTAATTTGGGGCCGGTGGGTAGGGGTACAGATTTTCTCTTTCCTTGGTCTGTCCGCCTCCCCACTCAGGCTTCCCCTGCCTCTTCTCATCCTAAACAGGGCCTGGCCTCCTCTGGAGCAGGGCTGCAGGGCCTGTGCCGGGCACTGCCAAGGAACCCTGCTCACCAAGGGGCCCTGTGCTGAATCGGACAGGCCCCAGCTAACGGAGGCAGCCATCCGTCCATCTGCAGCAGTGTGTGGGCCTCGGGCCAGCTTCACAGGGCTGGCTGGAGTCCCCAGGGACCTTAGACGGCCCAGAAAATCTGACCGAAAGGCTCCTCCCCAACCCTTGCATTGGAAGTCTCAAGCTGATGGGAAGATCAGGCCACCAGAATCAGCTTTTAAAAGAACATTCCTTGGAGCAGATTGTGTGTGTGTAAAAGTTTGGCTTCTGGTTAGCTCTTCCTGTCCCCAGGTCCCACGCGATCCGCCCCTCCTGGCCAGGCTGTTCAGTTTGCAGTGGGCCTACTGGCTGGCCCGTCTGTGCTCCCAGCTCTGGCCCAGCTGAGTCCAGCCTGGAAGATATTACTGGGGGTTGAGCTGTCCTTTGACTCTGCAAACCCAGTTCTGTGCAGACTGGGCAAACTGTAGCTGCTCTGGCCTCTGGACCGTAGACTAGGCCACCGCACTGGGCTCCTGTGTGCTATGCATAGGAGGCTCTGGGTGGAGAGGTAAGGGGCAGAAATCCGAAAGCGTTGTGCTGTTGGGAAGGTGGGAATTCTTCTGGAGAGGATCCCTAGGCCCATTTCCTTGAAGTGCATGTGTGCACATACGCATGAGTGCTAGAAAGTGTCTATCCAGGGGAGAGTGGTGTGTGTGCCCCAACAGCGATCCTCACCTGTCAAACTCCCCAACCTAGCCAGGCTTAATTTACTTGTTCTGGCATCCTCATTTCCCTCCTTTAAGCTTGGGGCAGGTGGTACTTGGACTGGAAGAAAGAATAGTCAAAACTCCATCCTTTCACTCCCAGCTTCCTGTAAAGCATTAACCCTGGTCATCCCAGGCTGGAGCCAGGCAGCCATCCTACATTTCCATTCCCCAGAACTCAATGCTCTTCTGTGCTCTGGAACTGAACTCAAGCTCAGAGAGGCAGGGTTTGGCTGAGTGGCTGTGTGAGAACTCTCCTTAGCCCTCCAGCCCTTTTCCTTGGAGTCACATTTTTAAAATATGCAGGAACAAGGAAGTTGCTAAGCAGCTTCTCACCCTTTAGTTGTTTTTCCTTTTTCCAAATAAACCAGATGCTTGGTGGAGAAGTTGAGCAAGGGAGGTGAGCAGTGGATGCTGATGAGGCAGCAAAGGGAGGTGGGCAAGGCCATGGCACACCTGCCAGGAGAAAGAGCAAGAGAGAAGGTGGGCTTTGTTTCTGGGGACACCCATCTTTTTCGCAAGAGAATGGCCGGAAGTGGCCCCGGGGATCCAGCACACAAGGGAAGGGGGAAGTGGGCTAGATGTCCAGGAAACGTGTCTGTCCCTCAGCCACCCCACCTCCCAGTCCCCTGGGCCTTCGCCCTCTCTCTCTCTCCCTCTCTCCAAGGACCCAACCCACTGAGTCAGTCGCACGGTCCCCACAATCGCAAAGCCGACGTATTGGCGGCCACACGTGTCTTCTCATGTTTTTTTCTTCCTCCTTCTTAGTGCCAGCTTTACTGGCCCTGGAATCTCTGGAAAAATAAACTCAGGAGGTGAAAAGTTGACTTGGTTCCTTGGTGTTTTTGTTTTCTGGCAGGCAGTGAGGAAGTGGCAAAGGAGGAGTTTGGTGTCGTTTTTCATCCTTTTTCCTCTTCTGACGTCAAACAAATGATGAAAATCCTGCTATGGGAGCCCGAGAGCCAGGGGCGAGGCTGCTCGGGGGACGGTAGAGGGTGCTTTGCTGACTTGGGGGGTTTGGGGGGTTCTGGGGCGTTGGAGTCCGGCTGGCCTTGGGCCGAAAGAGGCTCCCTTGCTGGGCGCTGTTGCTGTTGGCGATGGTGGTGTGGTCCGGCTCACCAGAGTCGCTCTCTGTGTAGCTGTACGCCTGGGCCCGCGAGATGCCTTTCTGCTGACGCCGCCAGGAGTTGTAATACGTTGGGTCACTGATGTAGTGGTTGACAAAGGAGTGGGCCTTCTGGGGGTTCGGGTCGACCTCATACTCACTGTCACTTCCCTGTAAGGACAGAGAATTGGGGGTATCAGCGGCCTTGCAGGGACAGGTCTGTATGGTCAGGGCTGGAAGACACACAGCGTGCTGGCTGCACACTCTGTGCTGCCCCTTTGAAGCCTTAAAGTGGGGACACGTGAGCTCTCTCACGGCTGAGTGGCCACAGTGCCTTTAATGTCCACTTCCTGCTTCCTTCAGAGCAGGGCCTGGGTGTGATACAGTCTAAAGTCCCAGTGGGTGTCCAACAAATCCGTATATCCTGTCTCTCATACATAGATCTATATGACAACTTAGGGACAGTAAGAGACTAAGAAGAATAGTATAATACAATAGTACAATTATAACAATGTATTATAATGAAAGTTACGTGACTGTGGTATCTGTGTATTTCTGGAAATTCTCACGGAATATTTTTGGACAATGATTAACCACAGGTAACTGAAGCCACAGGAAGTGAAGCCCCACGATGGGGAGTGGTGACGGTACCCAATGTGACCGGAAGACCTGAGTTCTAGCCTTTTTTTCCAACAGGTGAAATTTATACAATACGAAGTCATTCATTTTAAAGTACACGATTCACTGGCACCCAGTATGTTCTCAGTGTTGCACAGTCATCACTTGTATCTAGCTCAAAATATTTTCATCACCCCAAACTGAAACCCGAATTCACAAAGCACTCTCTGCCCATTATGCTTCTCTCTCTGAAACCACACATCTTTTCTGTCTTCAGGGATTTACCTATTTTGGATATTTTGTATGAATGGAATTATATAATGTGTGACCTTCTGGGTCTGGCTTCTTCAATTTAATGCAATGTTTTTGAGGCTCTTCCCAACTTACTGCATTCAATTTGGATCCAGCCTGACTCACTTTGTGACAAGGGACAAAGCCAGAGCCACGTGAGACCTTTGCAAGCTCCAGGCAGTGCAAAATGCAGGTGGCTACTTAGGAATGATCCGAAAGAAAAGCAACACTCAACAATAAAATAAATATGAAAGAATACCAACAAAAGTTCTCCAGTTTCAAATGATAACCTTGAAGCTTTTCTTTTTCCCAGAAATACAATATATTGAATTATTCTGGAAATATTTTGATACTCTAGTATCTTAGACACATGCATCATGTGCCTCTTGGGAACATCAGTACGAGACAAGAGCTAATCTGGGTCGTAAAGTAAAATCTGAATTATGAAAGTAAAAATATCACATACCCTTCCCCCCACCCCAAACTCCCAGCAATGTTTTGAGAATTAATAAGATAACAGATGGGAACTCTCTGGAAGAGACAGCACAGATGTTAGTGAACAGCACACTCCATGAAATGCCGTTCAGTGGGCCTCACACAGGCTTCTTGATTCCTGCCCTCCTTACCCCTGCCCACTAATGCCCCTGCCTGAGGCAGTTAGTCAGTTAGATCAACTTAGGCAAGACATACTTGGGTGAGAAATGAAGTAAGGAAACCCAGTTAGCCCAAAACGAGTGAGTCTGGGATGATGTGCTGGGTCCTGCTTTGCAGCTAGAGCAACTGGAGCAGTGCCCTTGCCCCAAGGGTCCAAGCCATGGAAAATGAAATGCATAATTTTTTTTTTTAAATCAGGAATGCAAAGTCTTTTGCAGCTTCCAGACCCTCAAGAGACACAGCTACATTGTACCGAATTATAATGATACGGATATTGCTGACTTGCATTTCTGTAACTACTTTTTACACCTCTGTGCTATAGCTACATTGCTCTGTGATCGCTGATTCTGAGTACTGATGCTGTGGGAATTCTATGGCTCCCTGAGTACTGATACTGCCTGAGTATTTTTTTTTTTTTTTTGTTGGTGCCTGGGATTGAACTCAGGCCCTTGTGCTTGCAAGGCAAGCACTCTAATCACTGAGCTAAATCCCCAGCCCCCTGCCTGAGTATTGACACTGCCTGAGCACTAATACTGCCTGAGTACTGATGGTGCTGGAGTAATGAAGAGAACAAAAAAGGTGAATATTTTGCTCCAGGCAGTAGTCTTGATAGGCTTCAACTCAGTTCTACAGGATTTTCCAACCCACATGCTTACTTACACCTCTGGAGGCCATAAGGTAGGAATGAGAGCCCCCTCCCCACTCCCAGAGGGACTTAAATACTCACCAGTCCATCTGCTAATTTATATTCCCTGCCCCTCCTCTCCTCCTTGTCCCTCCAACCCCCCACCCCAGCAGATACGTCCCCCAGAATGGCAGAGCTCCCTGCCCAAGACAATGGAAAGCCCCTCAGCCCTGTGCCCCTGGAGGCGAGGAAGCACAATACAGCCCCTTTCTTCTCCTACCACTCAGCTGCCAGCCCAGGAGGACAAAAGGGACCTGCAGGTGGGAAGGCTACCTGGCTTGAACAGTGGCCAGGATCTTCTCCAGAGGGGCCAGAAGTTCAGCTGCCCCAGGCTCCAGCCTTGCAGAGGAGCACCCACCACTGTGGGCTGCTCTGCAGTGAACCGTTCTGTGGAGTGAGGGCTGGTTATGGCAGGGCCTATCTGCTCTGGCCTTTGCCAGCAAGGTGAGTTTGGACCCATCACTCTGGCTCTCTGGACCTCAGTGTGCAGTGAAAGGGTTGATCACCGTGCATAGGTTCAATGAGCCAGCACAGACATAGATGAGAACTCGGGGAGAGGGTGAGGTGGCTCTGGTGGGAGGGGGCAGACCTGCAGGGGGAGACTCCAAGTCCCCTGGGAGGGATCAGGAAGGAAGGGGCGGGGCATGATGCGGGGGGCATGACAGCTGGGGGGCTAACTCAGTGCTCAGACTGCTGGAAAGGGGGAAAGATCCAGCTCTTGCCCCAACCTCCCTGTACCAACAGTGGGTGTGTGGTTTGGGGCACAGTGGGGCCTGTAGGGTCCTCCTGCAGTCTGGGATCCCAAAGCCCATTCATCCAAATCAGCATAACCAGCGGCCCACTGTCTGCCGAGCACCCACCGAGTGCCAGGTGTGCTGTGGAACAGCAGTCCTGAAGGAAACAGGAAAGTCAGAGAGCGCAGCCCCTTGGGAGGGCAGGGCTGGGGAGTCTGGCCGGCCCCTCCCCCAGCTCCACAACACAGGAGGTGTCTGCACCAGGCCTCTGGCCCTGAACATCTGTTTCTTTTCAGGGTGGGGGTGGGGTAGAAGAAAGAGCAAGGGGAACCAGGGGCTCCTATTGCAGCTTCCAACTCTCAGGGCTCTGGGTAATTGAACACAGCTTCCCAGGAACAGGCCCAGAACAAAGGGCGCCTTTCAGGGGCGTCCTAGCCAGGCCGTCAAGTGACTGCTTCAGTTCCCGGGCCTCTTAACAGCTCCTCAAAGCCACTCAATCAGCAATTACAGGGTGTGGGGAGGGGGAGTGCAGACTCCAGCCCTGAGGAGGGGAGCGGGGAGGGGGCCAGAAGGAGGGAGGACCCCAAAGAAAAGAGTGAACAAAAAAGAGGAACAAAGCCAAGTCCCTCTGCTTTGCTGTTCATCTCCTGCACCAGACTCAGCCAGTGAGGGGGTGGGGAGCAGTTCAAGCTTGGGGACAGTGTTGAGGCTCCGGGCCAGGCTGGGGCCCCCTTATCCAGTTGAGTCTTAGGAAGTCTGGCAGGAATGTGTTATCCCAGACTGCAGGGAGGGCGCCCTGGGCAGGTCCTTTAGAGACCCAGAGCTGGAGCCCTCTCCGTCATCCGTGGTGCCAGGGGCTCTCTGCCCATCTCGTCCTGGCCCTTGGGCACCCTTAACCCTGGGCTAGCCTTCTGCAGGGGCTGCAGTTTCCTGGGGCTTAGAGCCACAGGGCTGAGGTGCTGTCTCCTGGGCGCCTTTGAAGGACTTCACTGTGAATGTTCCCTGGAGAAACAATTTTGTCCGGACTCTGGGCTCCCTGTACTAAAAGAGCTGAAAAACTACCCAGGAATGTTCCTTGTACACTGTCAACTCAGACACAAAGTCACGAGTGCTACCTGTGACTTTATGCCATACCTCCACCGTCAGAGATACCCGTGGTCAAGAGCCTTGAGGGAGGTCTGGGGCAGGTTTGGGTAAGCCAAGGCCTCTGTCTTAGAATTCCCCTTGTGCCGGGCAGCTGGCTGACACCAGGCTGTGTAGACGTGGCCCTCTAAGCCAGCTGGATCTACACTGAGCCTCAGCCCTCTGGTCTTGAGAGCTCTATGACTAAGGGCATGCTGCTTGACTTCTCTGAGCCTCAGTTTCCCTGGCTGTAAGACGGGGATCCTCTCACTCTCACGGTAGGGTGGTTCCGTGTTAAACTGGAACACCCCAAACACGTGGTACGGAGCAGCTGTGCGATATGTAGCTCCGCCTCCCCTGCCCTTCCCCAGTCTCTGTCTGCCCAGCAGTGGGTTCGTCCTTTAGCATAGGCTGGGGCTGCCAGAGTCCGTGTGGGTCAGGCCAAGGGGAAGGGGGAGACAGGGCCTTGGCTAAGCCCACTGGCCGGTGGCCTAGCCTGACGGACAAGAGGGGACTCACACAGAAGATCAGAGACAGCCTGAAGAGGTGCTGTGGGCAGGCTCGCCACTCTGACACATCCCCACCGCTCCTTCTGTGCCTGACCTGACCCGGTTCACAACTTCCAGGCAGCGCTCCGTATGCCTTGGGGTGGATTGCTCACAGCAACTCCCCTGCCCCGCAGCACAGGAAACAGTGCGCCACTCTCCTCCCGAAGCCAGTCACTGTGGTTCCATGATATTTTCATGAGAAAGGAAACATGCTGTATTTACACATGTGGTCTTCCTTAATAAATCTTAACATGGTGAAACAGAGATTCTGCTTTGCCCGCTAACAGAGCCACCACTTCCAGAAACAGTGCCTGGTACTCTTTAGTGGTGCAGAACAAATAGTTGTGCAGTAAGTGCCCTGAGGAATGAATGAATGAAGGAGTAAATGAATGAATGAATCCCATGCGGGGCAAAGCCGGCACTTGCTCCTCCCAGGGCCCAAAAGTGCATGGTGCATGGTAGGTATGTGGGGCAGATGTGACGGGGTTGTGGGGGGACTCAGACTTGTGGAGGCTCCCGACTCTTTCTCAGGGATGCTGAAGACTAAGTAGAGTCATTCCCCAGCAATCCTTACAGCCCGTCCTGGCTGCTAGTAAGCACTCTGTGCACTCAATGAACAGTGTGTAAAATATGATCGCGCTTGTATGATTGCTTCTTACTTCTTCATATAGGCTTAATTCTATCACAATGAGCTTGTCCACGGTGCTGCCAAGAACAGAATATTAAGACTGGGGGGATGTATGCCATGGGCTTGGCATTCTTCTCCATTGAGATTTATTTTGTGTGCTAAATATTCATTTTTTTTTCCTACCAAACTTGGGCTGTTATTTTGAAAGCGGAGTTGGAATGCAGCCATACGGCATTTTTAGAAGTTTCACCAAATAAGCCACAGGCACTTAAATCTCCTCTTGGGGTGTGCTTCCTTCTGCCTGCAGCCCCCTTCTCCTGCACCCCTCGAGGCCCAGGTCCAGACTCCCCTCCTGTGTGCCCTTGGAGAGAGCCGGCCCTCCCCTGGTCCTAGTGTGGCTTTTCCAGGTCCCATGATGTGTTTGTTTGTAAGTCAAACTGACTTTCTGTTTATTACCATATCACAGGAAAGCCGCAGGGCAGATTTCCATTAGTTTTGAAGAGTGAGATTTGGGTGGTCTGACTTACAATATAAACCAGGCAGCTCGTGCAAAACTCATCCTCAGAAGAGCTGGGGGTTGGGGGGCTTCGGAAAGATAGGCAATGATTCTGAAGAGCCACTGACGTACAAGACATCTAGGAACAGCAGCCGCCGCCACCAGCCAAATCACTGTCACAGTGGTGGATGCGCCCACTCCTGACACAGTGGCCTTGTAACTCAGAGAGTGGTGGCAGGGCTGCTTATTTGTGTTTGGAACTCAGTATCCCAAGGGGCCCAATGCTCTGTCTCCTAGTCTGTCCCTTCCATCCCACGGTTGCTCCTGGGAGGCAGGACCATGTCTCTACCACCTCTAGGTCCTAAGAGTGAGCTCGAAACGTGAATGTTGAGGCTGGGTGTGGCTCAGTGTGGCGCACTTGCTTAGCATGTGCAGGGCCATGGGTTCTGTCCACAGCACTGCAAAAAAAAGAAAAAAAGAAGAAAAAAAAGGAAATGCACTTTGAGGAGCAGTCGGCATCTGCCCTCCCTATGTGCCTGTTGGCAGCGCTCCCCTTGGGGAAGACATGGACACCAGGTCTCTCTGGCTGTCCAGGGCAGAAGGACAGAGGAAAACAGGCTGGTCAAGTCAAGGTCCTGTCTTCCCCTTCACAGGCTGTGGCCGCAGAATCATGAGGCTGTCTTCCTGGGGTCCCCTCGGAATCCTTAGGGGTTTAGGATGGTGGCTATTTACCAACAGGTATGCAAGCAATTTAACTTTTTTGTAGCACTGGGCGTTGAACCCAAGGTCTTTGCAATGGGCTACATCCCCAGCCCTTTTTATTTAGAGACAAGGTCTCACTAAATCACTAAGTTGCCCAGGTTAGGCTTGAACTTATGATCCTCCCGCCTCAGCCTCCCAGAGTACTGGACATGGGCCATTACAAATGGCTCAATTTAACATTTTAATAATGGGTACTGAGCACAGCAATAAATAAGGTGACTCGTGTCTTCTTATGCTGATGTCCTTGGTGTCTTTCGGCCTCTTCCATCTCTCAGATGCTGAGGCTCTGGCAATAGCATCCTGGCATAACATCCTGATCAGCTATGGTGGGCCTAATGCCAAGTGTGTGGTTCTCAAGAAAAAGTACAGAGAGAGCAGGCCCAAACCATCCCACTGCCTCTTCCAGAGGCAGTGGTGGGCCAGCCCTGCCAGTGCCACCTCGTCTCACTCAGTGTCCTCCTCCAAGCAGCCCTGGGCTGGACGGTGCCACCTGCCCCTAGTGAAGGAAGGGCTGCCAGGGGCCCTCCAGCCACAGGATCACTAGGGGCAGAAGGCGAGCCCAAGGCAGGGGTCTGGCACCAAGCCACAGCCATGTGCTACCTTTCAAATGAGCATCTCCCGCACAGCAGCCCTCTGAGTAGAAGGACAAGGATGCGAGTGACCACGCTGTCCACAGCTGCTTGGGCTCTGAAACCTGGGGGCTGGCATCTCAGGCTTGTACCTGCCACTGTTGGGCCTCAGCCACCTCATGTAACCTCTCTGAGCTTCAGTTTCCTCATCTGTACACAAAGATGACACTAATCCTGTCTTAGAGGGTTGTCATTGTAACTTATGAGGCCCAAGGGACCCTGGGTAAAGCCCCAGGGGGATGGGGTACCATCATCAGGGTGACGTCTTTGAATGTGTGACTTTGAGTGAACCATGAATCATTGTTTTGCTGAGAAAGGTGGCATGGCCTATAGTTCCAGCACTTGGGAGGCTGAAGCAGGAGGATCACATGAGCCCAGGAGTTAAAGGCCAGCTGAGAAACATAACGAGACCCTGTCTCAAAGCAACAATAACCGCAGGATTGTTTCTCCATCCTGGAAAACCTGTACTGGGTCTTGTGTCTTTCTTGGCTGGTCAGCTTCATGGCCTGTCCCTCTTTTAATAACTATGTACAGAGTTTCAGGTCCCAGGAGCTGCTGGAGACACTCCACAGCCTCCAATAGTGTCCAACAGGCAATGCCACCATGATCAAAACCGTCACTCTCCTGCCTCCTTGGAACTCAGCTTCTAGAGCAAATAAACTCAGCCCAACCCTACTGAGTCCCTGCTCAAATCCTGAACTGTCCCCAGCTCTGTGGGCAGCCTCCCGAGCCTGGCCTGGGTCAAGGGACCCTAAGAGCACGGGCATTCTGCTGTGACAACTGCCTTCCGGAGCCGCCTCTCTTTAGGGCAGGGCTCCTGGGGAGCGACTGGTGCCAGGTTGCTATGGAAACAGGGCGCCAGTGATGGGCTTGCTCTGCACAAACCAGACCGCGTGCTGAGCAAGAGAATTCCAGATTCTAGGCACGCTCTGCCCACCCCGGGGGTGACTTTTGAGTCGGAAGGTCTCGAGCACAGAGACTCTTCTCCCAGCAGCTTCTTCATGTCTGGGAGGCTGCGGCATGGCCTCCTGGCTTTGGGCCCCTTTGCATTTAGGAGGCTCCTCCAGATTCATGCAGACACAGTGACACAAAGCTCCTGAGACACCCAGGCAATATCTTGTGCAATCAGCCTGCTCCCTAAAGGTCAGTGCCCAGCCAGTGAAGGTGGACCAATAATGTCCCCTGCAGAAGGTCAAGGGCCACCAAATAGAGCCACACAGGAAGTCCCTCCCTGTGGTCACCTCAAGGAGCCCCAGCCTGCAACACCAAGGGCAGAGGAGTCCCTTTATCTTTTTCAAGTCTACCCTGAGCATCCAGAATCTGAAAGCTGGTTGCATCTTTGGAGGCTTCAGGGGAAGGGTCCAGGCCCCTATGGACTCCCTGGGAAAGTCCCCAGTATCTAGGGTATGTGGCTGCCTGGAGTTGAATACTCTTAAAAAGGCACTTTAACCTGAGTCACACGAGCTCCGAAGAGCTTTGTCTCCTATGGAGTTCCTGAGCAAGCTGGGTGGAGCTGGGGTCTCTGTGCCTGCAGCTGGGACTGTGGAGGTAGGCAGTGCCCATCAGTAACCCCAGAGCCGAATAGAACAGCTCTTAGTGCTGCAACTGGATCCAGATCCCAAGCTTCCCAGCACCTCCTCCTCGGCCCAGCCTCCTGCTCCCCGCTGGCACCTCTTCCTTCTCTCCCTCTCCCAGGACCCAGCAGAAAGATCTAGGCGTGGGACACGGTGGTGTTTCATGGCCTCTTCTTTGAGAACCACGAGGCTCAGTGCAGGGTGAGCAGGTAAGGTGGGAGGCTGAAATACTGCGCGGCTGGAGCGTACTCAGCCCTGCCCCCACAGCCCCAGACAGGGCCACCGGCTGACTCACTCAGTGACAGCTCTAAAGCTCTGTCTTCCAGAGGCGCTGTCCCCTCTTCAAACAACAGCCAACACTTATGGAATGACTGCTGTGTGTCTGAGCCTGGGCTGAGCTTTTCTGGGCCTAATCTCAGTGAATTCTCTCCAGGGTCCTGTGAAAAAGCCTGTGACCACCAGCACCTGTTCTACCTCCAGGTGGGGAAACTGAGGCTCAGAGAGGTTCCCTAGCATACACAGGAGGTCCCAGCTTAGAGGCAGCAGAGCTAGAACCCAGACTCAGGTCCAAACTTCTAAAGCACAACAGCTTGCTGAGTCTACACAGCTTCCTGATCTCAGGGCCCTGGCCCTTTGTGTCCGTAGGAGCGCCCTGCCCCAGCAGCTGAGCTGAGTGGCCCTCCAGGCCTCTGGCAGTGTAGGGCCTCTCTCTCCCCTTGCCTCTGGCAGGTTCCTTTGCAAACTGAGACCACTGAGAAACCGGGTGTGTGTGTGTGTGTGTGTGTGTGTGTGTGTGTGTGTGTGTGTGTGACTCTGGTAGGCTCGGGGGGCCATGTTTCTGGGGGCTTCATGTGATTCAGACCCCTTTATCCCCGGAGGCAAAGTTTGAGAGCTTGGAGGGTGTCGGCTGGCCCATAAATGACTTCCAGGTAGTGGCTTGGGTAGTCTCTAGACAGGGAAGGAAAGAAGGCAGGCAGGCAGGCAGACAGACAGGTGAGCAGGCAGGCAGGAGGGTAGGAAGAAAGCCTGTGTGACGGGTCACTTGTAGGCCTGCTCACCAGCGCTGTCTTGCTTTGTTGCCTGCTCTGGAGGGGGCTGTTCCTCTACCCTGCCCGGGGCACCTGGCCCTCTTGCCCCTCACCTGAGAGTCTGAGATTTCCGAGGGCTTCTCAGTCAGACTGCTGCTCTCGGCTGGGATGAGGTCATTATACTTGGTGACATCCTCATCGGAGTAGTGGAGGCTTCCAGGGCTGGGCCTCGGAGGAGACCTGCAGGTAGTGGAATGGGGGGTTGAGAGATGACCTCACACAGGGCAGCCTCCCCTAGTTAGGAAGAAGACTGAGGCTGGAGGAACACAGGCCACACAGCCCCTCCATTCTGGGTTCCTCCTCATTCTTGTGCCATGCTCCATAGGCCTGGGGTTGGGGGAAGCTTGTCAGCGTGGCCAGTTTCAGGCCTCTGGAATCTGAGACTGGCTTAGTGTCAACAAGATTTCTGTGTATCACGGGGGTGTAGGGGACACTCGGGGCCTCGATGTGTATGTACCGTGGGCTGGAAAGGCGGAGAAAAGCAGAGGAAGACAAGGCCGTGGGTGAAATGCCCTCTTGTTCCATGTGGCAGGGCCCTGGAGCCAGCCTGGCGGGGCTGCTGTGGCCTTGCTGGGCCTGGCCGGGCCTGCCACGGTGGCCTCAAACAGCTCTTTCTCTAGCGGGCTGGGTTTGGCGGGGGATGAGAGCCTGTGAGCCCCTCCCCTCACCCCTCCCTGTGAGCACACCAGAGACAGAGAAGCTTTGTGAGCTCCCTGGGAGAGGCCTGCTCCCCTCCTGGCTGCCTCCAACGGGCCTGGAATGTCAATAGGGCTGAGGATGGAGACGGGAGCCCTTCTGGCTGCAGCCCCTGCCCTCTGCTAAGCCCCTAGGAGTGTAAAGCTGTCACATTCTATCAACGGAGGGTCAGATGGGCCCCAGCACTAACCCCTACCTCTGTGGCCATGGAGAGGTGGGCCTAGGAAGGGCTGGGGTTGGAGAGAAGTCGGGAGAAACAGAATCTGCGAGAACAGCACCAGTCTCCAACTCTCCTTGCTGGCAGCTTTCAGAGGCTGCAGGATGGTGGTAGGAGGGAGTCCTCTAACAGGTGTAAATAGGACCAGGGGAAAGGGTTTCCCCATGCTCCTAGATGGGGAGGGCATAAGCCATCATGGGGGATCTCCCAGAACCTTTCACTGAGGTGTGGATACCCAGTGTGCCTCATCTGGGCCCCTCTCACCTCTGGGCACATGACCACCTGTAGACCTGTGACTGGAAGAGCAGCTGGCTGCCAATAGCCCCAGGTTGGCTTGCAAATTTTCCAAGTTAACTGCATTTTGCTGTCATTGGCAGAGATCCTAGTACCTACTGCCTTGTGAATTTTGTGGTGTGTCTCGGGCTGTGGTCAGGTGTTGGGGGGTGAAAGTACAAGCCCCCGACTGTACTGCCTGGGCCCTGCCATGTCTTTCTGCTGATTGTCCCTAGTATTGGGGCTTAAATGCTGCTCCCAAGCAAAGGGAAGGTCAAGTGGGCTCTGCTTGCTTTGTAGCCCTCCCCAGCATCCTCCACAGCTGGCATGCTGGGCCCTGGGGCCTGGTCCCTGAGCCCCCACCCACTGGCCCCGTCAGAAGGCTCCTACCTGGTGTACAGGCCATTCTTCCGGCAGAAGGAGTTCTTGACGGATAGCCTCCTGTTGTTGAGTTCCAGGGCTGGGAAACTGCTTTCATCCAAGCTCATCATCTCCCCGTGGCCGAGGCCTCCAGACTTGGCACTGCTCCCTGGGGGGAAAGCTGACACCCTTCGGACCTCGCGGCCTCCCCTGTCCCACTCCATTCCCTCCCTTAGCTGGACTGTCCCTGTTCCTTTTGTTAGAGTTGAGACTAAAAAAAGAGACTGAGATCATGTGTAGGAACCTGACGCTGCCCATGCTGGGTAGGTACACGGCCAGGAGAGTGACCTGTTCACCCTCTGCCCTGGCCACAGCGAGACATGTGAAAATCAAGTCCAGCCAGAGGGCTGGGAGCCAGCTTACTCACCGGAGTCTGTCTTCTTCGAGTACTTTTTGCTCTGGCCCCGGATGATGAGCACAAAGACCAGAAGCAGGATGAAGATGAGGCCCACGAGGGCGATGACCACCAGGAACCACCACTCCTCGTAGAAGGGGTTGGCTTTCTGGGCTGAACACGGATGCAGGTGTCAGGTCCAGAGTGCTCAGCCCCTCCTGCCTCCAAAGCTCCTGCTCCAGCTGGACCCTCCCCACTGCTCCTGCAGTTTGTGGTAGGCAGGGTCCGTGCCCTCTGAAAGGTGTGAAACCTATGCCAGGGTTGGAAGGACGTTTTCACCTCAAATGCCAGCTCTGATCTCTTGGCAAAAGGCTGCTTGGAGAACTCTTTTTGTTTTGTTTTAATTGAGTCAGGGTCTTGCTATGTAGTCCAGGCTGGCCTCAAACTCATAGCGATCCTTCTGCCTCAGCCTCCTGAGTGCTGGGATTACAGGCATGCACCACCATGCCCGGCAAGAAGCACTCAAATTTCGAGAAAAGGTTCTGAGGTTGCTTCTGAATTCATGGAGAAAGAATACTAGGATTGATTCCTGATGTCTGCTAGGGACACAGGGAATGGAAGCAAGCAGAAGCATGCTAGCTACCTTCCTCCCCCTTGCCTAGAGAAAAAGGCTTCCATGAGCAGATCCAAATCTGTGTGGGGAGAGGTGCTTCCTGGGCCCATGGGGGCCTGAGAAAGCTTTTCCCAAAGCTCGGTTTGCACTAGTTCCCCTCCACCACCAATGGCAGAAAGCAGGGAAAATCGGAAGGGCAGGCCCAGGGATCCTCTGCCAGGGAAGGGTTCCCTTCTTGCAAAGCCCCAGTACTGCGAAGCCCCAGTACTTGCAAAGCTTTCAGTAACCACCAGTACTAACCACGTTGCTGCCAATGAGGGGCTGGCCCTTGGATTTTAGTCTTAGATTACTTCTTTCTGGGCAAAGGAGCAGGTGTGTGAGTGGGGAGAGGAGAGAGGGTCCCTGCTGCTCATCCGACTAGTGGAAACTCTGCGTTGTATTATCTGCCTCGGGGGAAGAAGTCTTAGCATTTAAAGTGGGTAGTGATTAGATTTGGGTCATGGGTGTAGACACTAGAGTCCTTTATGAACTCTAAAACATGCTGGATGGGAAGAATGAGGACAGGAGAAAGGGGATGAAGTGGTGGAGAGCTAGCCCACCTGAGCACTGGATAGTTAGGTCTAAGAGGCTGGCTTCTCTCCCACAGAACGCTGACCCTGTTTGTTCATGGGGGCAGTTTCCATGGAGACAGCTTAAGGGCTGGCACCTTTAAACCAGCTGGGTGGTGAGCTCATGGAAACTCTCATTGTGAGTTCATTGTTCTCCTGCTACCCAGGCTGTTGGGGTCTTGAGAAAGAGACTCCAAAGCTACAAGGCCCTCAGCTTCCCCTGGACTTAGGAGCTGATGCAGGTCCTGGTCCAAAGCTCTCTGCATTGGGGAATCAAGGGAACAGTCCATTTTTGTAGCCACCTCACTGTTCCTGTGCCCTGGCAACTCTCCTTTTCCCCTACCACCCAGCATTTGTCACTAGGCTCTTCCATGGGGCTCCCCTGCTCCTCAACCCCCAAGCCAGTACCTGGCACAGACTGGGAAGGGCTACTGGGGGTGCCAAAGCCATAATCGTTGACTGCGATGACCCGGAAGTCATAGCTCACACCCGGCTTCAGGATGTCCATGCTGAACGTGTAGGAGCTCACCTCCTTGGGGATGTCTTTGATAAGGATGTCCCAGAGCCCCTCATCTGCAAAGACACAGAGGGGAGGCAGCTGTGAGGTGAGGAGGAGTCTCAAATCCCTCCTCAGTCCAATCCCATCTGTCACTCCCAGAGGGCAGAGCCTGTCTGGGCTGCCTGGCTTAATACCGTCCAGTGTTCAGCCCTTAGGCTGAACTCACAGACCCTCCCTCCCATGGCCTGCACCAAAGGGATCACCCGGTAGCCAGTGAGCCCTCCAGGCTAGGAGTCCAGAGGCCCCTAACTTCTACCAGCACCCACCACGCAGCACCTATGGCTTCACCCTCTCGGACCTGTTCTCGCTGGCTCCTGAGCTCCTTCCAGAAAGAGCTGCTTGCTGGGAGGTTGGCTCCCCAGCTCCGCCATGTGCTTCTCTGGGCCGATGGTTTTACCTGTCCTCCTCATGTGTTTTTGCAGAGCCAGCTCGGAAGTCAGAATGCGACCAGAGGTGTCACCACCGTCCTAGTGTCACTTCTGAATTTTAGACCACGAGTGTGGCAGGACCTGCTGACGGCTGCCTGTCCTCATCAAGGGAGACCCTGTCAGTTTGGGGAAGGCTGGGCAGGCCCATCTGTGTCCAGAGCTGTCCTCATGCAAGGCCCCAAGGTCATGAAGTCTTACATTCTTCCGCACATCGCCTCATACACATCCCCTTTTTTGTTTAATGTCTCTCTTCTTCCTTGCTCTCCTGCTAGGCTGTGAAATCCCTCAAGGGATCATGCCTAGTTTATCTCTGCACAGGTTAGCACCGAGTACAGGCACCTTCTAGGCATTTACTGAATGAATAAATGGGCGCCTTTCCTCCCTGGCCTTTCCATAGCACGATGTGTCCAAACTTGGTGTTTCGTGCCTTGGAATGTAAGTGCTAGGTGGGGATCCTTGTACCTCAGATGGCTTTGAGTGCTCTTTCTCACCTTGGAGTACCTGTCATGAGGGCATGATGATGACCTCATGGCAGGGGACACTAATTCCTCTGTCATGCATCTAGGGTCTATCTGCTTTACTTTTCATGTCCACAGTAATGGCGAGGGGAAGGAAGTATTGTCTCCATTTTACAGATGAGAAAGGCAAGACTCAGAGAAGGCTTAACTCATCTTTCCAAGGTCACACTGCCCTAAAGGGCCAGAGCTGGTATTTCTGCCCAGAGTGGTCTGACTCTTGCCCCTGAACTGCCTCTGGTTAGCCAGGGCAGTGCTGTGTGCAGTCAGCTGTGAACTGGTGTTTGCAGACTTAGCTCATGGAGGACCATGCTGCGGCCTTCCAGGAGCCAAGGCCCCCTTCCTGCCGTTTATTCCCCCTCGCTCTACCGCACACAGACAAACTGGGAGGCAGGGCAACGGGGCCAGGCTGGAAGCCACCAAAATGGGCGCTGTGGCACTGGCCTTGGGCCCCAGGAGCTGGCTGACATGCGGGGCCAGTTCCACAGGCCCGTGAATCGCCGGAGCGAACCCCTCCCTGGGTCTGCTGTGCCTGGTAGTTCTCTAGCTTGAAGAAAGCGGGCATGTTTCGCTTACTCTGGCCAGCATGAAGCATAAACAACACAGGGCAGCATTCAACAGGGCTATTGCATCGCAGCATGGAGGGAACACAAAGAAGGGGCGAGGGGCAGGGAGGAAGGAAGACTTCTCTCCCAGAACAGAAGCCTGCTCTCCGGCCCTTTCAGGGGAAGGCCACAGCGTTCCCTGGCTCTCCCACTCCTCATGGCCCCTGGTCTTTCCCAGGTCCGGTGACTGAACCCCGCCAGCTCTCTGCACAGTCAGCCCAGGCCCTGCAGAGGGTGCTGACTCTTTCCTTTTATGCTCAGTCCTAGATTCTACCTGTGCAGACCACATCGCGGTGTCCAAACTTGGAATACCAGAGGCTCCTGCTGGGCCTCGCCGCAAACCTCGGAAAATCAACAGGACGGAAGCCAGGGCCAACATTCCACAGCCTGCCTGCAGGACAGCCGCTTGGGTGGAAGAAATAGGCACAGGCTCCGGTTTTGGGCAAAGCATGCAGGGGTCTCCCGGCCAACTCGGCAGGCGGCACAGGAGGGCCCAGGGAGGGACCATCTGGAGTGGGGACGGAGCCAACCCCATGGGCGACACGGTGGATCTGAGCTGCTAGATGCACGAGCTATTTGAAAATACAGTTATTAGCAGAAGACTAAGGCAATCGTGGCAGTTTCCAGAAGCTCCTAGAATTATTTAACTCTTTGCTATTGGTGTGTCTAGCCCTCAGCTACGTCAGGGTATGAATAGTTTGTCATACGGATGTTTCAACATGCCCTGTTAGGAGAATTAGCTGATGTGCTTGACTACTTCTCATTATGATTATTTGTTTTGGGTCCTAGTGACCAAGTCTTGTCTTTCTTTTCTCAACTTCTGTCACCTAATCACAGACTCACGGAATACAAAGAAGCCTGCAGCCCTTGGCTGACTCTGGCACCTCTGATTAACCAGAAACCTAGCAACGGGGGAGCTGGGTGTCCCGCAAGTAAGCGGAGCCCAGGAAGCAGGTGTCAGGATGCCGAATCGAGATCGAAGAGCAGCCCCCTCCAACGACTTATCAGTTGCTCATCTCCTGATGGCTTTGGAAGTTCTTCTGATTCAATTTCAGGCTTGACAGGAGAGGTTGGTACAATTACAAGAACTGTGAGTGCCGGGAAGGCAGAATCGGAGTTGCAATAGACAGCTGGGTCTCTTAGCTATGCGGCACGAGGCAGTGGGGTCGTGCAGAGGACAGGGCTGTTTAACCAGCCTGAGCCAAACCTCGCCTCTCTGGCTTCTGGAAGGATCCGCCACCCGAGCTGGTGCTAAGAGCTGTTCTGTTCTCTTGGGACCTCCTGGCTGTTCCTTAAGCAAGAGTCTAGCTCAGGGCGGGGGATTTAGCTCAGTGGTGGAGCACTTGCCTAGCAAGTACAAGGCCCTGAATTTGAAACCCAGCACCCTCCCCAAAAGAGTCTAGCTCACAGGAGGCGCCCCCAATTTCCCACCCCCCAACACGGATGTCTCTAGCTCTGCCTTGGCAGCAAGAGTCCCTTCTCACAAGCCCTGAGTGCGGGGACTCAAGAAGGGGGTGGTGTCGTACCTGAAGGCCGGGCCTCTATGACGTAGCGGGTGATGGGCCCTTTGCCAGGGTCTCCACTGGACCAGTGGATGGCGATAGCAGAGCTGTACCGTACGATGATCGGCACTCCCGGGGGTCCAGGGGCACCTGCAAACACCGCACGCAGTGGGCCAGGGGAGGCAGGAACCCAGAATGGCCGTGCCGCCTGCCAACCAGTGCTGGAGGAGGGGACTGGGTGAATAAAACCAGTTCCAGCCAAAGAGCCTCCAGGACCCCCGGCAAGCACCGGGGTCTGGGAAGCTTGAAAGCTCCACAAGTTCTCCTTCCCTGGCAGGTGATGGTGACAGAGAGTGAGGACCACCCCCTCTCTCTCCTGTTGGCAGTCTCCCCGCCCTAGCTGTACTTGCTGTCGGTTTAGGGGAGGACAGAGGAGGCTCCGGGAAGCCTTGGCGGGGAGAGGAGGAAGGAGAGGGAAGGAGAGAGCGATTGGGGGAGTTGGAGGAAAGGGTCAGGAGGGAATCTCTCCTTGCTGGCTCTCCTGTGTCCAGCTAGCAGCCTGCGATGTTGGCCAGCCGGGGAGCCAATGTAGGAGACAGGAAGTTGCTTCTGTATACAGAGCAGTGAGCCAGGTATCTGTCTACAGAGCGCCTGGAACCCCTTCTCTGCAGAAACCCCGCTACTGGTGCCCATCCTCTGGGCTCCTGCTGTCCCCGGGCCCCTCCCCTGTGTGCTATCACCCACCGTGCCTGTTTCCCACTAGACACGGAGCTCAGCATCCCCAGAGCCTTGCCCACAGTAGGTGCTTCCTATGTGCTTGTGGGACTAGGGAACAAGCCAGTACATGTGTGAGCTGGTGGTCCCTCCGTGGGGACATCTGCTGGGAAGACAGCCAGAAAGAGAGTCTGTCATTGCACTGAAGCGCCTCTGGGACCCTAGAGAGCTGATTGGCCAGGACAGGAGGGCAGGGACTTGTCATACTGCTGGGCAGCCCACTGCTGGGCCCTCACATCCAGGCTTGACCCTGTGACCCTGTGACCTTGCAGTTCTTTCCTTGCTTCCTCCTCCAAGGAGCATTCTGCCTGCAGCCCAAGGGAGGGGGCTACGGCCTAAAAGAGGGGGACCAGGTCCTGGGTTCTTGCGCTGCACAGGCCAGTGCTCAGTACTGAGGGAGGGGCTCCTGTTGGGAGGGGCAGGGTTCACCCAACTTCGCGCTCTCCCCCTGCAAGTCCTCCTTGCCCACATGGTGAGGGTGAGGTTGGTTCTTTCTGAGTGCTCTCTATCCCTCCTTCGGCTTCCTGCCCACCCTCAGCCTGGGATACTTTAAGCCTTAAGTTGGAACAGGGTGTCTTCCAGACTGCCCTCTCCTGTCCCCAGCCTCCCTGGCCCTCCCTTGGCCTGCCAGCTCTCTTCCTGCTTCTGTTTCCCAGGGAAATCTCAGGTAAGAGGCAGCAGGCAGCGCTGGGCAGCTCCTGGCAGGCTGTCTTTGTGGCCCGTGGCTCTGTTCTCAGGGTGGCTGGGATCAGATGAGTTTCTTTGTTGAACAAGAGTGGGGAAAAGAACGTGACCAGGAAGGGAAAGTGAACAGTGGCCAGCTGCTCCAAACCCCCTGGCAGGTGAGAGGCAAGGAGACCACTGCTCTCCAGGCCCCGCCCCTCCCAGGGCCCAGGCTAGCCCAGCCTCCTCACTGATGGGGCAGGTGGGGAAAGAGATGACATTGCAGGGCACTCCTGAGATGGGCTGTGCACTCTTTCCTGGGAGATGGCTTTTGTTTTTGGGATGGAACAACTCCTACCTGTGACAGGGACTTTGGAGGCTCAACCTTGACTACCACGTGTGCCTGGGGGAGGGAGGTGGGAGGTGTAGGAGGTGGGGTCAATCAGGAGGCCTTCCAGGATGAGGCACTGACTGAGACTTGAGGAAATACAAAAATGACATTCTGCCAGGAAGGGGGCCTGAGCAAAGGAGGGACAGGAGTGGGCACTGGGCGTGGCGGGAGGGCCATCTAAGAGCTCCACTGAAGCATTTCTAAAGGTCCTTGGGATTAGTGCAGACTGCTGGGCCTATCAGCCCAGGGAACCAGCATCTCTGACTGTCCCTCCAAGAGCCGAAGGTGACTCTTTTGTACCTGGCTCTGGCAGCCCAGACTGGGAGGGTGGTTCTGGGGTGTGGGGAGAAGGCTCTGGCCAGGTAGGGGGAGAGGTCCTACCAGGTGGCATCCTTCCTGGATGGAGGTGATGGAGGCCAGCACAATTGTGGGGAGAGAAAGAAAGGAGGAAGGTGGGGCTGGGACAGAGCACTTGCCTAGCATGTGCAAGGCCCTGGGTTCTGTCCAGGCCAGGCTGTGTGCACTGGGCCTAAGTGGTGAGAGGAGGGCTTGGCCTTGTGGCCTGAGGATCCCACTGACCAAATCCAGAGCTGGGGAGCAGGATAGGGGTACTGGGGATGGGGAAAGAGCAAGCTCCAGGGTGTCTACTCTGTCTCTAGGGACCAGCACAACTCTTGACACCTGGAGGAAGCCCTCTGACATGGGGGCTGAGGGACTTGGGGCAGGGGGCAGCAGTGCACTGCTCGCCTACCTTCTCCGGGGCCCGTGGTGACATTGGCTTCGATCTCTGGGCCGTAGGTGAAGGTCTTGGCTTTGATGCGGAACCTGTAGGTCATGCCCTCTGCCAGGTCCTTCACCTTTAGCCACAGGGGGCTATTCCCCTTTACGTCCACTGTCACAATCTTGCTGACCCCTGGGGAGAAGCACAGTAAGCAGGAGCTGCAGTGGCCGGAGGGAGCAGGGGTACTGAGGACACTGGAGGCCATGGGGAGAGGCAGCAGCAGTAGCCTGAGCCCCTAGACATGGACCAGGGGCTTCCCCTGGCCCACAGGCCGTGTTCCCTCATGCTGGTTCATGGTTCCACAAGCTGTTTACAGAGAAAAGGGCTCCGTGGCTAAAGAAGTTTGAGAAGGCTACGTCCTGTCTGTTTCCTGAAGCCCCACAGCGTCCTTTAACTCCTGGAGGGAGAAGCACTCACCATCCTATTGTGTGTATTACTGTGCCCACATCCGTTTCACCCTCGTTTTTGTACCCTCGTGCAATGTCCTGCAGAACTCAAATTCTAGGCAAATCTTTCAGGCAGTACTTCTGTAAAGATGCCTTGGTCTAGGGCTAGAGGGGACACTAGCAACCAGCTCCAGCTCCTACTCTGGCCCCAACCCCCGCTCAGCCTCTGGGTTCCTCTTTCCTCTTCTGCCCCTGAAGACTGAGCTCCTCTGGGCAGCGACAGGGGAGCTTGTACCGTCTGGGTTTTTAGGGCAGAAGTGAGGGCACCTCTGTACCCAAAATTATAGCAACTAGAGGGCAGGTCCCAGTGGCTTGCTGGAGGGTGGGGTACGTGCTCTGTGCCTCACAAACCCAGTCTCCCGGCCACCGGCCTCCCCAAGGGCTGGGACCAGGTTTCATTACTAAGTTCAGGGTCCACACTGGTCACCTTTGCAGCCTGTGGGCTGGGCTCTGGGTGTCTCTGGGCCTGTCCCCTAGCCTGGCATAGTTTGTTCTCCTACTGAGCCAGGGTATCAGGTGTCTTAGACAGCGACGTGGAGGTTCAAATACAAAGACAGAGCACCTGGAACATGGTAGGTGCCTGATGTCTTATTGAACCAATGAATGGAAGAATGAGGATAGAATGATGGGCGCCAGGGGAATGAAATGACCCCCGAGGACCAGGAGCCAGGACCCTTGGTGCCTGGCCCTTGACATTGCCAAACAACCCTCATCTGCCCGGGCTTCAGCTTTCCCTACGGAAAGGGGGAGCAGCTAGTCTGCACCCAGGTCTGAAGCATGAACTGGGGCAAACACCACTCTGGTAAGGTGAGTGTCATGCACCCCTTGGCAATCTGTAAGGGTGTGGAGTTTAGCTGTGTGTAGACCCTGCAGGATGAGGACCTGGGAGATAAAGTGCTTGCGTCTCTCAAGGTGGAGGCCACTGGGATGAGAGTTTATTCAGGCCCCTGCACCCTGTCTCTGTGCACTCTGTCCTGGCCACATTCCTGATTCTGCACCTGACCGGATCCCTTCCTGGGGCCCAGCTCCCTGGGTGTCCTAACACACAGCTCCACTTCGCAGGACAGGCTGCTGTCACCCTAGGTGGCGGCAGGAAAAACTGAGAGCCATTGTTCCCTCCGCTGACCCAGAACTGTTGGCTGTGGTGAGGATCTTGGGCTCTGTCCCTTGTTCTTGCCGGCCTCCACTGTTGGGCAGGGTGTGAGTAAGGGGGCAACCACAGAAATGGTCACTTCCTGCTTCAGGGCAACCTAGTAGGCCAGCCACAAGCAACATCTTGCTGGAAGTAGATGCAGGTAGTAAAAAGCCCAGCCTGCTTCCTGCATGTAAATCCGTTGTCCTCTCTTTCTCTGTCCCATTTTTTTTTTTTTTTTTTTTTTGGTGCTGGTGATCAAACTCAGGGCCTTGTGCTTTCTAGGCAAGCACTGTACCACTTGAGCTAAATCTCTAGCCCTTGCCCTCTGTCTTCTTAAAGTGACTGTTGGTGATCAGCTGGCAAGTGTCTGCTGTCCACTGTTAGGGTCAGCATGTTAAGGCAGGGTCTAGCCAGGGCCTGGAGGGGACAGGGGCTGTGACGAAAGGTCTGAAGAGGCTTGGATGAGAGGGCTCAGGGTGCAAGAGGCATCCTTTGCAGAGCTGGGATTGTGACTGAGGTTCACAGATGGCAACAGGGGTTCAGTGACCCACAGGCTTGTACATCTTCATGGGGAGCAGCTACAGGACTTTGACTGGATTCTCAGGGGGTCCCAACTGCCAAAAGGTAAAGGACTAGCCCCGATGAGGCCAACGACTGTAAAGTTTGAGTGGGACCATCAGGGCTGCCCCTTCTTCAGGATCCCCACAGAGACCCGTCTATCTTGGGGATTATGTTTTTGTTCAGATTTCTCAGTTCCTGTTGACAGAAGGGGAAGAATGTATTTAAAAATTCTCCACCTAGAAGTTTGGAGACCGAGGTTGCCGCTCCAACTTTGCTTTCAACTTGCTGTCATTTTGCCTTGGAAATGTGTCTTCCTTGGTCTGGACCTCAGTTTCCCTGTTTATAACATGGAGAGACTCTCAGTGCATCTAACTCATGCACAGTGACTGTGTCGGGGACCCCGGAAGGTAGTAAGCCCTTGCCAGGTGAGGGTCTTGGACCGTGTGGGACAGGGGCCGCTCACCATCCACGGGGGTGCAGGGCTCGTACACCAGCCGGTAGCCTTCCAGGATGCCGTTGGGGAACTGTGGGGCGGCCCAGGACACATTCACTGAGGTCGTGGTCAGCTCGCTGAACTTGACCGAGCTGGGAGCGCTGGGGGCTGTGGGAGACAGCAAAGGGTTTTTGTTTCCTCTTTCTGTGAAGGTTCAAAGCCTTGGGTTTAGCTCCAAGAAACTAGCAGGAGCATTTGGGTCTGGGCCTGGAAGAACAAGAGGGCAGAGCTCATCAAAGAAGGCGGGAGGGGTTGCTGGAGGGCCTTGCCTGCCTCCTTTGACATCCGTAGCACTCAATTGTCCAATATCAGAGGCCTTGGAACTGGTAAAAAAAGAAACTATTTTTCTGTAAAGTGGGAGAGTTTGGACTTTGGCCTGCTAAGTGGCTCTGAGCCCTGGCTACCAGCATGGGCCAAGCTGTGACACCCCCAGGGTCACCATGGGACAAGGCCCTTTCCAGGTGTGTGGGGTGGCTTTTTCTTGTCTGCTGCCCTGATAGAGAGGGTGGGAGTCTCTGGGCCTCTGAACATGAGGGTGGAGGTCTCTGGGCCTCGGATGCCGGTGCTGCTATGGATGTCACCAGGGGACACTGTCAGGAGGAGCCAGAGCCAAGGACAATCAAACCCTCCGGAAGAGAAGTTTTCGTGGACCTAAATCCCTGGAGCAACTCTGAAAACATGGGGGCAGTGGAGGACAGAGGGGAAGGGCAGGAAGCAGCTCCCTCCACAGCCCCTCCTCAGTGGCCAGGCTATTATTGCCGGGCACAGCCTCCCGCCGAGCCAGAGCTAATCTGGAACATTTCTGGCCCCACTCTAGGAGGCAGAGTCAGAGAGCTGTCTTTGAAGGAGGGAGGTGAGCCCAGGGTCCCTTTCCTCCCTCCCTGGGCTAGAGGGACGTGGGACAGAACACTCTGTCCTGTGATCACCCCGACAGAAGCTTCTGGGCTCCCAGGGGCTCATATCTGGCTGATGACATGGACAGAATGTGGTCAGGACAGATGGACAGACTCACATTCATATGTGCAGGCTCAGCTCAGCCTCAGCCAGACCCCGGGGAGCCAGGGGAGGGACAGGTTTCCCTAGAGCAAGGCCTTGTCCCCAGAGAGGACCACAATTAGAAACTGGCTCCTGAGTAGCTCTTTATGAGCCACACGTGACCCACCAAAGGAAGCAGCAGAGAGGCCAGGGCAGACGCTGGGCACTTGTCCTTTATATCCATAGACACTGGTCCCAGGATCCTCTCAAATGCCAATACCCCACCACGTTCAAGTCCCCTCTATAAAAGTTGTATTTGCACCTGACTTTAAATCACCTCTAGGTTACGTGTAGTATCTAATGCAATGGGAATGTGGTGTAAATAGTTGTTCTTATTTCATTTAGGAAACAACAGCAAGAAAAAAAGTCTGTGCATGTTGAACATAGCTGCAATTTTTCTGGAATATTTTTGATCCACAGTTGGTTGAATCTGCTGATGTGGAAGCCAGATACAGAGGGCCAGCTTATTTGTGTCCACAGACAGAGAGAGAGAGAGCGCTTGGTTCTCTCAGAAATTCCGGGTGCCAGCATCTGCTCTTCCATGACCGGTGGGGGACTCTGGATAAGAAGCATGCTTTCCCAGGTGGCCCTGGCTCATTGTGAAATGAGGGTGACTCTGCATTGCCCATCTCCAGGGCTCCCAAGGGATCCAGTGTGGTACTGCCAGAGAAGTGGCTTTGGATATGCTGTAGAGCTGCTTTGCACTGGCCAATGGCAGGGTCTTCACCTTTGACCTCTCCTCTGCTTTGCCCTCTCGCCCCACCTCCAGCCTGGTTTCCCTGGCTCCATTTCCTCCCATCCAGTCTCAGAGTGATTATTTTCCAAAACATAAACCAGATCCTGTTGGTCAACTCCTTAAACCCTCTGATGGCTTCCCACATCACTTCACATTAATCCCAATCCTCCAGACCCTTGCTTGGAGACCTGAGTCTCACCTCCATTTTCTTGCGAGTCCCTGGCTTTCTCTGGTTCCTCTAATCCCCCCAGCCTCCAGGCCTTTGCACCTGCTGCTCTCTGCCAGGAACCCGCACCCTACCCTGCCTCCTGAACTTCCTGTGCTGTGGGCCTTAAACCTCAGCTCAGATGTCACTGTCTGGTGAGGCCTTTGTACAGACCTGTCCAGAGCCATCTGTCTCTCAGGCCCTCCAGCCACCACCCCCAGAGCACTCGCCGTCAGCGTCACTGCAGCTAATTCAAGTATTTACTGGTTTATGACCCGCATCCTTCATGAGAGGAGGGGGGACCACATTGGTCTCACTCACTTACATCCCTGGGATCAAGCATAGTAAGTAACAGTGGAATGAACAAAGGCCCCTGGAGGGAGAGCAGAAAGGAGGTGGGGTCAGGCAGGCTGTGAGAGTAGTAGCTGTCCAGAGACCAGCTGTCTGGGGCAAGGGGGAGGGGATGGGTGAGATCCGGGGGCTTTCTCACGGCCTGTGGGGACAGGTCTTTCTGAGCACTCATGTCTAGGCCCCTCTGTGCGCTGCAGCTCCCGCCCTGCTGGGTGTCTCACGGGGCCTGGGTACCAAGCCCAGATGCTTGGAGGGATAAAGCAGCCTCGTCCACTCCCTGCAAACCCCAGATGCCAGGTGGGTCTCCCTGCCCCCAGGAGGCAGGGTTACCCCTCCACACCTGCTTGCTGTGTCTGGCCCCGGACAGGGGTGCTCCGTGGCCCGTCCCCTGCGGCGTTGAAGGCTGCCACGCTGACCATGTAGGCAGTGTAGCCAGTCAGGTTCTTGAGCTTCACACCATTTTCAGCCAGGAAAAGCGTCTTTACCCGCTCAGTGAGGTTCTGCCGCTGGGCTTCCCAGAAATAAATCTGTGGGCAAAGAGGTTTATGGGAATGAGGAGGACAAAGACATGGGGCTTCCCTCCTGCTTCTGCCTGTCCCAGGAAACAGTATAGAAGGATTTAGGAGCTGTCCTAGGAACCCTCCCAGAACTTTCCTTTTCACAGCCAAAGCTCTAGCCTCCGTGAGACTGTAAATGACACAAGAGCGATCGCGATCTTTGTGTTGCAGTGCCTGTAGGATTTAGTACTGCCTCATCAACCTCAGAGCGTAGATGCTGGGGGAATATATTGTTTTTGTCCCATGGGAATCTGGGCTGGGGGTAAGTGCCACAGCTGGGAGGGACAGCGTCTCAGCCCCTAGGCCTGCTACAGCAGCTACAGGCCGACAAGACTTCCGGTGATGTATATGCGCAAAACTGTTTGCCAAGCCCACTGCAGAGGAAGGCCCGGGCCCAATTTCCGGCTGTGTCCTTTACCAGCAGTGTGACATGGCCAGGCGACTTCTCTGGGCTGCAGTTTTGTCTTGTACATAGTGGGTTAAAGATACCCACTTCCCAGGGTCAAAGTGACGGGTGGAGGCCACAAGGATGGGAGATCATGCATTGTTCCTTTCAGAGACTTGGTTGGCTTCTGAAGGCACCTCGCACCTACAAAAGGTTTTAGGCCAGGGATGCAGCAGATCCTCCGCAATGATTCCAAGTATTTCATCTCTAGCGGGGGTTAACAGTTAGCCACACATGGAAGATTCTTAAACTAGTTTAGGACTCGGAATGAAAGCAGACAGCCAGTCCCAACGCATCTGCAGGACTGGAGATCATTTGGCGCCACCTGCTGGCAAAAGAGTCATCTGCACACTATTGGCTTTTCCATTTCTTGGCTTCTCCAGAGGAAGTCATTAAGAGTGAGCAATAATCCATAAAAGTGCCTCCCACTCCATCATGTACAAATGGTGGTCAGGACATCCGGTCATCCCGAGAAGCTTGCTTTTTTTCCAGCCTTGCCTTCCTTTTTTTTGCAAACTGATCCAAGAAGGGCAGACTCGTGAGTACTGAAGTGGTCATTCATGAACCCACTCCTTCACTTGCCCTTCTGTTCATAGTGTTTGGGTCCCTGCTGCATTCAGTGTTCAGGGGAAAGATCAGGGCCACGTCAGAGGTCTGCAAGCCATCTGCACATAGATAGTATTGGGAGGGCACGTACCATGAGAACAAATGGCTCTCTTAGACAGAGGCCATAGATTCATTTGGGGCTCTTGGCCTTTAGTGTCTGGAAAAGGAGCTAGAACAGCAAAGGAGAGTGAAAGGCCCAGCCAGCCAGGGAAGCGAGGGACGAAAGCATTCTAGGAGGAGGGAGCAAGCCACCATGTCCACTGCTTTGGGACAAGACCTGCCATTTGCACCCCAACCAACAGGACGGAACTATCAGTAGCCTTGGAAGGAAGAGGCTTTGGGGACAGCAACCTACCCGGAGCAGCGTCAGCAAGGAATGAGAAGGGAGGAATTGGAGGCAAGTGTTCTTTCCTTCTTTATTTTTTTCTGGTACCGAGGACTGAACCCAGGGTCTTCCCAAGACTGAACCCACTGAATTTACACCCTCAGCCCTTTTAAAATTTTGAGACAGAGTCTTGCTGAGTCCCTTGGCCCCCTGGGCTGGGCTCAAATTTTCAGTCCTGTCCTAGCCTCCCAGAGTGCTGGGATTACAGGCATGTGCCACCAGGCCTGCAACAGGCAGGAATTCTTTTGGGGAACTCTGCTATAAAGGGCTCAAAGGAATGGTGACAGCTGCAAGAAAACGTGAAGGTGGGAAAAGGCACATTTAGGAGGCATTTATGCCATGCCTGTGGGTGAGCATCCCTGGGGAGAAGAAAGCGGTGATGCAGGGGAAAGAGGGACAGTGGCCAGCGCCATGCTCTTGGGCAGGGCATGTCAGAATGCAGGACCAAGGGTAGCAGTTACACGAACAGGGCGCCCGTGGCTCGTGTGTGCTCCGAACTCAGCAGACTTTTGGTAGATGCCAGTTTGCAGGAAAAGGGACTTATGTACAGTGCACAGAGAGGCTCAAGGCTAAGAAACAGTGCCCACCAATGAGTCACCAGGTGACCACCAGGATGCCTGCTCATCTTAGTCTGTCTGGTGCTGTTGTGTCCCAGGCACCAGGGTCATGCCTGGCCTGTGCTTGGTGCTCACTAAACATTTGCTGGAGGAATAAATGCCTTAGGGAGACAGGGGCTGGTGTAGAAATGTGTGATTACAATCACCACTCTCATCATCCCCAAACTCACTCATCTTGTGGAACTGGAACTTTGTACCCTTTGAGCAAGTGTTCCCAGTGTCCTCAGACACCCTCTACTCTCTGCTTCTCCGAGTTTGACTATTCTGTTTTATTTTTTTCCTGCCTCACAGATTTTGACTATTCTAGATTCTATGTATAAATGAGATCACACAGTATTTGTCTTTCTGTCTCGGGCTTATTTCACTTAACATGAAGTCTTCCTGGTTTATGTTGTTGTGAATGTCAAGATTTTCCTCTTTTTTTTTTTTAAGGCTGAATAGTATTCTCTTATGCATACTCATACACCTGACATTTTCATTATCCATTTGTCCACCGACAAAGCATTCGGGTTGTTTTTGTATCGTGACTTTTGTGGATTATGCTGCAGTGGACACAGGAGTGCAAACATCTCCAGGCCCCGATTTCAATACTTTTGGATAAACACCCAGAAGTGAGGAGGGTGGATCACATGATAATTCTGTTTTTATTGTTGTGAGGACCTTCCATATAGTTTTCCACAGTGGCTGTGCCATTTTACATTCCTGCCAAAGCAGACAAAGTTTCCAGTTTTTCCATATCACTGATTATCTTTTGGATTTTTGGTAACAGCCTTCCTTACAGGTGTGAGGCGATACATCATTGTGGTTTTGATCTGCATTGCCCTGATAAGTGATCCTGAGCATCTGTTAGTTATTTATTGGTTTTCTCTTAAGAAATGTCCATTCAAGTTCTTCGTTCCACTTTTAAATTGGATTGCTTTCTCACTGTCGAGTTGTGTGAACTTCTTGTGTGTTTTGGCTATGAACTCTTTATCAGATGCACGGCTGGCCAAAATTTCCTATTCTTCCGTAGCTTGTCACTTCACTCTGTTGACCGTGTCCTTTGCTTGGTTCCTGTCCCGTCTTGCTCCATCTTACAGGAATGGGCTGAGCTCCTGCACTGTTGAAATCTGCCCACACTACACACGGCTGACTGGCCTAGAGGAGAATCAGCTTGAAGTTCAGGAGCACAGTCCAGAGTGGGAGTCCACTGTGCTACACTGCTTTTGCCCATGTGCTGCCATCTTCCTGTGTCCTTGGGAGATGAGTTCCAAGACCCCCACGGCTATCAAAATCCAAGGATGCTCGAGGTCCCTATATTGAATAGCACAGTACCTGCACAGAATTTATACAATCCTCCCATAGACTTTATTTATTTATTTTTTTTTTTTTTGGTGGTGCCGGGGATCGAACTCAGGCCCTTGTGCTTACAAGGCAAGCACTCTAATCACTGAGCTAAATCCCCAGCCCTGTCCCATAGACTTTAAATCATCTCTAGATTACTAATAATCCCTCCTGCAGTGTAAATGCTATGTAAATAGTTGTTACACCATATCGTTTAGGGAATAACAACAAAGAACAAAGCTTATACATGTTCAGAACAGGTGCATTTTTTTTTCAGTGAATAGTTTTGATCCTCATTTGGCTGACTACATGGATGGGGAACCTGCAGATAACAAGGGGGACTGTGTGGCTGGTTTTCTTTTTGGTGCTGGGGATTGAACTCAGGGCCTTGTGCTTACTCTGACCACTGGGCTAAATCCCCAACCCCAAGGTGTGGCTGTTCCATACATTCTCTTCCTCCTCCCTTTCTCCATCAACCTCATTCCCAGAGAGGACCTGCACTGGGAAACTGAGACAATCTGCAGGGACTCTGTCACCTCCTGTCCCTCTGCCCACACCTGCTGCCTCCCTCTTGCCACCATGGCTGAACTGGTCACTCCCTTTAAGGCCACCCTGAATTTGCATACTAAATTTTACCGCTCTCACCTACTCCAACTTATTGCTCCACGATAGCTTTCCCTCTTCCCCAAATCGCTAAACTTTCTTTCTGTCCAGCGCAGAAACAAGTTGTGATTTCTGCCATCCTAAAATCCCCTCTGCTGATCGCACATCTTTAACCCACCTCCCCAGCAAGCTCTTATCAACTCCACATTACTAAGGCAATATCCAGGCCGCTGGAAACTTCTTCTGAGAACGGATAGGTAATTAATGTTTTAGGCTTTGCAGGCCGGCCACTAAGTCTCTTTTGCAGCTACTTAACTCTGTCCCTTTTGTGTATGTGTGCATGGTACTGGGGATTGAACCTGGGGCACTACCACTGAGCCACATCCTCAGCCCCTTTTATTTTTTGGGGTGCTGGGGATTGAACTCAGGGCCTTCTGCTTGCTAAGCAAGTGCTCTACCCCTGAGCTAAATCCCCAACCCCCAGCCCTCTTTATTTTTGACACAAGGGACTTGCCAAATTGCCTAGGCTGGCTTTGAAATTGCGATCCTCCTGCCTCAGCCTCCTGAGTAGCTGGGATTACAGACATGCGCTGCCACATCCAGCTCAACTCTATGTGCAAAAGCAGCCATGGGCGACTCATAAACAGGCATGGCCGTGTTCCCTCAAAAAACTTCACTTACAAAAAGATGGAAGGCCAGGTTCGGTCAGTGGGCTGCAGTTTGCCAATCCTGTGTTGAAGTGAATTGTTTGTCCTGATTTTAGAATCTTAATTAGAGCCAATCAAGGCCTGCAAAACTAGATTGGCTTTAAGTTTCCTTCACCTCCCAGCATAAGCACTTCCCAGATTGCATCCCGCTGCCTCTCTCCTAGCAGCTGGCGGTCTGACTCTCCCTCCGTCCAGAAGCACAGTCTTCCTGGGGACTCTGAGTCACTGTGCCCTTGTCTTGGTCCCAAGGCTCAGGCTTCAGATTCCTTTCGCTGTCTGCGTCTCTGCTCTCTTGGCTCTGTCAACCCCCTGAGGACTCCACAGTCCAGGGCTCCGGCTGAGTCTCTCCTGACTTCCTGTTGCAGCACCAGCTCCTCTCTGCGCTCTCGGACATACCGTAGTGGAGTAAGATCTGCCCCAGCTTCCTCCTCCTCGTCCTGCTTCACAACTGGTAGCTCCACTTCTTGTCGCTCCTTGACCATGGAGCTTCCTTGTTGTGCTTTAACCTGTCACCCGAGGGCGACCCCTTGTTCTGCGCTGCTCCACCTGTTTGAACCACTTCTGGGCAGCTGAGGTCACGCCTGTGTGACCCGGCTGCCTTGGCTTTCTGCGATTGCCCCATTTCAGACTAAACTCAGCTTGGCGACCAGCCTGAGCCTGCGGATGTCTTCCGTGTCTCTCCTCTGCCCCAGAGTAGAAGCCAAAGCCCCCGAGAGCTCTTGGTGAGCTGGCCGCTCTCTGCCCTTCCCATCATGCCTCCACAGGGTGAGCCAGGGCTTTCCACTGGCTTGTCTACATTTGAAAGCACTGCCCTACCCCAGGACCTTTGCTCTTCTTTTCCCTCTTTCTGGAATGTTCTTCTGGATTCATGTGATTCGTGCCCTGTATTTATTTAGGTTTTTGCTCACATATCACCTTCTGATTTAGCCCTTTTCTAACAACTCTATTTAAAATTTCAAGCCTGCATCAAGCTCTCTGCTTACCTACTTCTTTTATCCCACCATCTGGCAGTATTACTTACTTTGCAAATTGTTAATTTCCCCCCTAAAATTTATGCTCATGTTGTCTCTTTGCTCACTGCTTTATTCCCAGCACTGCGACTAGTACAGGGAACAAAATAACTACTCAATAAAGGGATGTCACCGAATGACTGAGAGACAGGATTCTGGGATTGTGCAGAGCGCCTCCCTGGGAACATCACAGCTCAGCCCAAACCGCAGGTGGGGCCGCGCAGGCAGCACTCACTGCCTGATGCTGGACACACATCATGGGTGTTAACGGGGGCGAAGGCTGATGTTAACACATTGGCTAACACACGATTGCGAGGCGGCCATTCTGTTTCCCTGGGTCACAGCCGCAGCCACGGCTCTGCACAGACGATGTTTTCTGGAGCACGGAGCTATATCTCTGTTCTGTAGGGTGCCTGTGCGCCCACACATTTCCTGGATTTGTATATTAAATTGCAACTTTCAATCCTCGACAGGCTGGAGGCTGCCAAATGGTTGCAGGCTCCGCCTGGTGCCTTCCCTCCCTTGGGAGGCATACGCTAGGGGTGCAATATTTAGTTTTCCCAGCCGTCGCTCCCAGGCAGTCTCCAGAGTGCCGTCCGTCTTCAGAGCTTCCTTGGCAAGAAACCGCGGATCCCTGTGCGGTTGCATCCCGCCCCTGCGGCCATCATACTAGGTCTGCGCTCTGGAGTAACACCCGGCCACCAGGAATCACGGCTGCAGGGGCACTGGCTTGGCCAAGAGCTGTGCTCCAGCCATTCAGATACGACCCTGTTTCTTGCTTTTCTTCTTTCTGTTTCGTGACCCTGGGGCCTCCAAACTAAGCTACATCCCCAGCCCTCTTTCATATTTTTAAAATTTCGAGACAGGGTCTTGGTACGTCACCAAGTTGCCCATGCTGAGGTCGAATTCACGGTCCTCCTGCTTCAGCCTCCCAGAATGCAAGAATTACAGGCATCTGCCACCAGTCCAGCTTCCTTTTTCTTTTTACCATGCCCCTTTTTCCTTTTTCTTTCTTATACTACCTCTAGTGACTGAGTGCTCAGCCTCCTCCCCACCCCTGGTGGAGGGACCCAGAAGGTCTGCATTCTGACTCTGTTCCCTGCTATTTTGTGACCTTGCCAGACTACCTAAACTGGGTCTCAGTTTCCCCATCTGTATAATGGGCTTCAATGCCTGTAACTTACAACTTCCCATGGCTTTCAAAGAATGGAAAAGTTCTAGAGGCTTTGGTAAGTATGAGAGTTAAATTGCACCCCATCATAACACACGACTTCATCCAGTCTAGAAATGCTTTTAAGCAGAGATTTCCAATGAGCCAGCAGCACTTTGCTAGTCAGCCATCTAGTAAGTATCAGTATTGTAATCAGGGGGCGCCCTTGGAGGGGTCTTTACGTACGGGCTGGCATTCATGGGGTGGGGTGTGTGTGCTCAGGGGTGTTATAAGCTGAAGCATGCAGAGTTTCTGGCACCTGAGCTGGGACTGCCAAAGGACCCTGGAGAAGGGCGTAATTTTGCTCCAGCTGCACCATATCTGTGTGAACTGTGTGTGAAGAGCCGTGTGGCAGGCTCAGCTCACAGCCTGAAGGGCGGTGCCCGGCCAGGAGGGGAGGAGCCTGGGGTTGCCCCACTGACTCCAGCCCAGCCCCTCTGCACCCTCTGCTCTGTCAGAGCACCTGTACCTTGTAGCCTTGGATGTCTCCGTTCTGGCTCTCCAGAGGGGGTGGCTCCCAAGTCACATCCAGCTGTGTGGCCGTGGCGCCATGGATGGCCACATTCCGGGGAGCTGCCGTGGGCACTGAGGGGCACGGAGGGTGGTGAGTGAGTAGACTCTGGGGAGAGGCAGGTGGCTGGGGCGGGATGGACCCCGGAACCTCGTATCTCTCCCGGGCGGACCTCATGGGGCCAGGAGAGGCTGAACTCAGGGGCACGGCCAACAGGCAGCACTCACCTGCCTCGCCGACAAAGACCTCCTGGGGGGCGCTCAAAGGCCCTTCACCCACCGCATTGTACACACTCATCCGGATCTCGTACCGCCTGTGCTTGTTCAGGTCTGTGGGGGAGGGTGGAGGAGAAGGAGGACAGAGGTCATTGCTCCTGCTGTTGGCACCCCCTCTGGGGACTGGAGATTGTGGGAGAGTGACGAAGTGGCCCTGAAACTCCAGTCCCCTGTGCGAAGGATCAGCGGAAAACAGGTCAGAGGTGACGCCCAGAGGGACCCTCAGGCTCCCACTCTGCCAACCTGGACACGTGAGATGCTGTTGTTGGCTGGCCTCCTGGCTTAGGTGACCACACAGTTTATTGTCCAACTGGCCAATTTGGGGACTGGAAAGGACACTATTAACATTTACACTGGGACAACTGGTATAAACCTGAACTGCCCTCGGAATCCCAGAGCAGACCACAGGCCCTCCCTGACTGTCTTCTTTCCCACCATGGGGCATGTAAGTGTTCCCAGCCTGTCCCCACTAACCAGCTCTTACTTTTGTTTTATTTTTTTGGTTCTGGAGACTGAGCCCAGGGACTCGAGGGCTAAACATGTGCTGTAGCACTGTGCTGCACTCCTAGTCCCGCTAGTTTTTTTCACAGAGGTGCTTAGCTCTAGAGGGGAGGGTCTTGTTGGAGGTGAATTCTAGGTTAAAAAGCCCCGTGTATCACCAAGTTTAGGGTGCTTGGGTGAGGATGCCTGCAAGAAGCTGGAAGAGGGAAGCTGCTCAAGAAAGGGGACCCCCTTACTGCAGGTGGGAGATGTAGTCCCTGCTCCCAGTGAGCACCTGACTGGAAGGAGGAAGGGCCTGGGATCTTTCCCATCACTAACCCCCAACCCGGCCCTTTGCCCCTCTGTACCCCTTCTGCCAAAGCATCCTCAACCTTGTAGCCCTGGATGTTTCCATCCCGACTGTGCAGAGTCTCCCACCCTCCGTACCCTTCTCTCCCTGGCTCTCTCTCCTCCTTCTTCCCCAGGATGGAAGCCCTAGCCTCAGACAGGACACAGTGAGGTAGCTGCACTGGCTGGTTGTCTGTGCAGCCCGAGCTGAGGCCCTTGAGCCAAGCCCTGGGCTACAGGGAGGACCTGCTGGGGCTTTGGCACTAGAGAAGGACAGGGCAAGCTGCACGGGGACACAGCTGCTGGAAGCCAAGGCTGTCCAGCTGACCTGCCCAGTGCCCACTGCAGGAGGGGCCTCGGATAGGGAGACACAGCTGGGCCGTGCCATGCCTTTGGTACAGTGAGATGGGCAGCAGCTACTTGAATGCCTGCCCACCCACCTGTATTGTCTAACAGCTCCCACTGCAAACACTGGTTGTCATGGTACCCCCCGCACCGCACCCCACATGAGGCTGTGGGCTCCCTTTCCACACAACCTCCCCCACAGAGGGCAGGCCTGGAGGAGACTTGCCCGAAACCAGCCCTGCTCGGTGTGTTTGAGTCCCATGTCGAGGGCCCCTCTGAGCCGGGGGCAGGTACCCTCAAGGACTCACTCCTGTTTCCCAGGAGGCTTGGGCTGCTGAGGGGCCACCATGCAAGGAGACTTACTGTCCAGCTCGTACTGCGTGAGGCTGGGCCGGCTCAGGTTCCGCATGGAGTACAGGGCTGGGGTGGGGGAGCGGGAGGCACCAGAGGGAGACAGCAGACAGAGGCGATTAGTGCACACACACAGTCCCCCGAAAGCCCCCCACTGGATGCGGAGTGATGGGGCAAGGGGGTGGGTGACTGAGCAGGCAGGGGAGACAGTTTCCAGATTCTTGGTGCTGAACCGGTGGCCAGGATGGGAGTGGGGGGAAAGGCAGCTGCAGGATACCATTGTCCCCTCCAGGTATACACTAGTCCAAGGTCACAGGGAGCCCTGGGGACAACTCTGAGAGACCTTCTAGTCCCAACTCACTCCCTTGTCTCCAGGTGGAAGCCCCTGGAAAACCACCATGAAATACTGGAGTCATTAATTTCCTCATATGAACCAGAAACAATTTTACTACCAGGAAATATGACTGTATTACACACTCGCTGTATAAAATCACAGCCACAGCACAAGTTGACCAAAAAAGATACATATGAAAACAACGCACGCCGTTGGATCAAGTACCTCCGAGATTTTCTGTTAATAACCCTTTGCTACACGTTCAGTCATTTCGTCGTCGGCTAACACTCGCCCGAAGACAAGGCACGAGAGCCTTATGAGAATGATGGGAAGAAGCAGCGTGGTGGAGAGGAGCACCCTAATCCTGTGCTCGCCCCTTTCCTGACTGCTTCCTCCTCTCCTCCAAAACCAACATGGAGCCCTTCAGAGTCGCTACCCGTAGCGTGTCTGCTCCCAACTGGCCTTCGATTCCACCCCAGCCTGCCTCGTTGGCTTGGCCTCCCACTGGCCTCCCTGTCTTGTCTCCCAGCCCCCTTGGTCAAGCCACCAAAGCGTCCTAACCCAGAAGTCCAACCAGAGCCTTCCTAGCTGTGACTCCCGGCACCCCCTCCCTGGGATTTTTGGGCCTCTCTGCATGGATTCCCAGGGCCCCGGACAGAGAAGCGAGGTCTCCGAGGACCTCGAGAAGCCTCACACGCTGCTTGTGGGGGAAACCTGGCCTTCGAGGCTGTTGACCCCTCACACACCACATGCCGAGCTCTCCTCATCCCTGCACCCAGGGAACCTGGACCCATCCTGTGTTAGTACCGATGCCAAGGAGTCCTTCCCTGACCCTGGCTGTCCTGGACTGCCCCGCCCCCCAGCTGTCAATGGCCTTAGGAGAACCTGTGATAACTACTCAGCCATTAGACACACAAGGAGGCAGGCAGGGCTGCTGGTTAGGGCACTCCAGGAAGCCAAGAGCTCTGGAGCAGGGAGGTAAGAGTGCTACTCACAGGTGAGCTCAGCCCACTTGGCCCCGGGGTTGTTGATGCCTCGAAGAGTGAAGCCCCTCAGCGCTTCGTACAGCAGCTCCCGGTACCGGATGCGGAAGCCCAGAAGGATGCCATTGACCTTGTCCTCGGCTGGTGGCTGTAGGGTGACAGGTAAGAAATGTGGAGGAGCCCTGGACCATAGTCACTCCGCTCTACCTTCTCTCCCTGTCGTGCCTCCCCGTGGCCCCAGAGCAGGACCTGAGTTGCAACCAGGAAAAGAAATCAGGAAAACCAGGAGCATTTTTAATTCACAAAACATTTCCAATAAGGCTGCTGCATCACTGCAGCGTTCTTTGGAGGTAGAGAAGGGCAGGAATCCATGTTGTCCTCCTCAGAGAGAAAGACAGGCTCAGAGATGGTAAGGCACTTGTCCCTGGTCACACAGCATCAATGGGGCCTGAACACTCAACTCTAGACACCCGAGCTGGGCTTTGTCCAGAAACCCACCACCTCATCTCCAGCCTCCCCAGGGCTGCTGATCCCTGCTCGCCACCTGGCCAACACTTCCTGGCATTTTTTTTTTTTTTTCTTCTTTTGTCGGGGGAAATGCTGGGGATTGAACTCCAGGCCTTGCAATTGCTAGGCAAGCACTCTACCACTGAGCGAAATCCACAGCTCCTTCCTGGCATTTTCTGTAAGCTAAAGCTCTCTCCCTACTCTTCAGGCGAATGCATACTAGGCGAATGCATCTGCTTGTGCTATCTGCCTATCATCTTCTCCTTTGCTTTCTGCTCCCGTCCACAGCCTCATTGAAGAACAGGGCTTGGGAGAAGCTGGGAACTACTTTTTATGACACCTCTTTTAAAAGACCTGCAGAAATGGTTCAGCCTTTTATTAGCTCCTTAATTGCTTCCCTGGCTGCTGCAGGCACTGCCCTGCCCCCTTCGCCAGGTCAGCCCCATGGACTCCAGCATCCCCTGGCTTGCACAGCTACAGCAGGTCATTTCTACCTAAGGGGTTGTCCTCTCCAGGAGCTGCATGTCAGCAGCGATGGGCGCAGGCTGGGCCTGCCCTCTGATCCTGAGAAGTCAGGACAGGAGCCTGTGACTGTGGAGCCCTGGCAGGTGACCTGCTGAGCCCAGGGTGGGCTTCGGAGGGCACGGGAGGGTGCCAAAAGGCAGGACACTTGGGCAGCCTGGTCTCTGATGTTTCCTGTGGCTGTTTCCCATGTCCCCTCAGAGTAGGCTGTGCCTACCATGGATTGGGCAGCTGGAGGACAGAGGAAGAACTTATTTCTCTACCTGAATGAGGGGTTCCCACTCATGGTGATGGGCAGAGGCTGGGTCTGGGCTTCACGGGGACTCAGGGGGCCCTGGATTCCCAAGCACTTTTCTGCCACAGATTTGGTAGACCTAGGTTAATAAACTTGACCCTGCCACTCACAGAGCTGTGTGAACTGGGGCCATGCACAACCCCTTCGGCATCTCTGTCCTCATCTGCAGTAGGGGAGGTGGTGCTTGCCAGATGTGATTCTCTGGGGAGGAGAATAGCTGTGTGCACATGTGTGTGCATGTGTGTATGGAGAACGTTCTGTGTTGCACACACTCCAGGATTTCTCATGCATTTCTGTGTGCTCTGGGGTGCCCAGGCAGCCCACCGGGGACGGCTGGCTTTCTGGTCCCAGAGCACAGCCTGTCTGAGTCCCTCGGGGAAATGGGCCCATTCTGTCGGCCCAGCCTACCTGCCATCGGATCAACACGGAGGTGGTGGTGTGGGGCGTCACTGAGAGGATGGTGGGTGCCTCGTCAGGGGCTGCAGAGAGAGGCAGGCAGGTGGGACCTGGGCACTGGAGATTCAGCCCCACCCAGAGCCCACCGGACCAGGTTCTGCTGACTTGGGGCTTGGGACTGACAGGCAGATCCCTCTTATGTCACCCTGCAGGCTTGGCAACCCAACTTCTACAGAACAAAGGGCCAGTGTGGAGGGAGAGATCTGAATCTGGCTGAACCCAGTCACAGCCTCTCTGGATGCCCATCTCCTACTCCCCAGCAGCCTTCGGGATGTCAGCAAAGCAATGCACTTGAGTGCCAGGCCCAGTCTAGGTCCTGAGTCCCTGGAGAGGACCCTGTGGCCTAAGCCTCCTGAGGACTGTGCTCTGGAGGGGAAGGCCCCAGCAGCCCAGTGTCTGCTCGCGTTTGGAGGCCTCTCCCCCCAGCGCCCAGGAAGCAACCGGCCAGTGGCTGGAGACCCATGTGGGGAGGTGCACTGACCAGCCTGCAGCGTGGTCAATGACTCTGACTCCTCGCTGAACTCGCTGTCTCCGATGTCATTGGTCGCCTTCACTCGGAACTTGTAGGACGTGAAGGGCTTGAGCCTGTGGAGGGAAGTGGTGTCCTATGACCAGGTGTCCCTGAAGATCCTGCTCCAGGCCTCCACCAGGGAGTCCCACTGCTCTACTCTTGCTTGGGGAAAGGAGGTCGAGGTGCTGACCTACCACACAGGTGGTAACATCGAGGCTCAGAACAAGCTCCACTACAAAAGGCTCAAAATGGTGCCGGGTGCTGGGGTCCTGAGTCCCCAGGCCAGACCCCAGATCATGCCTCTGGGGTGTCTTTAGTGGCCATATATCCCCAGGGAGAAATGTCTACCCAGGCCCCACCTCAGAGGCCAGGCAGCTGCAGTGGCACCCAGATTTCCCTCTCTCAATCTCCCCTTGCGAGTTGCCCTTCCTTTCCTGAATTTAGTGAATTTAGGAGGGCAGAAGTGCCCAAGAGAGAACCAGACTTGTCTCTATCAGCCTCGTTTCCTCCCAGCAAATGTCTTTCTTCTTGACTTATGGGGGTGGAGGAGGTGGGGAGGAAAGGATTGCTCAAACTTCGGGTCACATCAACTGGAATGTAAAAAATATAGCCACCAGGTATTAAATTGAAGCCAGAGTTTCAGAGTGAAGCTCTGCTCCCCTATTAAAGATGGGAGGAAGCTGCTGGCTGGCTGGGGAGAATCACTAATGAAGGATGGGAAGCGCTTCACTACAGGGGGAACACTAGGCTCCAGAAATAATTAAGAGGCAGCCCTAATGGGGTTCCTGCAGAAGGGGAGCAAGGGAGGTCAGGATGGAGCTGGAGGGGATGAGAATGGATGGGAGTCCTTGAGGGTGGGGCGAGCCGAGGAAGAGCTGGGGGCCAGGCTGTGGGGCTCTCAGAAGGCCCCCTATCCCTAGGAGGGGGACCTTTGCTGGTGCCCATCCTGGCTGCGGGAAGGATGTGAGACGCTGGCGTGGACCCCGCCTCACCTCTCCACAGTGAAGCTGGAGGCGTTGTGGCTCACGGAGGCTGAGTGCAGCGTCCACCTGCCGCTGGGCAGCTCACGGGTCTGGATGGTGTAGTAGCGCACCGGGGACAGGCCATCACTGCCTGGCTCCCAGGAGAGCAGCACGCTTCGCGCCTTCACATCTTCCTGCTGTACCACAGGCTTGCTGGGGGGCTGTGGGCGGTCTGGAGAGGGAGTGACAGGTCAGGCGTGCAGCTTGGGGTGGGGTGGAGGATGGGCTTGGGCACGGCCCCTAGTAAGGACCACAGTGAAGAAGTACAAATGTCCCAGCACCTTTACTCCTGCCTGTGACAACTTGGAGATGGGACCAGCACTACCCCTGACTGAGGGGGAATGAGCTGTGGTTCCCTCTATGAGAATTCACTTCATACCACACCCTTGTGTGCCTTCCTCTCTCTCCAGCCTCCCATCCCCATTGCCCACAGCAGAGATGCTTAGTCTCAGCATCGCCAGCACCTGGACCGGATGATTCTCTGTGGCGGGTTGTCCTTGCATTGTAGGGCATTTAGCACATGCCTGAACGCTTTACCTACCCAGTGCTGGTAGCACCTTTCCAGCGTTGTGACAACCAGTGTCCTACTGGTTTTTCCTGGAAATGCTTCCCAGGAAATCACTTTGGCACCAAGCAGGAGGCTCGGGCTGCTTCTGCAGAACCCAGCTCAGATAAGGGACCAGCAGGGAGTGACAGCCAAGACCCCAGGGTGCCACCCTGACCGTCACCCACCCGGACAAAGCCAGGGGTAGGAGGTGGTCATAGGTCTTCCTTTAGAAAGCCAGAGCAGAATGGGGTCCTGGGGAAGGGAACTCTCAGCTCAGCTCAGCAAGTCTACAGACCCCTGGCTGGCTTTGGCCCCAGAGATCACAGGCTACTTTCTATTTTCCATTCCAGAGCAGGGCAACGCAATTCATAACCAGCCTCCAGCTAGGAGAAGCTCTGAGCACCTGGATTGCTGGGGCTACTGCTCGCCTGAACCCCCAGACCTCCCCAGCTCCTGTGGCAGTCACCTCTCTTCTCGGTGGTCACTACCAAGGCCTCGGCGGCCTCTCCCCATCCTTTGCGGGTCTGAGCCGTGATGCGGAACAGGTAGACAGATTCTGGCTTGAGCCCGGCGGCCGTGTACTGGCGGGCACTCGGTGCCAGCACTTCCACTGTGGCGGTGTTGGCTGTGGTGGCATTGAGCCGGTGTGTGATCTGGTAAGCTGAGGGCAGGAAGGAGAGGGCCGAGCTGGGAGGCGGGGTAAGCTGCCCCCACTTGGGTCGTGGCTTGTCACTCCTACATCTTCACCTGCCACCTGGGGAGTGTGGGCTGTTGAGGGGCATGGACGGGGCTGTCTGCACAGTGATCCCATGTCAGCCCAATGTCAGGAGAATGAGGCTTGGAGAGGGCAGGCCGGCTGCTAGGAAGTGTCTGAGTTGGACTCCTAGCCCGAGTCATTCTAATCTAAAGCACATGACTTTCCCCCATCTACTGTCTTCCAAGGTGTGAACAAGTCCCCAGAACAGGTGCAGCTCATTCCAGCCACTCTCTGTGTGTGTGTGTGTGTGTGTGTGTGTGTGTGTGTGTATCCTTTATTGTATTTTATTTAAAATTTTTTTTGAGATGGAGTCTCACTACGTTGCCCAGGCTGTCCTTAAACTTGCGATCTTCCTGCCTCATGCCCCTGAGTAGATAGGAATAAGTGTGTGTCACTGCTCCTGGCCATGCTGTCATTTAAAGTGGAGGGGTGGAGGCTATGGGGGAAGCAGACTTGCTCAAGTTCACCAAGCGGCTGCCTTCAGGCTGGGTGTGTATGTCGGGGGCCAGAGGCTTCTGGTCCTCAGCTTCCCTCCCCGTGTGTTAACTGTTTGTGAGCAGTGGGCGTGTCCGTGTGTCCGTGCTGAGCTGGCTGGTGTGTCCTCGCTTGGCCACACTGAGGAACAGCAGTGAGGCTTATGAAATGGCAGCTGGCTGGCACTGGGGCATTCAGAGGCATGAAGCCAACCGAGGGTCCTTAAGGTATCTGAACTTGACCTTGCCCTCTAGCGCATAATGTTATAAGCTGAAGCTTCTAGCAGGAGTACTAAGACTCTGATTCCATTATGAAGGACATGTGGACACTTCCTGGACCTAGTCTGAATTTGCCCCTTTATACCTTCTGCCTCGCCTCCTTCCTGCAGATAGGGCCCAGTAAAGGCACGAGCTTACCCAGGATGATGCCATTGGGGGCAGCGGGGGGCTGCCAGATCAGCCTTACTGATGTGGTCCTCACTTCCGGGAACAGGATGCCCATGGGTGGTCCTGGGACTAGAGGGGACAAAGGAGAAGAGGCTGATAGTGGGGTTGATGCCCTCCAGCAGGGCAGCCCAGTGGGGTGGAAGGTGACTCACTCCAGCTCAGTGAATGTTCGTGGCATGCTGCTTCATGCCTGGCACTGGGTTAAGAGCCAGGGATACAATCATGAAATCAGTGAGATTTGCACCCTCAAAATAAGGGTTATTTCACAGAAACTAGAAGGTAGAATGGAGTTTCCACCCTTAAAACAGGCATTATTTGGCAGGGACCCAAAGCTCCACCTTCCTTGGGCTCAACATCTGTGTACACAGTCAGTACCTGGTAAATGGGTCCTGCCCTGAGTCCACGCTTTAGAAGGCGTGCTCTGACTTCCTCCTACCCACTGTGTGAGATGGCCATGGGGCATGCCATGCCCACCCTGAGCTGCATGACTCTCCCCTCTAGAGCTCTCTCTACAATCCTGGGATCCTGGAATTCCCTGCCTAGACAGCTCCCAGGGTCTGTTCCCCAGATCTCCCTCTGCAGGACAGACTGTGCCCCTGGACCCAGGGATGGCCGGGGGCAACTGTTTTGGGAGGTGGATGGAGACTGAACGATGTGAGGGAGAGGAGAGTGTGGGCAGGGGTGGGGATGTACACTGCTGCACAGAATGCCGAGTATGAGATTCCTAAGCCTGAACTGGGCCTTCCAGGTCATTATCTGGGTCCATTTGTCAAGACAGGAGGATAGAACATATTTAATTTAACAGTTCATTAGCTTGAGTTATAACTTTAGAATTTACAGACAAGTGGTATTTGGACTTCCTTCTGCACTCTTGTCTGGATCCCACAAATGTGGGTGATGGGCCTGATGTGGGAAGTGGGGAAGGGAGAGCAAGGACCGTGAGTTCTGCTGTAGGGATGAAGGCCAACAATGGGCTGGTGTCATTTTGTTTCTTTGTTTTTTTCCGGTACTGGAGAATGAACCTAGCTTTTCACACTAACATGCATCCGCAGCCCTTTTTTATTTTGAGTCAGGGTCTCACCAACTCACTATGTGACCCAGGCTGGGCTGGAACTTGCCACATTCCTGCCTCAGCATCCCACAGAGCTGGGATTATAAATGCACACTACCATGCCTGGCTTGGTGTCACTATTTTGCAAACAGGACCAAGAGGCCCATGCCTGGTGGGGGGTGGATCAAGGCTTTTTCCTTTTCACAGACTTTACCCAAAGCAAACTTGCCCCAGGTGAGAAAGAAATCAAAATCGCAAAGTAGCTGTTCTGTATACTTGTCCTGGAAAGAGACCAAAAGATGGACACGGATGTCTGGCCTGTCTTCCTTACGGATCCAGGGGCTGTGCAGCGGGGCTGGTGGCCCCTAGGGATCTGTCCCCCGTGGGAGAAGCCAAGGCTTGGTGGGCAGGAGGCAGGTGGCCCTCCAGCGCCCTGGCCCTCTGGGATGCCGACTCACCGTCGTCCAGTGTGCGCTCCAGGATGGGTGGGTGGCTGGGGCTGCCGTCACCGATGCGAGTGAAGGCCAGCACCTGCACCTCATACAGCACGTACTTGCCCAGGCCGGTGAGCTGTGCGCTGCGGGACGCATTGCCTTCTACCAGCCAGAAGCGGGGCTGGGAGTCTGAGTCCTTCTCCTTGTACCTCACCTGCAGGGTGAGCACGGGAGAGACCTCAGGCTGGGCCTCACCGCGACAGTACCTGGGCATCCTGCCCTGGTGTGGGGACAGGACAGGCAGACTCGGTTCATTCCAAGGGGGCTCAGGGTAACTGCAAAGCTAGTGTACTGCAGGGCTGGGGACAAAGACAGACCCAGCAGCAGAGCCGGAAGACTCCTCAGAGAGCGCCCAGCTGAGAAGAGAGGCCCAGAGAGGGAATGTGACTTGCTGAAGGTCACACAGTTAGAAGCAGCAGTGACGGAACATCAACCTGCATCTCCTAGTTGCCAGGCCGGAGCTGGACCCGGCAGCAAAGCACAGATTGAAAGAAAAATTCTAGAACAGAATGGAAACTGCTGTGGTCTGGATTTCGGTCTTTCCCCAAGGGTTGGTGTGTGGGAGCTCGGTCCTCAGATGTAGGACCTGATGCAGCCTTGAAAAGTGGGGGCTGGGGAGGCCTTCGGGTCACAGGGCCCTGACCATGGAGGGATTAAGATGGTTCTCAGCTGACCCCTGGGGATTTCCGGTGGGCCCCACTCAGCTCTCTCTGGCTTCTCATCTGGAGATGTGAGTGAGACAGGATCACTTGCCCCACGCAAGCTGTTGCTGTCATCTACAATGATGGGACACAGCTGAGAGGGCCCTCACCAGAGCTGAGTCTGTGCAGGCACCACGTTTGTGAGTCTCCTACACTGTTAGCTAAATAAAGCTCTTTATTTATAAGTTAGCCTGTCCTAGGTATTTTACTATGGTAATGAAAGCTGACTAACACAAAACCTAAAAGTGGGCCTATCAGAGCCACGAGGTAGGCTGGGGCCACCTGGAAGAGCTGGAGCAGCCCCGAAGACCAGGTCCCCACTGGACACCTCCCCGCCCCTAGGGAGGACTCCCTGGTTGCCGTGGTGACTGGTAGATGGGAAGACGGGCAAATCCCTGTGTTCACTGGAGGAGGCAGAGACCCAGAGGGCGACAAGGACCACACTTTGGATGGGGGAGCCAGGGCAGGGACCCTGCCCTCCTCCTCTGACAACTCACCTTATAGCCCAGCACGAGCCCATTGCGATCGGCCTCAGGGATTTCATTCCAGCGCACGAGCATGCTGCTAGAAGTGGTGGCCAGTGCCGACACATTGGTGGGGCCAGAGGATGGGACTGTGGGGGAACAGGTAATGAGGAGAAGCAGCTGAGGACCCACGGCTGGCCCCACAATGCGGGGAGTGAGCAGCAGGCCACAGGGCTGAGGCAGGAGCCAGCCCCATGTTGCCTGCTCCATGGCCGGAAGCATGGCATGGCTGGTCCCCACAAGGCAAATCACCCTACTCTGATGTCTTCAGGCTTTCCAGTGGGGCTGGGAATGAAGAGGCCACTGAATTTAGAAGGTGCCAGCCAAAACCCACAGGTTGGTAAGCGAGGTGTGGACAAATGAGGGCTGCCCGAGGGTCAGGCCCCCAGAAACTGCTATTAAGTTTCTAGAATGTTCTGAGGGTGATTCCTTCCTTTGAATACCCATCTCGGCCTCCTTCAGGCACCACTGGGTTCAGGATTAAAGCTGAGGGCATGAGGTGGGCGGACTGCCTCATCACCCTGCGGAGACTCCCCCACACCAAGAGTGGGAATGGGCATGGGCAGGGGCAGGTGCTGAGAGATGGGGTACCAGGGCAGGATGCTCAGCAATGGGCTGAGCACACGGGAAGCCGCTCGGGCTGTTTCTGTACCACAGTTTCAGCCCGATGTGTCCCTGGGCAACATCAAGGGTGGAGAGACGGAGTACCTGACTCCCGGGTCCTGCCCAGCACTGCCGGGCTCCAGGGCCCACTCCCGATGGCGTTGAAGGCTTGGACCTGCACGCGGTACTCCGTCCACTCCTCCAGGTCCTCAATGGTGTACTCCCGCTCCACACGGTCCGGCACCACGTGGCTCAGTGTCTTGCCGTGGCCGTCTGACTTGCTGTACTTGATCTTGTAGCCCACCGACTCAGGGTTCCCATTGTATTCCATCTCTGGGAGAGGCTGTGGCACACACAGTGGGCAGCGTGCATGTGGAAGGCTGCCCTGTGCAGAGGACCACCCGGCAGGGGTGGGAACACAGGTCCCTTTCCAGGGGCCTTCCATGAGACCCGTCTCTGTCAGGCTGCCCGCGTCCAGGAGAGGTGTCCCCCAGCCTGCCAGCATGGCTTGGGCCCTGCACGTGGTGCTTCTGTTGGCCCCAAATCCCCATCTGCCCACCCCACATGCCTAGGAGAAGCAGCACGATTCTCCACTGTGTGCGTAGCCAGCTTACTGCCTGCCCAGAGTTGCTTCTGTCCTCTTTCCTCCCCTCCCCTCCCCTCCTCTCCTTTCCTCTCCTCTCTTTTCCTTTCTCTTCAGCCTTTCTTGCCTTCTTGCCATCTCCCTCTTCCCTTTAGCAACAATAGGGATTGAATCCTTGGCCCTTTTTTGTTTTGTTTTTATTTTGTGTCAGGGATTGAACTCAGGGCCTTGTGCTTGAGAGGCAAGCACTCTAACCACTGAGCTAAATTCCCAGCCCCGGCCCTTTTAATTTTGATAAAAGATCTTGCTGAATCACTAAATTGCCCATGTTGGACTTGAATTTGTAATCCTTCTGCCTCAGCCTCCCAGAATGCTGGGATTACAGGCATGAGTTACCATGCTGAGTTTTTTGTTGTTGTTGTTGTTGATGCTGTTCTGTTTTGTTTGTTGTTGTACTGGGGATCAAATCTATATGTACTCACTCTACCACTGAGTTACATCCCCAGTACCTTTGACTTTTTATTTTGAAATAGCATCTTGTTAAATTGCCCACACTGGGCTAGAATTTGAGATTTTTCTGCCTTAGCCTCCGTGAGTGCCGGGATTACCGACTTGTGCCACTGCACCCGCCACGCTGATCAGCACCGCCCCCTGGGCTCTGGCTGTCTTCCTGCCTCAGTTCCTTCACTCAGGTGCCAACACACACTCTACTGAATTGCCTGACACCTGGCTTCCGCTCAGGCTGCCCCTAGCAGCGTGCACAGGAGGAGGAGGTCTCCCACAGCAGGGGCACTGTCATCACCAGTAAGTCCTGCTATCCAGCCATCCTCACTCAGTCTCTCCTGCTGCTTTCTAGGTTCTTTTTCATCTGAGTCTCAGCGAGGGGACAGGCAGATTCCTTTCCTGGCCTTAGGACCAGGCTGAGGCTGTGGTCCCTGGTTAGGGTTGCTGGATCAATCTGGCCTGGCTGGCAGGCAGTGGAGGTGCTCAGTGGGAGCTGTGGCCCGAAGCACGTGTGGGCCGGGAACCCTAAGCTTCGGTCCTCCTCTGATGTGGAGCAGCCCCCGCCTCTCCCATCTGCCTCCCCGGGGGCTCTGGAGGCCCATGCTCCCCACATTCTGACCCACTTTATCCAGCTCCAGCTCCAGCCAGGCCTCACTGCTCACACATACTCCCTCCCACCTGCCTCTCTACAGATGCTTAGTAAAAGGGACTGAGACCATTAACATGGCAACCAATGGGCCTGAGAGCCCGAGATGGGCCTGGAGTAGGGCACCCTAACCAGTAGGAAAAGAAGCAGCCATGTGGTAAGTGGCCTGTGAGGAGCCAAGCCCTGCCTGGCGTGGCCTCTGCCTTTTTGTACCCAAGATCTGAGCTCGTCAGTGTTCGGAAAATGTCACGTGAGATTGGGGAAAATGAGGAGCCAGACGGGGCAGGGTTGGGGCAGAGCGGCAAGTAAGGTCAGAAAACGCTGCCCGTGTCTGCACCCAACACCCACAGTGCCCACCACCACTGGGCTGGGAGGGGCTGGGAGGGGACTCTCGGAAGGGACTGTAGCTACAGACAAGCCGAGTGCCCTTGTAGCCACCGACTCCTTCCCGCAGGCCGTCTGCCAAGAGAAGGGCCATCGTGGGTCCGTGCTGTACCCAGATCACTGAGTGGGGCAGTTTGCGAGTTGTGTTTCTGTAACTAGTAAGAGGTCCCTCATGGTGACAAAGGGGTGCAGGAACTCTTTCAAGCCAGCTCTTTTGATTCTGGAGTCCCAGGTTCTCTCGGGAGCCTTGTCTAAGAATTCTCTCTCTTTTTTTGGTGGTACTAGGGATTTAATCTTGGGGCCAGTGACATACCCAGCCCCTACTCCTGTATTTGTTTTGAAACAAAGTCTCACTAAATTGCCCAGGCTGGCCTGGAACTTTTGATCCTCCTGCCTCAGCCTCTTGAGTAGCTGGGATTGTCTAAGAATTCTTGTTGCTTCACATGCCTCTTGGGATTACTGCCTCATGGGACCACAAAGAGAAACACTGCTGGGGTGGGGCCTAGAGAGACATGGTCTCTCCTGGTCCCCAAACTGTGAGATGGCAGTGTGCTCATGGCTAGGGCTGTGGATTGGGGGTGCAGACTCCCTGTGTTGGGGTTCCAGCCCTGCTGTTAACTAGGGGGTGTGAGAGGATGTTGGGTCTTGGGAAGGTTGTCCAGCCTTTCTCTGCCCCAGTTTCTTCCTCTGCAAAATGGGGACCAGGATCTCTGGGCTGTCATAGGCCTGTTGAGAAAGTCCAAGATTGAATGAAGTACTAGAGCACCTGGCAGGAGAGGAAGCCTGCACTGTCAGCCCTAGTGCCTCCTACAGGTCGTCAGCACACAGGTGCTGTCCCTCAGCCTACTGCCCTGACCTGTGAGAACAGCCTGAGAGCTCAGATCCCTTCTGGTCGCTCTGATCTCAGAAGCAAGCGCCCTTTCTAGGGCATAGCAGGTGACACAGATATGCCTGAGTGTCAGACCCTTGGCATGGGAGCTGTGGGACCAAGGGCAAGTTCCTAACCTCATTGAGCTTCAGTTTTCTTAGCTGTACATTGGGAGGATAAATATGTCTTTTGTAAGATTCCTGAGAGCATTAAATGGGATAAGAAATTTAAAATGCTTGGTGTTTGGCTGTGCTCGGGAAACAGCATTTTCTAGCTCTTCTCATAGGAGATACTTGTTCCTTTGGCTAAGATTATCAAGCACCTAATCGGGTGTGATGGTTAGAGTGAAGTGGCAGTCTGACTGGCTTTGGGATCTGCCCAGACAACTGATGGAACATACTTCTTCCTGTGTCTGGGTGGATGATGGAGGCGTGACCTTGTGGTCTGTGTCTGGTCTCTGGCCCCTTCCTCTCCGGTGCTGCTGCCCTGCTCTGCTTCCCGGCTGCCATGAGCCACAAAGCTTTGCCCTACCACATCTTCTGCTTGGATCCAGCTTGCCATGGACTGAATCCCCTTAAAAGTTAAACCTCTCTTCGTTTAAGTTGTGGGTGTTGGGTATTTTGTCCAGCAACGAGAAAGCTAATACATCAAATAAGTAAAGAAGAGAAGAAAAATTTTAAAAGAATAAAAAGCAAGTAAAGCGACAGGAGCATAGTATCTGAGGCCACAGCAGCGCTGCAGGGTGGTGAGGGCCAAGGGGACCTCGCACCACACCAGGCTTGAGGGAGCCTCACCATCCAGCGGAGCCACAGGCTGGTCTCACTAGCCGTGCGCAGGGTCACGTTGGTGGGGGCCATGTCAGGAGGTGCCTGGAGGGTCTGGATCTTTCTAGAAGGCTGACTGGGTGGACTGGTGCCCACGATGTTCACCTGACGCATGCGGAAGCTGGGCAGGGCAGAGGGGAGGAGTGAGATTGTGAGGGCCGGGCCTCAGGGCCGAACCCCGCTCCACTCCAGGAATTCCTCCTCTCTGCCAGTGTGTTACCTGTAGTAGGTGAAGGGGTTGAGGTCTGGGACCTCCATGGAGCGGGCATCTGGCTCGTTGCTGAGCTGGTGAATCAGCAGCCACTCTTCTCCCTCCCCGACCACGCCCACCTGGAAAAGGGAGACCCTTAGACCTGCTCAGTCTACAGGGCTGGGATGGGGGTGCTCCGGGCCCAGCTCCCAGGAGGCCCCAGGAAGGTCTTGGTCCAAATGGCACCAGCATATTGCCAGGCTGTTAGACACGATGGAGGGGTGGCAGTCTGAGACCACCTGCATCAGAACCATAAAGGACCAGGTTATAAACTCATTCCTTCCTAGGGGCTGCCTCAGATCTTGCCAATCAGAATCCCTGGGGGAGGTGGTGCCAGGAATCTGTGCTTTTAACAAGTTCCCCAGGCGGTTTTCCTAGACACTTGGGGATGCTTCTAAAAACCTGTCTGCTTCTCTGTGTGTATGCATGCGCATGTGGGTATGTGTGTATGCCTGTGTGTGTGTGTGTGTGTGTGTGTGTGGGTGGGTGGGTGCGCATGCGTGTGTGTAACACTAGTGTTGAAATTCTGAATGCTCCTTGATGATTCCAGGGTGCAGTCAGGGCTGAGAACCCCGGGGCTTAAGGATCTGTAGGCAGCACCAGGTTTTTTTTAGCAGCTGGTCACTACCCCAACTGGGGGGGTGTGCCGGGATGTGGGGTGCTCGTACATGCACAGGTGAGGTGGAAGTTGAGGCAGTTTTGGGAGCTGTGGGCATTCTTGGTTTACAGATGGTCTCCAACTTACCATGGCTCAACTCAACAATTTTTTGACTTTATGGCAGTGCAAATTTGACATGCAGTCAGTAAAAACCATACTGGAAACTTTGAACTTTGTTCTTTTCCTGGGTTGGCCATATGTGGTCTGACCTTCTCTTGAGGTGCGCACCATGTCAGCTGAGCAAGTTTAAGGTGGGCTTGGCTGAGCTAGTGGGTTGCGCTGGTTAGGTATATTAAATGCATCTTCAGTATATGATATTTTCAGTTTAGGATGGGCTTACTGGGATGCAACCCCATCACAAGTCAGGGAAGCATCTGTGTGTGGAAGTTGCATAGTTGCATGTGAAAATTGACACTGACTGAAAAATATGTATGATTTTTGCCCTCAGGAACACGGGGCTGACTGAGGCCAGGGCTGGGGTGGAAGGAGCTGTCTGGGCCTCAGGATCCCCTCTGGCAGGCTTTACCTGGGCCTCCACCAGCCAGCGGGAGATGGAGGTCTTCCCATCGTAGCCTGGCCTGAACTGTAAGGTCACGGAGCGGGGGCCGATGTTGGAAATGCCCAGGTTGGTCGGGGCTCCTGGGAGTTCTGGAGGAGGAGAACAAGGCAGGAAAGAAGAGCCGGTAAGCAGGTCTCTCCGCATGAAACAGAACTTTGGAGGTATGAAGGGGGCTGTACTTGGAAAGGTCTCAGGAGAAGTGTGGTTAAGTCTTTATCTGCCAACTCTGCCTGTACTACTGCATCTTACAGTGCACCATGTTTTCGCCAGGAGGCTGAGGCCCCCTGTGCACTGAGGGGCCTCCCTTGGCAGTTCTGAATGCAAGTGAAATGCTCAGGAGAGAGCTAGCGGCTGCACGAATCTAAGCTGGGTTCAGAGACAAACCAAATGCTTCCACGTCCCTTCCATCTGCACACCCCAGACAATCGTCCCACACCCCACAATGGCTGCAGGAGACAAGAACAGGTATGGGCAGGGGGCACCTCCTATTTTCCAACCAGGAATGCTGGGGCTCCTAGGTGTCAGGATGAACAGAAAGAGCACAGACTCTGGAATTGGACTCCGAGTTTGAATCCATCTCCACCACTTCTAGGCTGTGTGTCTTCAGACAAGTATCTCTCTGTGCCCCAGTAAAATGGAAATGATAGTGACATCCCCCACCTTGGCATTGCTGTGACGATCTACTGAGTTGGTGTATGTAAAGCCTTTAGCTCCAGGCTGGGGAGCAGTACATAGGTATCAGTATTACCTATTCCAGGGATGACCAAACTCAGGGACCTAAACCAGTTCGATGGGCAGGTTGAGGGGTTCTGGCCAGGTCTGAGCCTTACTGATCTGGACACCACCACGTGGTTATTTAGTCCAAGGCTCCATGACAGAGATGGGGAAACTGAGGCACAGAGGATGTCAGAAGCAGAGCTGAAACTAGATTCCAGCTTGCTGCTCTTGCAATCCCAAGCAACAGACTGGAATCTAAATGGATTTTCTGGGTGATCGTGCAGACTCTCCCCTGAGCTGCAGGTGCCAGGCCTGGAGGGAGCGTGGTGTTGGTGCAGGAGGGTGGCAGTGGGGCACATGAGACAAGGATGGAGTTGTCTCCATCCTGCAGAGGCCTGTATTGTGCTGAGACCTGTGGGTTGGGGAGGCAGCCACAAGCCCAAGGAGCCTGTCAGAGGCCTGGGGTCACTGCACACCGCCTGTTCTGGGGAGGACCCAAGGCCGAGGGACTGCAAGGGAAGGGGGAGCTCTGCAGGAAGAAGGCCGGTATTCCCACAGGAAGCAGCATCTTCTGGATGGGGTGCTGCTCTGGAGGACCACAGAAGCTACTAGCCCTGCCCAGAGGGCGCCTACCTGGAGGCACTCCCGAGGAAATGGTCGAGGCCGACACCTGGCCCTGGCCCTTGGAGGTCATGGCGGCCACCTCGATGGTGTAGGTGGTGAGTGCTGTGAGGCCGGTGACGCGGTACTCCAGAGTGACGTTGGGCAGGTAGTGGGTCACACGGGTGTTGGTTCGGTTGTACTCCTCCCAGGAGATCCGGTAGCCTGGAGAGACAGCCCAGGGCATGAGCTTGGCCAAGACCGTTAGTTTCCTTGACCCGTGTTCTGCTTCCCACTTCTCCAGCTCAACAGTTCAGTCCACACAGGGTAAGAGGGGCCCAAGGAGGTGGGAGCTGCTGTATCAGGCCAGGTTCTTGGGTGAAGCACTCTGGGAGGCCGCCATGGGGTGGGGATTGTAAGGAGAAGGGAAGTCCCTGTGGCAGCCCCTTCAGGTCCTGAAGACATTGAGGTCCTGAAGACATTGAGGTCCTGAAGACCCGGGTCCGGAGATATTGGGATGTGTTAAAACCCAAGGTTCCAAGAGCCTCCTGAGTGGTTGCTAAGAAAAAATAAACTGAGGCAGGACTGGTGGCGCATGCCTCTTATCTCAGCACTCTGGGAGACTGAGGCAGGAGGATCACAAATTTGAGTCCCACCTGGGCAATTTAGAGACTTAGTAAGACCCTGTCTCTAAATAAAAAATTTAAAAAGGGCTGAGGAGGTAGTGAAGGCTCTGGTTCAATTCTCAGTACCAAAAAAAAAAAAAAAAAAAAGAAAGAAAGAAAAGAAAAAAGAAAGTGGACTGGCTGGCTGGGAGGGCCTGGGCCTGGATAAAAGCTAGCTGGAGGTGGGGGATGGACCAGCTGATCCCCCCCGGGGGGCGCATCTTGCTGCCTACCTGTGAGGATGCCATTCTTCTCCCCTGGCTCCTGCCAGCTGACCTTCAGTGAAGTGTCCAGGATGTCGCTGAAGCTCAGGTGGCCCACAGGCCCTGGTACTGTTCCCAAAAGAGCCAGTTAGAGCCAGAGTGAGACCACCACCTGCCACACAGCCCAGGGGTGCCCTGGCAGGAAGGCGGGGCCGAGGGAGCGGGCGGCTGGCACCTACCATCCTCATGGGTACGCACGAGCTGTGGGCTGCTGCGGGGACCGTCCCCGGGTGTAGTGAAGCACAGCACGGAGGTGAAGTACTCAGTGAACTTCTTCAGGCCTGACACGAAGCCCACGTGGATGCTGTCTTGGAAGTTGGGCCGGGCGGTCACCATGGTAACCTCCTCTTCCTGCTCAGGCTCCCAGGCGATCAGCTGAGGAGAGGCCAGCAAGAAGGTTCCAGAAGGGGCCAAGCGGGTGCCCATGGGCTGGGCCAACGAGCAAGGTCCAGGAGCCCGGTCCCAGGTTAGGAGAGGCAGAGCCGGAGCCCACAAACACGGGGACAAGGACCCTGCTGACACCTGCTCTGATGCACCGCTCCTTTCCTGAGCCTCTGACTTCAGGCAGGGCGTGGTGCCGGAAGAATCCTCCAAGGGTCTGTCCTCCTCTGTGAGGAGGCATTTACCAGGACCGACTTCACTGTTAGCAGGCCCAGTGCAAAACGAAAACCAAGGGCCTCTTTGTTCAGAAATTATTTGAAGATGGCAGCAGCAGAAAATTTAACCAAGGGTGAGTTTAGAACCCTGGACCACTGCACCACTGCACAGCCATGAAGCCAGCCCTTTATTTTATGGATGAAGAAACTGAGGCTCAGAGTGGCTGAGTGACTTGTACTGTGTCACACAGCTAGTGGGAAGCCTTGGTTCTGGGATTCCAACTCTGGGCTCTTACACCTTTCTCCCCATGGGCTGGGGCAGCTTCCTTCCTGGAGTTTTCTGAGGGTCACTTCCCATAGAGCCAGGAACTTCAGTTTGTGGGTAACTTTCATCCCCTTATACTTGCTCCAAGTTGGGATTTCAATTTCAGACATCACTTAGCGGTGAGGGGCAGCAAGACACCCCCACTTGGAAACTCACTGCTTTCTCCCTGAGGGCATCTCTACCCACTCTTCTTCTTTGTCCTCATTATCCTTTTCCTCCTCCTCCTTTTCTTCCTCTTCCTTCTCTTCTTCCTCCTCCTTTTCTTCCTCCTCCTCCTCCTCTTCTTCTTCTTCCTTCTCCTCCTCCCTCCTTCTACCTCACCTCCTCCTCTTGTTTTCTGGGCCCTTCATCTGTTTCCAATAATGACAGCTGGTTTCAGAGATTTCCTCATTTATTTGAAGTTGATTAAATAGCAATTAATGGTGAAAAGCTACACTTGATGAGTTTTAATAAGCATGAGTATTTATAGATATAAAACAATACCAAGCCAATGTCTCCCGATTAACTCATGCCTATAACAATGCTTAATCTTCTCCTTTTCAGGGCAGCGTGTTTACAAAGGATGTTTTGAAATTTAATTGGTATTGTGAAAAGATAGCCTATAGCAAGTTAATTAGACACTAATTAGACCCTAAAAATACTAATCAGAAATACTAAGTGGCATTTAATAAGTATGTTAAATATCCTCTTTATTTCAGTTATCTTGTTTTATAGCAATTAAGTTGTTGAACTTCTTTGGAGTAGATGAAGAAATGAGCTTAACGTTTTAATTTAATTTAATTAATGTAAATTTAAATTAATTATGCTGTTGGAATTAATTGCACAGTGTGTTCTCCAGCAAGTGTAAAATTTGGGTAAATATTATTTTATTGGGCTTACAACAACCACAGTTTCTATCATTTAAAAAAATAAAGGAAAAAGAATGTCTTTATCGGTTCCTCAAAACAGTATTAGTGGGCCCTGTCTACAAACAGACCCATAGGAAGCACACAGGATAACGAAGTGTAGATTTGAGGACTAGCAATATTGACTCAGTGATCCTACTGTTACACACCTGATGTTCAAGGGGGCAGCACGGCTGTGGCCGCCTGTAGCTGCTTCAGGATACTGACTGTGGGGTAACAGAGTGGAACTGTGGGACAATAAAGTTCTCCAGGTCCCCGGGATAGGCAGCTGCCCATAGAGACCAAAGCCCTGGTGAGGAACTTTGTAACAGTGGGCAGTGTTGCTGGTGGGGCATATGTGGGTGGGACACAAAATGTGCAGTCAGTGTGGAGAAGAAGGAAAACAATTCTGCATTGGAGCACCTGAACCTGAGCCCAGCTCTGTCACTCACTGTGTGACCCTGGAAAAGTCACTTGTCCTCTCTAAGCCCTGGGCGAGTAGAGGAAGAATACTGGCCATCTTGCTGGGTTCAGGAGTTGAGAGAGTAGGATGGTGTACAGGGCCTCTAGTTACTTAAGAAACAAGAGTAAGGAGAAATCTCTCTTTCCCTGTCTATCTCTCAGGATTCACATGAATTTACATCAAACATGGCGGAAGGCTACATAAGAAAACAGTATGTAATGGTGGGTACCTAGAGTGGAGAGCTTTGGGCTTGGCTGCACTAGAACCAGGCAGGTGGAGGACTGGGGAAGGGATCGAGGCTTTCAGATAGAAGTTTAGTTTCTGAATCACATAAATATATTTCCTGTTTAAAAAAATCAAACTAAAAAATTTGAACACTAAATCAAAGGTGGACTAGTTTCCAAAAGTAGTAAAATGATATTCACTTCTACCCTTTGATCCAGCAATCTCATTTTCAGGAGCCTATTTCAAAGCTATACTGTAAAAGAAGAAAAAGATGTGTACACAAAGCCAACCACCACAGAGAGCCTGGTTATGGTAAAAACTGAAAACCAAAATGTCATCACTGGGGTACAGGTGACCAAGCTACACGATGGAGTACACATGGACGCAAAAAGACTAAGGGAGGGCTTGGGGATTTAGCTCAGTGGCGGAGTGCTTGCCTAGCAAGCGTAAGGCCATGAGTTTGATCCCCAGCACTGCCCCCCCCAAAAAAAACCCAACAAACCTAAGGGAGCTCTTCATACAGTACACTCCTATGGAGTAACTTTCAGGATATACTGCAGATGGTAACAATACAATGCAAGATGGAGAAAATGTGGAACATACGCTGTCATTTATCTAAGGAGGAGAGGATACAAATATATATATATGTATATTTATATGCACGTACCTGCTTATATTAAAGAAATGGAAGGAAAAAGCCAAACCAAATTATCGAAAAGCAGCTCAACCTCTAGGGGAGCAAGAAGATCTGGAATTTGCTTTGTAGATTTGATTTTGGATCCATGTAAATATGCTACATAATTATAGAACAAAATTAAATTAAAAAAATCAATCCCTAAAAATTGAAAACAAAATGAAGTAAATGAACCTAACAGGGTATTGAGCTGTAGCAAAATTACACTGAGAAAAACTATTTCAAAAGACGTTGTAGCACAGCTCTGTGAAGCACAACCCTCCTAGGATAGATCCTAAGAACAGAAAGGACTGCAGATAATCTGAGACTATTTTCAGTAATTATCCTGTTCATATTACTATTCTGGAACTCTTGTGCATGTTTGTGGGATGAAGAAGGTGGGTAATTATGTCGCTGGTGTAGGAACCGGATTTTCAGTATGGAGAAAAGGGATAAAGACAAGTCCAGTGAGATTATTAAAAAGTTTGTAGTCCTGAAATGGAATGGGAAGTTTCAGTATGTGTTTTATCTTTTAAAAAAAGCTTTTCCTCTGAACAGTCCATTAATGGGGGTCTAGAAATGATAACCATTCTTGGAGCAAGGAACACTCCAAGTGCTCAGATTGTGGCATCTAACTACTCCTCCCTTGCCCTTTTTATTTCCCTCCCTTCTTTCCCTCCTTCCTTCCTTCCCTCCCTCCCTCTTCTTTCCTCCCCTCCCTCCCTCTTCCTTCCTTCCTTCCTTCCTTTCGTTTTTTGGCAGTACTGGGAATGAACCCAGGGCCTTCATTTTGAATTCCACTCCCATCCCTTTCTAATTTTTATTTTAAATTTTGAGACAGGGTCTTGCTAAGTTGTCTAGGCTGGGGTTGAACTTGCAATCCTCCTGCCTCAGCCTCCCAGACTGCTAGGAATATAAGTGTGCACCACCATGGCAAATTTAACTATCATTTTCTTCTAAAAGGAGCCAGAACTCCTTGAAGAACTGGCTAGTCCCAGGCATGATGAGTGAAATTTGTATACTTTTATATGGAACACCTTGTCACACCTGGAGGTAAGGGAACTATTCAAGACTCCTGAGGCCATGTTGGAAAGGACTGGAAAGGGCCAATGATGGGCTAATATGGCACTAAGAGCAACGACGGCAGTGAACTGAAACATATCATATGGGTTAAAAAAAATTCCTTTTTCTTCCCAGAAATGGTATTTCATTTATTCATTTCCTCCGATTAAAAAAATTCTTAAGTACATAATAATACTAGCAAAAGCAAACAAAACCAAAAGACAACCTGTGACCTAAGAAGATGGGTACTAAGAAACCAATTCATCATATTGAAAATTGGTAAATAATGTAAAAGAATGGCACATTTATCATGGTTTTCCTAAATGAACTACGTGTTCAGGGAGCCAAAAAGTTGATAAAGGAAAAAATTTTTTTGCATGAAAGTATTTCAAACTGGATGTGGCAGTGCACACTTGTAATCCCAGTACTCTGGGAGCCTCAGGCTGGAAGGCTGCAATTTTGAGCCCAGCCTGGATAATTTAGCAGTTTAACACCCTGTCTCACAAAAGGGAGAGTAGGTCAGTGTGAAGATCCTGGGTTCAATCTCCAGTACCATAAAAATTAAAACAAAACAAAACATGTCAGTGATTTTAGCTCAAGTGCTCAGCCTAGCAAGCACAAGGCCCTGGGTTAGAGCCCCAGCACCCGAACCCTCCAAAAGCATTTCCGCTAATGGGTAAAGAAATGATATTTGCCAATCTCTGTTTTGTAGCCCCTATCGAAATAACAGACCACACAAGGACTGTCAAGGGCTACCAATGTCACAAAGTCACGTTAAGAGAAACAACCAGACTCTGTGGCTTCCGCCGGAAATACACCATCCATCTAGGAAGTAATATTTTTTTTTTAAAATTTTAAACCAAGAACATGTATTGGTACATTCTGCATACAATGGTCACATTCATTACATTTATTCTGTACCTATACGTGATACATCTTGGTTCTCCCCCCTCTCCCGCCCCTCCCCTCTGCTCCCTCCCTCCCTATTTACAGCAGGTTCATTCATCATTTTCCATATTTTCCCTTTCCCCTCTCTTTCCCCTGTTGCTTTAGGAAGTAATATTTTGGAAAAAAAAAATCCTCAAGCCTGAATCTGATCAGCTTCATGCTCCACATTCCAACTCACTGCAAATGTAGTGTTCAGAGGAACGTGTTAAGTGACCCAGTGGGGATGCAATCAGCAAAATCCAAGCTGTGGAAAATTCTATAGGACAAATGACAAAATTTCTTCACTAAATAAATTAGAAGAAAAATGGGAGAGAAAGGGGAGAGGGGGAGAGAGAGAGAGAGAGAGAGAGAGAGAGAGAGAGAGAGAGAGAGAGAGGGAAGGGGGAATATATGGATTAACCCAGGCCTTATAAAACAACCACCTATGGCAGTTGTGTGGCTCTCATTTAGATCTCAGAGCAAATAAACAAGCCAGCTGCAGAAATGATGTGGCAAAGACATCAGAAGGCTGGTGGGATGTCTAATGACATTAAAGGGAATGTTGATATTTTCAGGCGTGATAATGATACTGTGGTTATCGCAGTTTTGTTTTAAATAGAGACTTTATCTGTAATCTTTCTCTACAGAAGCATTGAAGGATGACATGATACATTGCCTGGGATTATCCTCAAAACATTCCAGGGGTGCGGCAGAGACTAGGGAATAGACTGAACACACTTGACAGCAAGCTATTCACTGTTGAAGCTGGGGTGGGTATCTGGGCGTTCATTAGTCTTGAGTCTTCCCTCTGCTTTGGTAGATGTCTGACAATTTTTGCAATTAAAAGGGTGGGGAAGGACGTCCATTCTTATTGCATATAAACAATGGACAAACTCTGCTTTATTTTTCTCCTTGTGACAGACACACTAATGGCCCAGGAAGCAGGAAAAAAAATATCCCCACTTTTATTCATTTGTAGTGCAAAAAAGTTAAGTTACAGTTATTATTCTACATTTAAAAGATAATAGTTTTTTGTGGTACTGGGGATTCAACCCAGGGGTGCTCCACTACTGGGCTACATCTCTAGCCCTTTTTATTATTTTTTATTTTGAGACAGAGTTTTGCTAAATTGTCTAGACTGGCTTCGAACTTGTGATCTTCCTGCCTCAACCTCCCAAGTAGGTGAGAATACGGACGTTTGCCATCATGCCCACACTTTCTTTTTAATATAAAAGAAAGTGCAAGCTCTGGTTTGAATCTGAGTTTTGGTAGTTATGTGTTTGTCCTTGAACCAGTGACTTCCCTTTTGTGCCTCAGTTTCTTCCTCTGGAAAATTAGGTCAGGATCATAATACTTCTATCTTAGGTTCCTGTGCAGGATGCACGAGAAAACAGAGTGAAGCAGATGGCATGCGCCTGGCACATGGGAAGTACCCCGTAAGTGTGACCTCCTCTTATTCTTCTGCCAGCTCCTGTGCAGAGAATATCGGGGACCTCATTCCCACTGGTCTTCCCCGAGCGGCTACTGGATGTAGGGCACTGACTGGGCCTGAGAATCAGAGGGCTGGGGGCACTTCAGCAGCCTCCTCCCACTCAGGTCACCATGGGCCATTGCTCTAATTGTCCTGGCCACTGGCCGGCCTTCTGGCCCTCAGGGAGCTGTTTGCCTTAGAAGTTCGCAGCTCGGCCCTCCCATACGTAAAATAAAACTTGTGCTTATACTTGGCTGCGAGAGGCTAATTGTTCTCAGTTGCTGTGCTCCAGCTATGCTGGCCTCCTCCTTCCCTCCCCCGCTTTCCCCCGAGTCCCAATTAGGAGTCTGTTCCAGCCAGCCAGGGCTGGCAGATGGGCTGTAGCACCCTGCCCCGGGGAAGCTTGGCAGCCTTGGGTTGGCTGCCTTCCTGGGAGTGAGAGGGCTGTGGCCAGGGCAGGTCCACTGGGTTCTGGACCCGCCCTCCTCTGGTTGCAACATAAGCAGAAAATTGAATTCGCAACTAAAACTCCTTCCTTTTCTGTCCAGCTCCCCCAAACCTGCAGTAATAAAGGCTAAGGCTGTTTGTCCTAGAATTGATCTTGGTGATGGCCCATGTGGCACACATAGTGAGAGGGGCACAGGAGGCTTCGAGAGGTGGCAGCAGTCACCTCAGGGTCACCACGTTCCTGCTGGCTCAAACCCAGAGCCTGCAGCTCGCTCCCAGTCCTCCCTGGCTTTCCAGGGTACACCCCTCAAATAATCTGCCTCCATTCTCTTATCCAGAGGGGGCCCTAAATCTGGAGGGAGTAGGTAGCAGCTGGCACCTGCCCCCGGTGCTGAGGGCAGTCACTACTCCTTTAACATATTGTGTAGACCGCACACATGCAATCTGCCTTCAGCTCTCCCAGGGAGGGGCCGGCACGGGGCTCCTTGTGCTAGGAGAGGGGTGCACATGTCTGGGATCCCAGCGCTGGGTGGTAGGACAGGGTGGCTGAGCAGCCCTGGCTTTCAGCACGGTTATAACTGTAGCACATTCAGTGTACTACTTACAACTGTTACCGTGTTAGTCATTCCGGGCTGAACTGTATCCTTACAGATTTCCTGCACTGAGTTTCTAACCCCAGCACCTCAGAATGCGACCATATGGGGAGAAGGGGCCTCTCAGGAGGCGGTTAAAGTGAAATGGGGTCCCTGGGCTGGCCCTACTCCAACAGGCCTGGTGTCCTTGCAGGAAGAGGTGATCAGGCCGCAGACACCATGAGGGAAGACGAACGGAGCAGGCGGCCACCCACACGGCAAGGGCAGAGGCCTCACAGGAAGCCAGATCTGTGGACGCCTTCATCTTGGACTTCAGTCCCCGTGAGAAAATTTACTTCTATTGTTTAAGCCACTACTTTGTTACGGCAGGTTGAGCAAACAAATTCATGACTACTGCCAAAATTGTTTTCTGAGTGCTTATTATGTTTGTCACTGTGTTGAATAGTGCATAGCTAGCATCTTGTTTAATCCTCACATGACTCTAAGGAATAGGTGTTACTATCCTCATTCCCCAATGAGGAAACCAAATTTCAGGTCCCTAGCAGTCAGTGCAGTGCATATAGTAGGTGCTCAATAAATATACACAGAAAGACTGAAGTGCAGGCATGTTAAAGACCTTGTCCAGGTAGCTAGCCAGAGGTGAAGCCAGTATTTTAGCTCAAGTTGTCCTGAGTCCTAATCTTGCACCCTTTATCACATATAGACCAAGGATCTCCCCCAGGAGGAGGGCCATCAGAGCTACGGTGTGGTGTAAGAAATGAATGCTGGGTTTTTCCAACAGGGATGAGTCACCAGGTGTTCTGGGCCTGAGTAAACGTGGCTTGTTTAGGGCCCCGTATCATGGTGGCTAGCCCCTGCGCTGGCCAAAGCTGGGCCGTGGCTACACTCCCTGAGGCCTTTGCATGGCCTTGGAGGAAGCGTGCGTGCCCTCTGAGTCAGGGAGTTCAGACAGAGGGTACCCCCTCCTGCTCCTCCCTTGCCTTCCCTACAACCCCCAGACCCTCGTGGCTTTCTCCTGGGGCAGGGGGACCTCGCGTACCTTGTAGCCCTGGTTGATGCCGTTGATGAACTGGGGGCTGGGCGCATTCCAGGTGAAGCGGATGGTTGTGGAATTGGTGGCTTCCGCATGCACGTTGCCTGGGGGGACTGTGGGAACTAGAGGAGAACAAGAGATAGAGTGGGCAGAGGGGCTCATCAGTCTGCTTTGCCCAGTTCAATAGAGAAAATGTGGGGATGGGGGCCCACAGACTGCACTTCACCACCCGGAACTGTTCCTGGCCATGCAGACTCAAGGGGCCTTCTTCCTGTCTCAGAGTTAGTTCAGGTCCAGTAAACCTGGCCCGGCTCACCTCCTGGGGCACTGATAAAGACAGTGATGGCTACGCAAGTATCATGTGCCACCCTGGGGCGGGTGGGTTTCAAGCAGAGCACAAAAGGCAAAGTTTCCATGATCCAGTTCATGTGAATCTCTGCACAAAGTCCTTACACCCTTGAAGCCTCTGCCCTTTCCCTTATCCTGTCCTGACTCTTCCTTCTCTTCCCCTCAGGCGCCCACCACGTGGCAGCTGCACACAGAGTGACAGCGAGGGTCTGGATGAAGCCAGCAACACAGTCAAGGCACTCAGAACAGGACAGGCAGAGGACCGAGCAGCCAGAGCCTGGCAGGCACAAGGCTTGGAGCCGGGAAGGGCTGCTCCTGCTGCTCCAAGGCCACCGTCTCTACGCACCTCCCTGCAGAGTCCACTCAGTGACCTTGCTGCTGTAGACACCCAGCCCGGCACTGTTGTAGGCAGCCACTTCAATCTCATAGTTGGTCCAGATGATGAGATCCTCTAGCAACAGGTTGTTGACGTCAGCGTCTGTGATGTTCTTAAACTGGTATCCGACAGGCAGCCCGGCCAGGCAGTACCTAGGGCAGTGATGGCGAACCTTTTAGAGCTTTCAGTGATACCAACAGCCCACTGTGGCTCATGTGCCATAGGTCTGACGCCACCGACCTAGGGGAAGAGGCGAGGGTCAGGCCCAGGAAATGGTCCAGAGCAGCGCTGGCCACCGCAATGTTCCATCGCCATGGAAATCTGTACTTCCGGGTTGTCCCACAGCGTAACTGCTAGCACTGGTGGCTGCTGATCACCTGAGATGGGCTCAGTGCAGCTGAGGATGTGGACTGGACTCTGATGGATTTCTAACTGGTTAAAATAGCCATAAGTGACTGGTGCTATTCCTTACTGGGTGACACAGGTGTAGGGGATGTGTCATGACTTTTCTTTTAGATGGAGGGGGGAGAACGTGAATAGGGGGGCTGAGCAGGGATGCCGAGGTCTCACAGGACTCAGCCTTTGAAGGTTATTAGTGGAAAAGTCATTCCCTGTGCTGGGCTCCTTTTCTTTCTCCTGCTAGGATAGTGGCTCCCTTGCTGAGGCGGAGTGAAAATATCTAAGGCTGCCTATGCTACCCGCATCAACCTTTCCTGCAAAACAACCCAGGATAACAAAGAATGGGTTTGTAGAGGCAAAAAAGGAGTCATGTATGGAGTGGATAAGGAGTAGAAGAACCACAAGACACACAGGCCTCAGAGGCTAATAATGGCAAAGTTAGAGCCCCAAATGTACTTGTTGGTACGTTCTAATACTCCACTGCAGCAGATCTTGGGGCCTTAGAATGACCTGCAATCTTGTTAAAATGGACTCCTGGCCTGTCCCCAAACCTTGGATGGGACTGGAGAATTTGCATTTCTGACCAGCACTCAGGTGGTACAAATGCCGTCGGGCCCCGCACTTTGAGAGCAACAACTGTTTAGGATTAAACGAAAACTCACAACAAAACTAACTGACCACAGAGCCGCCAGACCAACAATGGTGTCATCCAACTTCAGGGGATCCCAGCACCCACGATGCAGGAAAGAGACCCATAGAGTAGCCCGGCACTGTGGCCAGCTGGGATTCAGAACATGGATAAAAGTTTTCAGTAACTTCAAATGTTGAGCTGTTTATGAAAACCACATTTTGGTAACCTCTTATAACTTTTATGTTACTGGCATCATAGTCCTCAGTCAAATATGATAGTAAAAGTCTATAGAATTAGACTTTGTTTTCTGGCAATGACTAAAGAAAGGACTTTCACTTTTCATCCGATTCTTTCCCTCCTAGTGCCTGCACTCATGGGCTAGCTAGAGGAGATGGCTGAGATGGAACATTCTGGGTTTCCCATGTGGCTGGCACCTGGGACAGTGGCCTCTCCTGTCTCCCTGTGGTTCTGTTCCCACGTCAACCCTGGTGCGGCAGCCTTGCCTTCCACTCAGCCTTGAGATTATATCGCATCCCCTCTCAACAACTGCTGCTGGTTCCCAAGGCTCTTGCTGTGGGAAGTTCTCCCAGATGTCTAGCCTGAGTCCTTCCTGCTACACTGTGGGCATTTCTTGTGGCCTGGTCCTTGTTAGATGGAGAGCACTTGATATGAATTTGTACTGTTTTCCAATCTACTTCCGATGCTCACCCCCATGCCCTTCTCCTGGGCTTGAGACTGCCCTCCCGTCCCTAGGCAGATGCCCACCTGATGACGTAGCCCTTGAGGATGCCATTCTGGTGGCTCTCAGGAGGTGGCTGCCACTGGATCATGATGGACTGGTTGGTCCGGCCGCTGGCGATGACATTCTGCGGAGGGGCCGTGGGAGGTTCCTCCGGGAGGGAAACCCTGAACCAGAAAAGCAAGAGTGGATGAGCCTTCCATTCACTCTCTGGGGACAATACAGGCATTTAGCAGGAAGGAAAGAGGTCAAACTATGCCCTGTTCTGTCTCTGGGTGATTCTGCACCCTTGTTGTGTGCCCTTGGGCAAGCCACTTAACCAATCTGAGCTTATTTCTACAAAAAAAGTACCTTGCCTGCCTTACAGACTGGTTGAGTCTCAAATGTCACTACTTATCTGTCTATCTATGTATATTAAAAACACTACAAAACACCAAGTATTTTTTGGTGCAGTTGAGCATTTGTCAAAGATGCTACTGTTGGGGCTGATGAGGTCAGAGGTGTTCAAGTACTTTGGAAGGCGTATTCGTAGTTATATCCCACTAGCTGGCTGGCGATATGCCTTAACTAGGCCTCCTGTGGCAGGTGGGTGGTGGGCATGCAGGTGGGGGCCCTGAGCACCGCCCCGCCTCCGGGAGCCAAGCGTGGCCTCTCTCTCCCTTTCCCTCTCTGTCTCTCTCTCGCGCTCTCCGCTGTGGAACGCAGTGTTCTGCCTAAAGTGTATTTTTCACATCACTGACACTTATCCATTAAAAACGAAAGTTAATTATTTTTGATGGATGTCTCTCTCTCTTTGTTTAGTTTGTGTTTTTGCATCCTGATGGATAGCTTTCCTGACAGTATGGTGTGCTCCTGCATTTGCAGAAAGGCTGGAGTCAGGGTGATTTAATCTTTTGCCTGGTGACCAGGATGATCTGCACCAAGAGGAAGAGGAATCGGCAGTGCACTGCAAAGCCACAGGGCAGGGGAAGGTGGATGTTGGGGTCCCCTTCCCTGGCGGCCCCCTTGTGGGGCTTCTGGGGCTCTGGAAGGGCTGGGGGGCAGCTCTGTTGTTCACTGTGTTGCCTTCAGGGGACCACGCATAGCTGGGCACAAAGCAGGTGCTCAATAAACAGGAAGCAAGGACTGAAACTGTGGCTTGGCTTGAGCAGAGCATGCGTGAGCCCTGGGCTCCATCCCCAGTGCCACACAAAACAGCAGTGTCAAGAGATCCCCTCTACCTGCCGCCACGCTTGGCTGGTGACTGTCGCTTCTCCCCCCTGGTGCGGCATCTTCCCCTGGGAATGTCTCCAATGACAGCCAGAAGTTAGAGCTCACTGGAACTCTGGCAGAACTGCATGCTTGACTGAAGCCTCTTTGAAGAGCTGAGTCACAGCTCTGACACATGTGATCTGTGCCACGGCCTTTCTGACCCCACCGAGTGACATTTCCTGTCCCACTAGCGGGGCTGCTTGGTCTACAGGGTTAGCCGGGCTGAATGTGCCTTCTGCATAAATGGGTGTGGAGCCGGGGCACGGGTTGTTATATTCTATGTCACTGTTTTGTAAGCGGCTTGCTGGAGCCCTCCCAGGGCCTGGCTATGGACAGTGGTGAGGTCCCCGCCTCCGGCTCCGTGTCCCTGACAACGATGACAGTACTTGGAGCTGTGGAGGTGAGTTCTGAGGTTGCACAGTGCATGGTTACAGCCCGACTCATGGTGCTTAGTACCATCGTGTGCCATGCTCTGCCCACAGCCCTCGGCCTGTGTCATCTCTCTTCTCCTCACGCTGTTCCTGAGCAATAGTTAGGAGCCTACAGAGGGGGACGCTGAAGCCTGCAGGGGCAGAGGCGTCGAGCGAGACTCGCCCTGTGGCCCGGCCCTCTCGTCATGCTGGTCAGGCTGCTGGTGGCCGCGTGCGGCTCCACCTGGAGGGGCTGAAGCGTCCCCGGAGGAGTGGCTGCCCCCCTCACCTCTCGGTGTCCTTGCTGAACTGTCCTTTGCCCACATCGTTGACGGCACAGAGACGGAACTGGTAGGAACGGGCAGGAACCAGGCCCTTGACCGTCACTGAGGTGGCTTCGGGGTCCACGCTGGCCAGGAGTGTGGTCCAGGGGGCATCTGCAGGGACAGAGCAGGGCGGAGGTGGGTGTCCTGGGGAGACAGACACACTTGCCTCCTTCCTTCCCTGCAGGACTCCAGCCTCCTTTGGGCTGGCAGGAGAGTGGGGACCTTGCTGTGTGGTCTGGAGAGCCTGTCACGTCTTTCTTCTGGGTCCCCTTAGCCCAGGCGACTTCAGAGGCTAGAGCGCATCGGGAGGAAACAGGCTCATGGGAACTAAGATTCCCTCATCTTTTTCCTGCAAACTGATGAGCTCAGAGAAAACTGCATGGAAAACACATTTCAGGTTATACCCGCTAATTTTGGAGTTCACAGCCTCTGGCCTTGGAGAATAAAAATAAAAATGAAAATGAAAACAATAACCACTGTCTTTGAGGCCGCTGCTCTGCCGGGCCCTGTGTTGAGACCTGCGCAGTCTTTCCCGGCTGGCACAGTGACTTCGCAGGCGGAGGCCACTGTTCCCCGTGCGGATGAGGAAGCCCAGGCTGCTCAGAGGCCCAGAACCTGGAGGTGGGGGAGTGGGGGCCCAGCCTGGCTCTCTCGAACCGGAGACCATCGGCCCACCCCCTTGCCACATGACAGCTGGGGACCTTACTGTTCTCTGACATCTCCAGGACGTAGCGGATCAGGGGGCTGTTCCCGTCGAAGGGCTTGGCCCATGTCAGGTTGATGGCTCGCCTCTCCATGGTGCTGAGCATGGCTACCGGGTGCTCAGGGGCGTGGGGCAGTTGCCTGGAGGAGAGATGGACGGGGGAGCCGCCTGAGGGGTCTGTGGTCACACGACAGGGACACCAAGGACTCGGGTTGGTGGGCCCTGCACTTGCATGACAGCTCACGCTTAGATGTGGGACACGGCGCCTGGCCGTCCACCTGGAGTCTTCCTTCTGGAACCAGAGCCCCAGACTAAACTCTCCTCAGCCCCTGCTCCTAACAGGGGGCCTCCATGAGCTGAGGGAGGCGCCTGGAGGAGGCTTGGGGTGCCATGCCCCCCTACCTTTTGGGCACCAGGGGCTGGTTTTGTGGAAGACAATTTTTCCATGGACCAGGCTGGGCTGTGTGGGGGGGGATGGTTTCAGGATTAGATTCTCATAAGAACAGCAACTAGATCCCTCGCCTGTAGAGGTCACAAAAGGGTCTGAGGTCCTGCGAGAATCTAATGCTGCCCCTGATCTGATGGGAGCCAGAGCTCAGGCAGTGATGCAAGCAATGCGGAGCGGCCGTAAATACCGATGAAGCTGCGCCCCCGTCCAAGAAGACCCGGGCAGGCCCACATCACACAAGGACTTGTGTTGTGAGAGAGGGGGCTGGCTGGCTGCCTTACCTGACTCGCAGGTGGGCACTGCGGGAGTCGTTGCCACCAGCTGAGAGCACCCGGCAGGTGTATGTGCCGATGTCCCCTGACCATGTCTGTGTGATGTGCAGGGAGCCGTTTTTGTCCAGGCGGATGCGTGGATTGCTCTCCATGGCCAGGGTGGCCCCATCCTTCTCCCACACATACCTAAGAGCAGGAAGTGTCAGTTAGGGGCGAGGCGGGGGAGAGAGAGAGAGAGGAGGGGACCGGGGGTGGCCCTAGTCCAAAGCTCCTCCTGGAAAGAGTGCGCCAAAGGTGGGCAAGGAAGAGTCGCAGCCACAGCGGATCTTCTGGGGCTGGTCCGGCTGGGGAGGGAGCTGGGCCTGGAGAGCCGGCAAGAGCCTCGAAGTCCCTCCTTCTCACCGTGGGGTGCATGCACAGGAGCCGTCACACATCAAGTCATTATTGGTTGCTTACACCGTGGTGCAGGCCTGGGTCAAAGGATTGTTACTTTTGGCCAGAAGCCACTGCAGAACAGCCAGCACAAGAGAGCCGGTGAAAGGAGCACCCCTGAAGAGGTGAGAAGATTACGGCTGGAAAAAGAGTTAAAGTTTCCTCACAGACTACATTTTGGAATTAGTTTTATGAGGAAAATCATTAGATTGATGCATCACTGTGACAAATTGACTTTAGTGTCCAAAAAATCACTTTAGCTTTGGTCAGTCGGTACAAAGGGGGACTTGAGCAATTACACACATGCTGGTGCCTGACAATAAGAAATATTTCCTTCGGAATTGTTCAGGAGGAAATATAGCCATTATCGTTGTCAACCACACAGGTGGCGGGCTGGACCTGCCTGCGAGGGTGCCGTGCTGCCCCCAGAGAGGCTGGGCGACATTCTCAGCACCGGGCGAAGACTGGGGTGGGGACTGAGCTGCTTGCTTACCTGGAGGACAGGTGGGGGCCTGAGCCACAGGGCCCAAGGGCTATCTGGGGTTACAGAATGTAAGACTGTTGTTAGTCAGTGAGTCTGTAGTATTGTTAAACTGAGTTTAAAATGAAAAATCAAGGAAAAAATAGTTCAGATTTTAAAAAGGAAAGAAAAGAAAAAAGGAGAAGAACAAAGAAAACCCCAACGTTGTCCAGCACTGGGAACCACGGTCCACATGCGTAACTTGTCCTCCACACTGCTCTTCCTGCCCCCGGGACAGGCAGTGGACTGCAGCGCTACTGTGTTGTGTAGTCAGACTCCTGATTCTAAGGCTGCGTCTGCCCGTTATCAGCTTTATGATCCTGGGTGAGTCGAGGTAAGTATCCCGGGCCTCAGTTTCTCATCTGTAACTTGTGGGAATCACTACCACCCACCTCATAAGGTTCCTGTAAGGATTGTGGTGCTAGCATAAAATACTTGGGTAGTACCTGAAATGTGGTCTGTGGTCAATAAAAGTTAGCTATCTCACAGAGGAAGAAATACAAAAGGCCAACAAATATATGAAAAAATGTTCAACATCTCTAGACATTAGAAATATGTGAATTAAAACAACACCAAGATTCCATCTTACTCCAGAAAGAATGACAATCATTAGGACATCAAACAATAACAAATGCTGGCATGGCTGTAGCGAAAGAGGAGACCTCCTGCGTTGTTGGTGGGAATGCAAACTAGTACAACCATTATGGAAATCACTATGGAGATTTCTCAAAGCACTGAAATTAGAAATTCCATACGACCCTACTATTCCTCTGCTAGGTGTCTTCCCAAAAGAGTTTAAGTCATCATACTTAATGATACATGCATACCAATGTTTATAGCAGCACAATTTGTAATAGCTAAATCCTGGAAGAAGCCCATATACCCATCAACAGATTAGATAAACAAAATGTGGTATCTATGTATAATGGAATACTACTCTGCCATAAATAATGACAAATTTGAGGCATTTGTAGGAATATGGATGCACCTGGAAAGTATAGTACCGAGTGAAATAAATTAGGCACACAAGCTTAAATACTGTACAGTATCACTCATTTGAGGCAAAATACAAGCCAAGAAAATGATAAAGGATGGATAGAAATGGACAAGGGGATAGATCTCATTCAATAGGGAAACGGTTCAAGGGAACAAGGACAGGGGGTAAGGAGGGGAAAGGGAAGCAAGAGGACTAAAGATGTGCCATGTACAGGATCCTAATAACTCCAATCAATGTAAATATATGTTGTAGCATGAGCTAAGACGAATTATCAACAAGTATGTAAAAGGAGATAGGGGAATCAGGGGAGGAAGGGGGAGGGGGAAGGAAAGGAAGGGAATTAGGAAAAAAAAGCTGTGATTTATACATGTAACTACTCCCCAAGATGATTGTAAACTGCTAGAATTGCAAACATGTACTAAAAAAAGTTAGCTATCAGCCTTTTTACTGACACAGCACATTTGCATCATGATTTCTAGTGATCTACCCCTTGATCAGTTCAACCATCCATCCATCCATGCATCCATGCATGCTTCCATCCATCCTGTTTTTATTTTTTATTTTTTTCCATTCTGTTTTTAAAGTTGCCTTTTCCATTCAACAAAATATCATATATGGTTCTAAAATTAAAATTTTTTTTTTTTTTCTCTAGAGTCTCACTATGTAGTTCAGGCTGGGCTTGAACTCACTATGGAGCCCAGGCCGGTCTGGAACTCATCAAAATCTTCCTGCCTCAGCCTCCCGAGTGCTGGGATTATAGATGTGTGTCACCATGCCTGGCTTCATATACTTTTTTTAATGGGACATTTCCACACTACTTCCACACCATTTAAAAAAAAAATCAGATGCAGGATGTCTTAATGTGATTGCTCCATCATTTAACTCATTTCCTAATGTTGTATAGTTTAGCCTCTTTTCTTCTGATATTATAGCTAATGCTGTGCTGAACATCTTTTTGGCAAAATACTTCCACACATTCCAAATCACTGCCTCAAGGACAAATTATCAGCAATAAAATTGCTGAGTTAATTTTTAAGTCTTTTAAAATGCATTTTAACAAATCCAAAACAATAATCACCTTCCATTCATCTCTTTACCCAGAAAAGAATCATCCTTGCCAACATTCAAAGGATGGGCAAAATTTTCCTTACAAGTAAATCTAGTGGCAGAAAGGAATTCCTGCTTAAAAAACACCCCAAGGCAAGCAGACGTTCTTTGTTTCAGAAAGCGTATGAAGCCTGTGAAATACATATGCCAAAGCTGCTGAACTTTAATTACTTGATCTAATTAGAAATATAGGGGCTAGAAGAATGAGTCAATCCCTGGAGAAAGTAATCAGCCAAATCCAGAATGTGGGATATTCTATGGTGGGGTCAGCAAAGATGGCTAACTGCTTGTTTGTATAAATAAAGTTTTATTGGAACACAGACACGACCACTTGTTAACATATTGCCTATGGCTGCTTTTGTGCTACAGAGTGGAGTAATCATGACAAAAGTCTGTGGTTCTTGTAAGCCTAAAATATTTACTCTCTGGCCTTTTACAGGAATAGTTTGTTGATCTCTGTCTCATAGGAGCTGGTTTCTCCAACAAATCAATTACATGAATACAAAACGAAAATAAAAGCAAAAAATAAAGATGAAAATGAAAACAAAGGAGCCCTTTCAACAAATGCTGCTGGAACAATTAGACATCTATGTGCAAAAAAAAAAAATTAATTCAAAATGAGTGGGGCATGGTGGTGCATGCCTGTAATCCCAGCACTCTGGATTTGTGTGATCACAATTTGGAGCCCAGTGTAGGCAACTTAGCGACTTAATAAAAACTTATCTCAAAATAAAAAAATTAAAAAAGGGATGTGGCTCAGTGTGAAGGCCCTGAGTTCAATCCCCAGCACCACCCCTCACCCAAAATCCAAATGGATCACAGACCTAAATATAAGATGCAGAACTCTAGAACTCCTGTACGATCACACAGAGAAAATCTAGAAGATTTAGTGTCTGCACTGACGTTTTAGAAACAACACCAAAGGCGTGATTCATGGAAGAAAGAAATGGTAAGCTGAACTTCATTAACACTAAAAATTTCTGCTTTTGAATAGACACAAATAAAGAGAATAAAAAGAGAAATTACTTGTACCACAAACATCTGCTAAAGGACCGTTATCCACAATATACAGAGAACTCTTAAAACTCAACCATAGGAAAAGAAACAAAGTTCTTGACAGACCCTGCCCCCGACTGAGATTCACAGAAGGCAAACATACACACGAAAAGATGCTCCATGTCACACGTCCTCTGGGAAATGCAAATGACGGCAACAAAAAGAGGACTACCAGGCTATCAGAACGGCTACCACCCAGAAGAGCGAGGTCACTGCTGGAATGCAGCGGCCAGGGCCGTGCAGACCTTTGGAGGGTAGAGCTGGTGGTTTCTTATAAAATGGGACACACTCTTAACACCATCTTTTAGAAGCAAAAATGCAAAAGAGAAAAACAACTCAAAGTCCATTCAACTCACTGGTAAAAATTTTCCAAAAAATCTACAATTGTAAACTGGCTAAGTAACAATTTTGCCAAGTGGTTTTTCAGGGGCCCTCTTGGCTTTATATAACAATAGATGGTCCTCAAAGTGCATCAAAGGTGTGTAAAAATATTTAGTTGCCAAGACGCTCATAATAAGATTTCTTATTAGTGAAAATTTAGAAATAAACTAAACATCCAGCAATGGGAAACTAGTGAAGTATGTTCCAGACACACAATGGATCCTTGAATAATTGTGCAATTGAGTTGATACAAAAATATTTATCGATGTAAGAGAGACACAGCAGGTACTTAAGGGAAAAATCAGATTAATACACAATATGTCTTTGATTTTTTAAAGTGGCACCCAAATATTATTACTCCTTCTGCCTATAAAATTAAGAGGAGTGCATAATTCAACTTTCCTCCTTTGTCTCTCAGTTTTTTGCTTATCTGTATTTTCTATATTTTTTTCCTAAAATGCAATGGATTTGTTAAATAATAAAAATCAAAATATTTGTTGATTAATAATAATGGTTACAAGTGGACTTTCATGTTTGCTCTAGATCTGGCCCAAATACCAAATAGAAGCATTTTCTTCTAGGATAGTGTTGAAGGCTTTTCCTGCTGGCAGTCTGCGCTGCCCAGGTCCTCACCCTGGGGCCCGCCTTGATCCTGAGAACACGTTGCTTAGAATTGGATGGCGCCCACTTGAGAACAGGGTGATTTATTTATTTAGAGATGTGATGCTGTCCAGGCTGATCTCAAGTTCCTGGGTTCATGGATCCTCCTGCCTCAGTCTCCTAAGTAGCTGGGACTACAGTTACAGTATGTGCCAGTTCCCAGAAAAAGACTGTTCTGTCCTGGCAACATGTTAGACTCACATGGGGAGCTTTAAAAATGTTGAAGTCTGGGCACCCCTCCTCCAGATTAGCTCAAGAAGGGAGAGGGCAGCAGGGGTTCCGCTGTCTAAGGAAGTCAGGCTGGGAGGGGAGACTCAGGGCTGGCCTTAGGCATCGACTCTGCCAATGTGGGGGACGAGGGACCAATTCTGCTCTTTTCCCATGTTAAAAAGATTATCCTAGATGGTTAATTTCACGCTGGGCAATAACCACCCCCCCCCGGAAACTGAAACAGGGCCTTCCCACCCGCAGGATGCAGGGCCCTAGAGAGTGTGTCTGCTGCGATTTGCAAGATCCCCCAGTCCCTGTGTTCATCAAGAATTATCTAGAGAAGGAGTAAAATGTACAAGTGTTTTTCAAATAGAAGCACGTGACATTTTATAAATAAAACGCCAATTTAAGGTGTTACTGAATTAACACAGCCTTTTGTGATTATTGAGTTTTTCAATTAATGGCTGCTAAAAATGTGGCTACTACATCACTTCTGGGACCAAAACTCCCGGCAGTATGCGATGTGGGCTCTCTCTGAAGACTTTTTCACAGTTAGTGTATTAATTTTTAAAATAAAAATCTAATAAACCCAGAAATGAGGACAACCTGGTTTGCCAACAATGTTCCGACTCCATCTACATGATTTCAGGACTCATGTTTGCCTCCGTGCTGGTCTGTGACAACTGTCCTAAAAGGTCAAAGCTGAACGTTTAATGACATGTTTCTCAGCCTGGGTCCGATGTTTTGGCACAGCGTTGAGCACCTGCCGCACCTTGGCCTGGGTGTCTCCGGGCAGAGGGCGAGACTGTGCTGCTCCAGCGGCCACCAGGTGGCGCTACAGGACGCATCTGCCACGTGGAGGCCGAAGCCATTTCTCCTGGAGGCCTAAACTGGGCCTCCAGGCTGGCTGTTTGACAGTGATATTGCTCATTGGACAGAGCAGCCACACACAGGCCATCTCCACTTCCAAGGAAGGAATTCCTTGCCATTCCAGAGCTCCTGGAAGAGATCGAGGGCCATTTCCCCCCTGATTTTAGTTCCTGAAGCTTCCTGGTAGCTGGCTCAGGTGTCTGGGCCTAAGCTCCAGAGAAGGTCCCTGCTTTTATATCTTTCTTGCTGCTTCTGTCCACAGTGGCCTCTCCCAGCTTCTCCAGTGGCTTCTGGAGCGGGTCTGAATCCGTGGAGGCCAAGTCTCCTGCCACAGTGAGGGTGATTGCAGGTTGGACACTCCCCCATGCCTCTCTTTGGGGGGTCACCCCAGCGGTGGTCTCTGCCACAGCTCTGCGGCTGCTCCTGTGTCCTCTTATTCAGATCTCTACTGAGAGTACTAAAACACAAAGACACTAAGGGACTTGAATTAATTTGCCCACATGAAACTTGCAAGAGGGTCTAGCAGGGAGACATAAGCAGGGATGGCCTGGACCACAGAAAGCACACCCCAGAGCCTCGGTGCTCATTGACTTCAAAGTCTCTTTCTTGTCCTTTCTTCCCTTTTTCTTCAGTCCTTTCTCTTTTCCTCCGCATCTCAGCCCTGTACATGGCCCCCTACATGGTGCCCTACAGGCCACATTTACTTCCCTGGTGTTGCCACCGGCCCAGCTACACCCAAGGGCTTCCCTTCCCCACCTGCCTGGAGTGAGTACCTGATGGTCACACGGGGGTCATGGGTCACTCCGCACACCATGGAGGCCTGGGTGCCCTTGATGACGCTCTGGTCCTGGGGAGGTCTGGTGATGCGAGTGCGGGCTGAAAGAAATGGTGAAGATGGTTGTTGAGAAGGGCAGGGGCTCCGGAATGCTGGGACTACAGCGGTGTGCAGGCATAGCCTGAGAAGGTTCTAGCCATGCCCCTGGCTGGATGGCGGCAGATCTGGTGCACGCAGATGTACTGTAGTTGGAGTCCTGGGAAGGTTAAAAAGAACAACATAGCTGGGTGTGGTGGTGCCTGCCTGTGATCCCAGCACCCTGGGAAGCTGAGGCAGCAGGATCGCAAGCTCTAGCCCAGCCTGGGCAATTTAGTGACTTGGCGAGACCCTGTCTCAAGATAAATAACAAAAAATGGGCTGGGGATGTAGCTCAGTGTGAAATCTCTGGGTTCAATCTCCAGAACCGCAAACAAACAAGCAAACAAGAAGAAAAACAAACAATAAAAGCAACGTGCTTCTGTGACATGGTAATTCATAGAAGCTACATTTATAGTGGGGGCTCCTTTAATTTGCTAATAAATTCATGTAAAGAGTGGAGAAACAGCCATCTGAGGATGACTGGGGCATTTGCCCAGGCTGTTGGTGACCCAGCCTGGGTCTCAGCGGGGTCTGGGATGTCCAGGTTGGTGCTTCGCCAGGCCCCAGGCTCGGCCCACACCGGCAGCCTCCCGGTGTGTGCGTGTGTAGGGGTGTGGGCACTGAGTCTCTTACAGGAAGAGCTGGCTCACCACTGTCTGGGGCCATGTCTGGCAGGTGGCCTGTCTGACTGAACTCCTACCACAGCACAGCCAGGTCCATCAGATCACATGGTGTCGGTCCCTGGCTGCTTCCAGGACGTTATAGAAGTTAGCTGAGTAGCTGTGACAGTGTCTGGCCCACAGATTCTAAAATATTTACTACCTGGCCCTTTATGGAAACAACATCCCAATTTCTGCACCGAAGTATGAGAAGACAGCTCTCTTCCGCCACCTCAAAGCTGTCTCCACTCAGCCAAGCGCAGAACGAAGTCTCCACCCCGAGGCCTCCTGGTCCCTGATTCTGGATTAATTCGTCACTGTCTGTCTGATAAGGAGGGCCCTGGTTGAGACGCAGACGCAGCAGGGAGATGCTGGCGCCCTGAGTGCGCTCCTGTGGGTGTTCCCGTGTTGTGGGCAGCTGCAGGGATGCCCGGCTTGTGCAGACATGTAGAGTCCCCCACTCTGCCCCCGCCACCCCTGCCACAGCCACTCACCCCACACGACCAGGTCTGCAGAGGCCTCGTCGACCCCCCGAGAGTTGGTGGCCAAACAGGTGTAGGTGCCGGCGTCGGAGATGTGCGTGGGGCTGATGAGCAGACTGCCCGACTCCAGGAGCGTGAAGCGGGGCAGCTGGACTGAGCCACTGGCCAGGATGCGCTCCCCTGAGGGCGACATGGGCAGGCTCTTGAGGTGCCTTCTATGCTCCCCCAGAAGGGCGGGTGGAGGCTTGGCGATAGGCGCGGGGTCACCAGAGGCACCGACAGCCCAGGCCTCCTGATGCTCCTCCACCTGCCACACCGCCTGCCCTTCATGGGACGAGGCCACACATCCTCCCGATGGTGGCAGGCAGCAGCCAGAACAGCCTCAGAGGCAGCTGGCACCTGTGCTGGGCGGGGGAAGGGAGGACCGGCTGACAAGGTGGTGACAGGCAGACGGGCAGACGGGCATCCTGCCGTAGGATGCGTCTGGAGAGTCACCTTCAGGGGAGCGGTGGAGAGTGATGGGTGGGAGGGGCAAGGAGTGGGGTGGGGCGAAGGGAGAAGCACCACATCCCCTGCCAATGTCCATCCGGATGGACTTTCTGCAGGGGTGTAGGCAGCCCGGTGCCCAGCCTGGGGGGTCCAGGCCTGGGGCAGGGAGAGGGACAGAGACAGAGAGACAGGGACAGACAGAGAACACATGGGCACATGCAGGAGGGGCTGAGAGGTAGGTTCCTGAGGCTGACTCTATTCTAAAGAATCCTGCCAGTGTGAGGGGGTCTCACGTTTGTCACCTGTACCTGTTGTCAGGTAGGTGCGCTTGTTGCGAGTTTCAGCGCGTGCCTGAGTGTGCCTGTGTTCATTCTGCCTACTGTGTGCCACGCTCTGTTCCAGGTGTTAGGAGGCAAGGGGTATTGCACAGTGTGATGTGAAAGATGCTCTCTTGGGTTGTGCGGTGCACAATCTTTGTAATTGTAGGTGGCGAACCCAACCTGGCTGGCTACAGCACCTAGTTTTGAGGACTGTTCTAGACCGTCATGTGGCTGTAGCCACTGAAGGCCCGTCCTATTTACCTTTCTGCCAGGTGATGGCTGGCCGGGGTGCCCCGGAGGTCTCACAAGTCAGCACCACTGACATGCCGTCAATCACCGTGCTGTCCAGGGGGCCCCTGGTGATGTTGGGGGCGATACCTGCAGACAGAAGTGGTAGAGTCTGTTAGCTGTGCGCCAGGAAGGGCCCCCAACAGAGGGCCAGGTCCTCAGCCCCCTGCTGTTCCTGGGGCTGTAGGGCTCCCTGACAGTGTTGGAAAGGAGCCTGGAGGGCCCACGAGGACTCCCCAGAGCCCCCTGCCACACAGAAAGAGCAGGAGATGCCGGGCCCACCACACCTGGACTCTCATCCTCCTTTAAGGGGAAACCGACGACTTAGAGCGCAGCTCAAACCCTCCATGACAAGGTAGATGGATTCATCCTTTGTTAACTCAAAACTGAAGCTCCAGCTTCTTAAAAGCCAGATGAACACCATTGTAGCACTGGTTCTCTCTGCAGCCCTGAGTAGGCCCTGTCCCCAGGACTGGGGTCACTTGGGCCTGCATGGAGCCAGGATCGGTAGAAGCCGGGTTTCAGGGCTCCAGACATCGGGGAGGACTCTGGGGGCCCTTGATGTCCTACAGAGCTTGCAACCTGCAGATACCATGCCGGGCACCTCTGAGATGCTGTTGCCACATAATGGCACATGCCGTCCTCACGATGCCCCTTGGCTGGGGGAACACTGTGCCTCAGGAGGGCTCGGGGATGGGACAGGGGAGGCCAACTTACTGGTGACAGCCAGGTAGGTAGAAGTCTGCACCTCGCCGGCCGCATTGCGCGCAAAGCACTGGAACATGCCAGTGTCATCGGGCACCAGGCCGCTGATCTGCAGGCCCCCGTCGCCCCGCTGCCGGAAGCGGGCTAGCTTCTCCACCTCTACCACGGCTGCGTCCTTGTACCAGGTAATGGAAGGTGGTGGCACACCTGTGGGGGACAGGGCCACTTCAGCCCACCTCATACCTCTCTCCCCAGCTGCCTCAGAACAATTTTGGGGTGCAGCTGAGGCTGGAGTGGGGGCTCTGGTGTATCGTGGTCTCTAGAACCTTCTCAGAGTTGTCACTTTTGGTTTGGGGAGAGGGGAAGAGGGGAACATGTTCTTAGAGAAGCAATTCTCAAATTATTTGGGATATGGTAGGAATTTCAAGAAAACAAAGAGATTCCAAGATCAACTTACCTTACAAGTGCTGGGTTAGACAAACTAATTTTTTTTTTTTTATTGCAGTATGTAGCAGAGCCTTTTGTGGGCTCTGGGAACCTCTGAGTACCTCTGGGTAGGGGTGGTTGTAGAATAGCAATGCAGGGTGGCCGGGGTTCCTCGGGAGGCCCTTGGAAGCCTCTTCCTCTGTGGTTGTACAAAGGACTGAGGCATCCCCTTGTCCTTTGGCCTGGCATACTCTTCTCCATGGTATCTCCTGGCCCTCTCTCTCTCCCTCCATCCCTGCAGGCCTCTGTTCAAATGTGGCTTCCCCAGAGGGGCACCCCCGGCTCTGCACCCCAAAGCCTGTCTGCTTGCCCTCCCTGTGCCCCTCCACCTGATGTCAGTGCTGCTGTACTTCATCCAATGCGTGGTGAACATTTTCCAACGTTTTGGAGACCAGGACGTGTCTTAGAATTGACAGCATGTCATGATTTAATTGGCAGCCTTTTTTCTTTCTTAGTGGTACATAAAATAATGGGGCATCTTACAGCCCATGACATTTTAGATGAGATGAAATAAGGTATCTTTATTTGTTTATTGGTTTGCTCATCTCCTTGGCAAGAATGTAAGCTCTTCAACGGCAGGGATTTGGCTGCCTGGTTTACTCCGTGACTCTCCAACCCTGACAACAATGTGGGCACATGGTTACCCCACGACAGGAATCTGTTGCCCGAACAACTGCCTTGTAATGTAGAGGTTCAAAGGAGAGTTGTCATTCACACCTCTCCACTGTGGTCCTCCCTCCTGTCCGGGTACATTTGCCCCTTTGTTCAATATTTGCCCCTGCTCTGTCTTGCTCCCCTCCCACTTCCATACTAGGCATTGAATCCAGGGTTTCTGCACTGAGCTACACCTCCAGCCCTTTTGATTTCTTATTTTGAAACAAGATCTTGCTAAATTTTCCAGGGTGGTCTGGAACTTGCCATTCTCCTGCTCTAAACCCCCTTTAGCTGGGTTTCTCTTTCTTCTTATCACCTGGACTCCCCACCCCGCCCCTGCAAGCTCTCTCTTGGCTCTGCAGAACCAGAAGGAGGGAGGGAGAGGATGAATTTCTCCAGCGACTGTTACAAGGGGTTAAGTAGGAATGGTGGGGTGGGGGGAGGAAGCAGCACCCAGCAAACAGGTGGCGGGGTGGGGGGACTGGGGATTTAGCTCAGTGGTTACAGTGCTTGCCTAGGAAGCGCAAGGCTCTGAGTTCGATCCCGAGCACCAAAAAAGGACATGAACAAACAAACAAACAAAAAACAACAGGTGGGGGGCCCGAGACCCATCTCCAGCCAGACACACCCACATCTGCCCATTCTGCCATCAAGACATTGCCAGGAACTCTCACATTACGAGTGATTTGGGCCTGTTACCTGTCCCGAAATGACAGTAATTTGGGCTCATTTGTAACCCTAAATTATAGTCACGGGGCCTGATTTCTGGCCTGTTTGTTTCCTGTGTGTCTGCTCGCAGCAGCCCAAGGCTCTGCCCAGCAACGTGGCTTTGAGACGACGTGCCTTAGAAATGTCCCACCAGGGCCAGGAGAGGCCGAGGGCCCAGGTTCCGCCTCCCCGTCCCTTGTGCCACCGTATTACCTTTGGCTCGACAGGGGATGTCCACCACCTTCTCCATCTCAGCTGTGACGTGTCGCTCCGGCTCCTTGACAAACTGAGGTGGCTCTGCAGGAAGAAGGACCGGGGCGGGGCTCAGATTGTGGCCCTTTGGCCCCAGCCGTGCTGCCCCGACCCTCCGAGGCTCACCCAGCACGGAGAGGCGGGCGCCCCGGACCACGGGGGCCACGCTGCTGCTTCGCAGCACAGCCTCACACTCGTAGTAGCCGGCGTCGCTGACTGTGGGGTTGGGGATGGTGAGGCGGCGGTTGTAGTCGCTGAGGCCGCTGGACACCTGCACCCCGTCCTTCTTCCACACGATGTGCAGCTTGATCAGGGGCCTGCGGGCATGTGGAGACAGGAGTCAGACCAGGATCTTGGAGTCCAGGAAGCAGGTCAGGGCAGGGAAGGAGTGTACCAGGAGCTGGCAGCCTGGCTTTGCCATTCCTGCAGCCTTCTGCTCATGAGCTCTGGGGCGTGGTCCTTTGCTTTGAGCCTTGGTCTCCTCATCTGTAAAATGGGAGGAACTGTGCAATCCCTAGGTGGTTTGAAGATGAGTGCATTAGTGCAAATGACTGGCTTGGAATGGAAGCTGGTGACAAAGGGAAGTAGAGAAGCCCTGTGTGGGGGGTCCTGCTCAGCCTCTTTCCTGCCCACCACACCCCAGGGATCCACTCTGCTAGGAGCTCCTGTCTCACGTCCAGTGGGTCCCCAAGGACCCGGCTGTGAAGTTGCTCAGGGGATTCAGAGGGTCCCCTGGAAAAGGACTTCTGTGGTCCTGTAAATCTGAGAAGCACTGGCCGGACTGGGGCTGGGCAGAGTTTTCACTGCAGGGCTTCTAGGCACCTTTAATGTGCGTCCAACCACCTCTCCCACACTCTTGAAGAGAGCAGGTTCCATGGAACACGCTTTCAGAAATGGCGCTCCTGGAATCCTCAGCAGGGGTGACCGTGGGATTGTCACCCAACCCCCACCTCTCTCAGCTGGTTTTCTTTCTGGAGCAATTAGGTGGGATCGGGTCAAGGGGAGTCAGCCTCTTCCCCTAAGCCAAATGGGGAGGCTTGTGCAGAGTTGCGGGCCTCTCCCACTTCCCAGATGAGGGGACTGAGGCCGGGAGAAGGGCAGTGAGCACAGGCCTCGGGGCAGCCTGCTGGGTGGCCTTGGGCTGGTGGCCCAGCCTCTCTGGGCAGCGGAGTCTTGACACTTGTGCCCTACAGTTGTTGAGAGAAAGGAGGTTGTGTAACGTGCTCTTTGCATGCTGTCTCCACAGCAAGAAGCATGCTCGGGAGTGAGTTAATGCTTCCCATGTGAGGGGCAGGGGGCCACGATGGCACCTGGGCCAGGTCCCCTCCCATGAAGTCCACACTCTTCTGCAGTGCTGAGGATAGAACCCAGGACTCCAAGTATGCTAGGCAAGTGCTCCACCACTGAGCTATACTCACAACTCTACCTTACTTTGAGACAGGGTCCTGCTAAATTGCCCAGGTTGGCCTCCAACTTGTGATCCTCAGCCACCTAAGAGAGTCCACACTTTCGAGTGACACGATGATTGCCTCCCATACATGCCTCTTGCCCTTCCCTGTGGGCTGGGAGGGCTCAGCTCCGCGAGGCCACCTCTTTCCCGCTCCTGAGCTCATGGCAATCCTCCTGCCTCAGCCTCTTGAGTGTTGGGATTATAGGGGTGCACCACCATGCTTGGCTTCCAGACCTTTCTGAATCTCAGCAGTGTTTCCCTCAAGTGGTGGATGGCACTAGGAGGGACAGCGACAGAACAAGGACGTGTCACCCACCTGGCATTGGCCACACACTCCATGGTCACTTCTGAGGTCCCAGCCACCACACTGGTGTTCTTGGGGGGTATGATGATAGTTGGTGCAATGGGGTCAGCAGGCCCCCCGACATCTGGGGAGAGGCCAGGTATTAGCTGGGGCCCAAGTCAGGACTCCCACCCCTGCCTGGCCAGGCTGACTCCACGGTGGGTAGGAGGGACAGCACTGTCCTCATGGTGTGCAACAGGTGGCCATGGGGGTAGCTTCAGAGTGGAAACCCTGCACCATCACCCTGGAGACTGCTGTCACCGCCCATCTTCCTCTACAATAAGTTTCTACACCAGCGTCCAGGGAGTGACCACTGGGGACCTCGCTAGCTGCGAAGGCCTTCGTCATCTCACCTCGCCTCCTCCCTCGTCACCTTGCCCTGTCTTGCTGCCTTCGAAATCCTTCTCCCTGACTCTGTTTATCTTGTAGGTGTGCATCTTAGTTGTCTGACTCCTCCTCCAGAATGCAAACTGTCCATACTGACTTGAATACCCCCCATTCATGCCTACCGGGCAGTTATGCATGTGACCTTATTTGGAAATAAGGTCTTTGCAGACGTAGTTTAAGATGAGGCCACAGTGGAGTACAGCAAGCTCAAGTATCAACACGACTGTTGTCCTTATTTATAAGAAGACACAGATGCACAGGGGAGAGTCCACAGGAATACAGAGGTAGGAATGGGATAGGTGTGTCTACAAACCAAGACATGAATGCTGTGGGCTGCCAGCAGCCGCTGGGAGCTGGGAGGGGCATAAGGACTCTCCCTGGAGCCTTCAGAAGGTGCACAGCCTTGCTGACACCTTGATTTCACATCCCCAGCATCCAGACCAGAGAGGAATAAATCCCTGTTGTAATAAGCCCCCAGGGTGGTGGTACTTCCATACGGTGGCCACAGGGGACTTCCTGGGGCAGAAGCCTTGTGAGTCCTTGCTATGGGCTGAACTGTGTCTGCTGCCTGTTGGTCTGTGAAAGTCCTCACCCCAGTGTGATGGGATGTGGAGGTGGAGCCTCTGGACAAGGTGATTAGGGTTACAAGAGGTCCTGGAGGTGGGTCCCCATGATGGGATCAGTGCCCTTGTGAGAAGAAGACGGCCTTGTGAGAGCCTCAACTCTCAATCTCTCTCTGCCACGTGAAGGCACACTGACAAGCGGCCTTCTACCAGTCAGAAAAAGAGCTTTCACCAGACCCTACCATGCTGGCTCCCAGATCTCAGACTTCCGGGCTTTAGAACCACGAGAGCCACTGTCTGTGGCTTATGCCCAACCTGGGGGCTTTGCTGTGGCTGCCCGAACAGGCTCACAGCTCAGCTGCCACCACATCTCCAGCACCGAGAGTGACACCTGGCACACAGTAGGTGCTCAACCCCTTCCAGTGAGTCACGAGTGGGCCCGGGGCTCTCATTCACAACTCCCAGGCCCCGTGACTGAAATTAAAGAGAACTTCTCATGAGCAGGTTTCATTGGGAAAAAACCAAAACAAAACCCAACTGTTCTCATTACAGTGGTAGCATTTCCTTTTCTTAGATTTGAATTCTTTAGGAGGTTGCTGAGTTCTTGTCTTTATGGGTCAGCGTGGGCCCAGTATTGGCAGAAACTCCGATAGTCTCTCTACCTCTGCTCAACGGCTCCTGAAAACACAACCTCTGAACACTTTTTCCTCTCGCGACAAATCCATCCAGTCGGCCTTTTTCCAGGAGGCCCCGGAGGTGGCGAGCCACGCTGGCCTGCACGGCCCGGGGTGGACAGCAATGGGACATCCTCTGTGGGGTGACAGCAGGGCACACGGAAGCCTGATGCCACTCTGGGCCACCCCAGTCAGCCCCAGGCCTTGCTAGAAAAGGCTCAGGAAGAATGGGAATAAAATGTAAAAATAAAGTAAAATGAAGGGCCAAGAAAGGAGATGTTGACTTGAGTAAGGCTCAGAATAAAATGTAAAAATAAAGTAAAATGAAGGGCCAAGAAAGGAAGCATATAAAGCAGAGTAATTGCGACAATATAAAAGCCTCATGTAGGTGCCATAAAGAACGATCGGATTGAAAGCTGCTGATATAGCTGAATCCATAAAAAGTGTGCTCTAAGTTGTTTATTACATGCCGGGGCGCGCAGGTACCACGGCCCAGATTAATGGGGCACGAGAAGGAGGAAGACAGTTAGAGGCGCGCTGGAGTGCCAGCAGCGCGGCCGGGTAAACAGACAGCCTTGGAGGAAGGTGAGCCGCGGCAGGCGTGTCTGTGCAGAAGGGCTGCCAGGGCTTCAGTGGGCTCCCCAGTCAGAGAGGCCTGGAGGGGAGACACTGGGCTGGGGATTCCCAGTGCAGGGATGGGAGATCCGGGGGGAGCCTGGGTTCAAAGCCTAGCTCTGCCCCATGCATTCTGGGGGTGACCTCTTCCCTTTTCTGGTTGCCGAAGTGGGATAAAACTCACTGCCCATCGGGGCTGTGTGAACCCAGCCTCCCCCTCGCTCAGTGAGTCTGTCCTGGGAGTACCTGGCAGGCACCCGGAACTGGAGATTCCCCAGGGGCCAGGGGGCCTTAGGGTTGGTCCCTAAGTGGGGATCAGTGCTGACACATTGGTGGTGGGGGCTGGGAAGGAGGCCCAGGTGGGTTGCTCAGCTGCTCTGGGGTGCCCTGGCACACAGCTCTGTAAAGGACAGTCCCTGCTCCTGGGGGTTTGCCTGCCTGTGCTGAAGAGAAAGCTCTCATCACCCCAGACCTAGTGACCCATCCTGAGGTGACAGAAAGATGGAAGTCACAGACCCCTGGGGTCATGCATGTTTGGGCTCCAGGACAGCAAGCGGAGCCTCAGCACTCTCTGGGCACAGGCAGAGAAACAGCTGCGTGGGAGATGTTGACTTGAGTAAGGCTCAGAGGAGTGGGAAAAAGGGGACACTGTAGAATAGGAGCGCTGTGAGGAAGGGTGGCCCTAAGAGCAGCAGGAGCCAGGAGGTAGGAGGGAGGTACCATATCTGTAGAGTGGAGACCTTGGGTTCTACCACGCTTACTATTCCATCACAAGCTGTTACCCTTTGCCCGCAGGAGAAAGTGCCTTTGCTAGTTGAGCCCAGCAGTGTCCTCAGAATCCTTCTTAACCCACCTAATGCAATACGAGGGCAGAGCTAACATGTGAGGTGAAACCCAAGTCCCATTACCACTAGGGGAGGAAAGACAGATTCAGCTAGGAAAGGCTGGATTGAGGCCCGATGGCAGAGGATCTGGGAGCTTGGCTCTGGGCTGGAAGTCAGCCCCCAGTGAGTGCTGTGGTCATAAATGGGAGGGCTGGGATGGAAGAGGACAGAGGCCCAGGGCAGTTTAAAGACCAGCTGCCTGGAGATGGACTGACCCCTTTATGGGGCACAAGGGGAAGCCTGTGGGAACCAGGATTCAGAAGGTGACGAGATTGGATTTTGTCACAAGGTTTTGAGATGGTGGTGGGACATCTGAAGGGAGAGGTGCGGAGACCCTGGCTGAGCCCTGCTGTTGGGGGATGGGTGGCCATGTGTGCAGGATGCCAGGTGAGATCTGGGTGCCAAGGCCCCGGGGCATGGGAAGGACACAACTGAGCCCTGGGCGCTGGTCTGGTTCCCTGGGGCGGGGCAGAAGTGATGTAGCAGGAAGAGCTGTGGGGGACGCGGAGCGGGCAGCAGGTGGTGGAAGCTCAGGGAGTGGGGTGCCTGGGAGGGGCGGGCAGAGCCTAGAGTCAGAAAGCGGGTGCTGGAGGGACCAGGAGATGAGAGGTGTAGCAGTTGGGGTACAGGCTGTGGGGTCAGAGAAGCCTGGGTCCCATGCCTGCTTTGCCAGTTCCCAGAAATGCCCCTGGGAAGTGAATTCCGTCACCTCTCTGAGTTGATCTGCTCAGCTTGCTCATCTTGTCACTTGCCTCCCATGATGGTGGTACAGAGTGACAGAGGTAGCTCACCCTCTGCAGGACACACCTGGCTGTCAAGCGCTCTTTGCTGGGCAGGGCGTGCTAAGTCATCTTCTCTCTCTAGGTGTCCTGTGACCAGCTGGGGGAGTGAACAGCTTGGGCACCAGTGCAGGACATGTGCCTCATTAAACTCATACCTGGGCCAGGGCTCAAGCTGGCCCAGCCATCCAAGCCCAGAAGTATAGGATGGCAAAAAGCCAAGAGTCCTCGGCCTTTGGTGGGGCTCCTGCTCCCAACTCAGGTCTGTGGGAGTCTATGGGCTCACCTAGGAGGAGACTCAGACCCTCCTGCCAAGGCCAGCTAAAGTCAGCACTGGGTGGTCCTGGCAAAGGTTTGCCCTAAGAGAAATCTGCCCCAGCCCGGGGTGGGGGGAATACTGAAATGAAGGGAACCCCAAATATTAAGCTATGAAAATCACAGGCAAGCCCAACCAAGGAGGAGGGACATCTGCGTGAGCTCCTGATGTGAATGGGGCCCCTGGGGCAGAAAGATACAGATGGGGGTCCCCACTCGGGGTCAAGTTGGAGGCAGTAGCCCAGGATGATTTTCCTAACAGCCTCACACAAGGGGCTTTTAGGGAGATCCATTCTCCCCAGATCACCTCATTTAATGTGCCCAGCTCTGCCATGAGCAGCACTTTACAGATGAGGAAGCCAAGGCTCACGGACCACGTGGCCTAGCTGGCCACAGGTTCTGGGGGCAGAGGGCAGGGCTATCTCCGCTCTATCTCTGTCCTACGCAGGCTTCGAGGACATTCACACTGCTGCCACCCCTGGGCACCAGGACACTTAGGCCTTCAAACCTGCGCCATCCCACACAGGGCCATGAGCCACATGTGCCTCCCAAGCAACTGAAATGCAGCTGATGCCCCTTTGATTTAATGTGATTTAATTTAAACTAATTTACATTTAATTAAAAACAGATCCCCAATTCAGTTCTTAGAACACTTTTAAGTATGTGCGGAGCAACTTGGGCATAAGACTCTACCTTTTCAGCTGTAAATTTCATGAAATCGAAATACAGATCACGTATTTCAGAGGGAAATTTAGCATTCCAAATTGAGATGTGCTGGAAGTATAAAATACACACAGATTTCAAAGACTTAGTATGAAAAAACCCAATGGAAAATACCCCACTAATATTTTCTACATTGATGTTGTATAAGAGGATATTTTGGATGCATTTGGTTAAATAAAACATATTCATAAAACGAATTTCTCCTATTTCTTTTTACTTTGTAAAAAATGGGGCTACTGAAAAATTTACAATTGTATTCCTATGGGGCAGCGTGGTTCTGATCCCCAGATATGGGGCCAGCGGTGATGGTCCACATGAAGTCGCCTGGATTACTCTGGCCAGGGTCAAAGTCTGGGGTCCCCAGACTCCTTTCTTTTCCCATTTCCAAGGAGCATGGGCTTCCAGAAGGCTGCCGAGAGGATCCCTGCAGGATCAGACTAGAGCAGGAAAAGGAAGGCTGGGAGAAGAGGGGGCAGAGTCTAGTGAGGTAACCGAGGGGAGCTGGAGCTGGTGGTAGGCGAGGTGGCGAGGTGGCAATTGCTCCTCACAAAAGGGTTGGCAGGCAGGCAGGCAGGGAGGGGGATTTATGTCAGCAAGAGGAAAAGGTTTTGAAGTGCAATCACTCGTGGGAGGGCAAATTAGCTAAACATCAGCCGATTCTGCTCTTAATCTAGCACAAACTACCACACAGGAGCAGGAGCTAAGGGATGATGGGGTGGGAGAAACAGACAGCTGGGTGAGGCACTGGCAGATGAGGGGTGGAGGGGCCCTGCCCACCTACCCTGGGCCAGCTGGATGGCTGGAGAGTGGCTTGAGATGGAGCAGAGAGTGAGTCACCTCATAGTCAGCCCTGACTCCTATGAGGAGCTGGGCAGTGGAAGAGGAAGACAGAGCAAAGGTTCCCCTGAGTCATCCAGAAAGATGCCTCGCTTTGACTTGGACCACAAGCCACTGGGCATCTGTGGCACTACCTCTTAGCAAGTGACTGGGTTCCATGAGACTCTGGGTATTATGGCCACTGGGAAATAGATGGGAAAAAGTGCCCCGTTATGACTCAGTTCCTTTTTCCCACAGGAACAGCAGCCCCAGTTCATGCATAGCTGGGGCTCAAACTATGAACTCAGCTAAGAGCCTGGCTCAGGTCAATGTGGGAGCTATCCTGTGACTCTGGTGGGTCAGTAGCCACAATGGATTCTCCACCTTGTGTCTTTCCAGGCAGGCTCGAACCTGGGAAAGAGAAAAGAGATAACTAGCAATTTGGGGGAAGGGATCCTGTTGGAGCTTGGAAAGGGGCTGGCAAAGGTCAGGAGCACTGCGGGCTATGAAGACACTGGCAGACAGAGGCTGGGATTGGGGGAAAGGTACCAGAAGGCCCCTGGTTGCCCACACTCTCATCTTGCTGCTGTGGGTGCGTACCAGCCCAACCATGGATGATAAATGAGATTGCTTTGGGAACCGGAGTGGTACAGATGTGAAGGGACGTGAACATCTGGCTCCCCCAGCTTGTGTGGTGTTTGGCTGCTGCAGGAAGGGCTAATATCACCCCATGTACTTGGATTTGATCTCTGTGATTCCCAGCCATCCCAGCTACCTTCTCTATTCCTGGGACAAGACCTGGAGGGAACGTCTAGTCTGGCAGAGGAGAACCAGGCCTGGGGCGACATCCCTGGCTCCAGTCTCGTTTGGACTGGGGTCCCCCTGTATGTGTTTCTTGCTGGGCTTCTCTCTCAGGGCCCTGGAGCATCCGAGGGTAGACAGTGGCACATTTAAGTGGGAGGCGGGGGACAGCCTGTGTTCCTGTTGGCGGGAACTGCCTGGCTCCAAGCAAAAACAGTGCTTTGCCAGCTGAGTGGAGGCAGTTAGTGTATTTTTTAAAAAATGAGCTTCCGATTTCCTGGAGTGCTTTCTCTGTCAGCACCTGAGCCCGGGGAAGGCTGTGATCCACACACGCACACTCTCTCCTGCTCTACTCCTCCCCTCCCTGGGCCTCAGTGGCCCCGCCAACAGCCAGAGCAAGAGTCCCCTCTCCTGATGCAGGGTGTCAGACCAGCTTCCGGAGTTCAGCTCCCTCCTGTCTCCAGCATGGTGCTTGCATCAGGGGACAGCACCCAGCTGTGCTGCTCCTCCTCCTCGGGAGGGCTCCCTGCTGCCTTCCCCAGCCTCTGCCCCCTCCATTCTATCTTCCCAATGACCCCCTGGAGCACCATTCCCAAGATTTAATGACCCGCTCCCAGACTGTCCGGGGCCTGTGCTTACTTACTCTCCACGGCGAGAGTGATGGGTTGGCTGGTCTTGTTATCTCCATTCTTGTCATTAACAGCCTGCACATAGTAGCGGCCTGCATCCGGAGCCACGGTTGACAGGATGACAAGGGTGTTCTCCAGTGTGATGGCTCTGGGAAAAGGCAAAGGATCCCTTCATAGGGGCTGGAGCGGCTTGGAGCCTCCTGGGGTGGGAACCAAGACCTGAGGCTGGTGGCCTGACTGACGCACCCCAGCCCAGCTGGAAAGAGGAGAGGTAGTGTATCTTGCTGCCCACTTGCTGCCCAAACCCCACCCACGGTTGGTATGCAGAGAACCCCAACAATCTCTGGGTGCCAGTAATCAGACCGAAATACGGCATACTGACACCCAGAGGGTGAAGGTGTCCACGTGAAACCTTCCCAGCCCCACTCCAAGGGCGGGCTTGGGGCCTTCTCCCCAGTCCATGGAATTCTGTCCTTTCCCACGACACAGTCTTGATGGCCTTGTGAGGTTTTTTCTGCACGTGACCTTCCAGGCACCAGAGAAATGTTCACGAATGATGAGTAACAATAATGAACTGAGAAATGAGCTGGACCATCCCAGGATCGCTGCCTTAGCCGCAATCCTACCTTTGCTTAGGCTGACTCAAAAACCACAGGTTGCCTGAAACAGACTTCTAGAGTCTTAGCTCCTTCCAGCCCCCTCCTTGGGGATCAGTTTCCCTCTTCCCAAACTTGAGAACATGCACGGGACCAGCTGGACTGGATAACAGGATAAAGGAAGGGGCTGTGCTGTGCCATGTGAGATGGGCCACTTGTCCCCAGGCTGGTTCCCTTACTGGGTTCCTGTTGTGCATCCCTCAGCAGGCCAGGTCCCCCGGCAGAGAAACTGGGGTCCCCTGTGAAGTGGCTGCAGTGGTGGGGGGAGCGCTGCCCACCCTACTCTGCCCACACCTTTCACCCATTTTCCCGATGACAACAAAACCATTAGTTTGCCGAGTCTATCTCTGGATTGTAATGCGACGTGCCCGAGACAGCTGTTAAACATCCTTAATGTTAGTTTAACAAGGACAAATCCAGTTGAATTCTTTTCAAATTTTCCCATTAGGTGAATGTTACAGAGTTTTAAGCAGGCTCTCAAATAAACATCCCTGCTAATGCTTCTCTGGCCCAGTTCTCTTCCAGCCTGAGTGTGCTGTGCCCCTCCTGATTTGGGAGCTTTGCCTGCAAGGACCCACCCCATGAGTGGGACTCTGAGTGGTAGGGAGGAAAGGCCCCAACCCCATGCTAAGAGGCCCTAATGATGGCCTTTTTTTTTTTTTTTTTTTTTTTTTTTGTCTTCTTTTCCTGGAAAGCCCTTTTCACCTCCAGCTAATGAGATGATAGGAGATGGGATCACAGCCAGGCTAAGATATCTTAAAGGTGACAACACAGGACCAAGATGGTGACCATCTTCCACCTGTGAGCTTCCTATGGGGATCTTTGTCCTTAGGTGTAGCGTATGGGTGGCCAAAGGCTAGGGGCGGGAGTCTGGGCTGTGGGTTGCTGGCTGCAGGGTGGTTGGGCAGGGGGTGAGCTCTGGAATGGAGCTCAGGTCCCAGCTGCTGGGGACACCCTCCTTGCTGGACCTGTCTCCTCATCCCTGCAAAGGGGGGAGCAAGGGTTTGCTAGGATTTCCTCCAGCCCGAGGCTGAGGGATGCTGCTTGCAGTTGCTGTGTGTTTATTTTCCATGTGGCCCAGGCAAGCCCAGTAGCCCACTGCCTGCCTCCCACCCATGACTCTCGCCTGGTCAGGCTTCAGGATGGAGGAAATTTTGTGGGAGGCAATGTGCTGGCACCCTGCAGGTCCAGCACCCAGCCATACCCACTGCCAGGCTACTGCAGAGCGGGTCTAACTGAGGCTCCTTCAGGCCCCCTCTTCACCCCCCCCATCCTGAGCCCTCCTTGGCTTCCAGAGAAAGAGCCCCTCCCTCCAATTTCTTTTATTCAGGAAGTAGGAAGCCTTCTCATGCCCTATCCTCTCCTTTAGCTGTATTTTTTCTATATTATGATAAATTTTCTAGGTCAGTGGTTCTCAACCAGGGATGACTTTGCCCTCCAGGGGACACTGACAGTGTCTAGACTTTTGGTTGCCATAGTTGGGGTGCTACTCGAAGCTAGTGGTAGAAGCCAGAGTCCCACAATGTGCAGAGTCCCACAATGTGCAGGTAGGCCCCCTTGGGGAGAATGACCACCCCTGGATGCCATGGCCAAGTACTGTGGTTTGGATGTGGTTTGAAAGTGTCCCCTCAGGGTTCATGTGTTGAAAATTTACTCTGCACTGTGAGGTATTAAGAGTGTGGAAACTTAATCCAACAATGGTGTTTAGAAGTGGGGCCTCTGGGAGGTGATTAGGATTAGATAAGGTCATCAGGGTGGAGCCCTGTGAATAAATCCTGGTGACTTGATAAGAAGAGGGAGGCCAGACTGAGACACATACACGTGTACTCCCGGTCTCTTGCTGTGCGATGCCCTACACCACTGTGCCAGGCAAGAAGTCCAGCATCAGATACAGCCCCTTGACCTTGGACCTACAGAATCACAGGCCAACATATACCTGGTCCCTTTACCCAGCCTGTGGTATTGTGTCCCTAGCAATGGAAAATGGACTAATCCATAGAGGCAGCCTGTGCTAGGTAGGGTGGGCGTTGAGGTGGCAGAGATGGCCAGCTACCCAGCTCAGTTCCAGGCTCCCCTCCTGGAGGGGACCATAGCTGTTGGGTTTCACCTTCCTGGCCTGTCCAGATGGGTGGTGTGGAGGAGGAGATGTGAATGCTCCAGACTTGGCCCACAGGAACCCTGTGCTGTTCTCCTGTTGCTCTCTCCCCTCTGTCAGTGCAAGGCAATTGGGAAGGCCTGTGTTCATGACACAGCCCCAGTAGCCTGCAGCCCGAGTGACTGTGTGGAGGGGACAGCCCTTTTCCCCTCACCCAAGGTAGGACGTTCCATGGGCTGGAGGTTACTTTCTGTGTCAGGTCACTGGGGCCTGGCATCTGTCTGTTACTGCAGCTGGCACTGCCTTCCCCAGTGCCTGGAGGGCACAGCCAGGCCTGGAGCCTGCAGGGCACGGGTCTGAGCTCTGAGCATGTAGTGGAACCGAAGGCTCAGAGGCCTTCTCCTCACCTCCCTGACCCCAGCAGGAGGGCAAGGAAGTCCTTGGGCTTGCAGCCTTCTGCGTGATGACCAATCCCTTGACACACAGGTAAGGAACAACAGCATGGTTCACTGCCTGCGTGCACACAGCTGCTTGTGGCCATTGGGAAGGCATCTAGCATGTTGCACCCAGATGTACCCAGCTGCTAGGGGAGGACTCTCTGGGGGGCATGGACAGCCGTGCTCAACTCTCAGGTGGGGTATGTGTTACCTTTTTTAGCTATAACCCTGGTTTCAGGTTTTTAGGGCTTTGCGCTTCCTCTGATAGGCCTAGCCTCTGCCCATCTCCCACCAACTGCTCCTCTTCCACTATCCTCCTTTTCTCTGCTCTGTGGGAACCCAATCCATCATTTAATTAGGAATAAAGTAAGTCATTCTAGAAAGTGCCCAAAGTCCCCAGCTTGCATCTCTGTTAGGAATCTTGTTCCCTTTCCAATAGTGAGCTCTGGGGCTGTGAGGTAGTGCTAATTCCCATCTTGCCTGGCGGTGGCGATGGCCCTCTGTAGATAGCAGTGCCTTCCTTGACCTGCAGCCCCTCTGGCTGATAGTGCTCAACAGTTATGGAGCTCAGACACGCAGCTCCCGGGGGACCTGCTTCCAGGGGTCCTTACTGCTCAGTTATGAGTATTAATCTATGGTTACTGCCAAGGTAAAGCTGCTCCAGTGTTCCAGCACATACTTGGTAGAGTGGGTGGGATAGGCATGGGTGACTGGGAAATGTGTATGTGTGCGGGTGCAGGCCAGCGCAGTTCTACCCTGAATGGGAGGAGCGTAAGAATAAAGGCTGGAGATGAGAAAAGGAGGTGGGAAGGTGCTAGCAGAAGGAGGATGGGAGCAAGCAAGGGATCCATTACCATAGCAAACGTCGTACAGGAGGAAGTGCCAAAATGCCCCTGTGCAACCAGGGTAGGCATTGCTAATCAATCATGATGCTCTTTCCCATGAGTCTGGATGGGGTCTCAGACTCCTTTCCAATACAGTGTTCCAGGCAGCCATTACAGACTGATCGATTAGCTTACACTGATACACAAGGGCAACCTCAGAAAGGGAGTTAGGATGGGGCTGGGACTCACCTAACCAGAACCTGTGTGGTACAGCATTCTCCTACAGCATGATCTTAACATCCATTCCGCTGCCTTTACTGAACACTAGTTAGGCCTAAGGGGCCATGTTGACTCTCAGGGTGTGAGTCCACTTTCAACCTGTGGCGCTGCTCCAGTCCTTCCCCTCACTCTGCATCACCCGCTGTGCTGTGTGCCAGTGGTCCTCTCCATCTATCACATGGCACAGGGGAAGGACACAAAGAGCCTCTTGAGCTCTGCCACGTCCTTGCTTTGGCCAATGGGATATTAGCAAAGGCTTGAAATTTATGTTTCTGCCTCTTCTCCTGCTCCTTTTTAATTGCCTGAGAACATGCTGGCAGGAGGAGGAGACATGTGGAAGAGAGCCGAATCACTTGTCATCTAGCATGAGGCCATCCTAGGTCAGTCAGTAGGCAGCTAACCCCAGAACAGTGAGCCCAGTCAAGACCAGAAGAAACACCCCGGCAAGCCCAGCCCCAATCATCAACCTGCAGACTCCTAAGAAAAATACAGAAAGTCCTTATTGTTTTAGGCCATTGGTATGTTTTGTTATGCAGCATTATTGAGGGTTCAGGTGACAGATACATAATAGGTTCTCAATACTGGCTGCACATTAGAATCACCTGGCCAGCTTTAAAAAATTCTGATGACCAAATTATGCCTAATTTCAATTAAATTAGAATGCCTTAGGATAGAACCCAAGGATCAGCAGATTCCAAAGCTCCCAAATGAGTTCCATAGGTAGCCAGATGTTGAGAATCTCTGCACCCGGACTAACTCTCCAAAGCTGAGTATCTCCCTCAAGTCTGTGCCTGTTCAGACCCAGGTTTCACAAAAGGCAAGAATTACAGACCCTGACTCTAGAGTCAGCAGGGCTGGAGCTGGCTATGTGACATTTGGCAAAGTAGTTCAACTTTGGGAACTTCCCTGTATTGTCCATAAGGTGAGGCTGAAGCTGGCTGATTCCTGGGGCAGTTGTGAGGATCATGCACTTAGCAGCTAGTCTTGGAGCACATGCTCTGGTGACAGGAAAGAGAAGGAGACCGACAAGGCCTCCTTCCTCGTGGAGGAGGAGATGTGTATGTGCTTAGCATGGTCCTGAGAGCGTCGCAGTCACTCAATAAACAGTTACTATTATCACTATGACACTGTTATGTTATGGTACTTCTATCACGGACTTAATAGTCCCCCAAAGTGAGAACGGTCTGTATTTTCCCCCACTCCCTACAGAGCAGATGGGCTCTGCCCAGTCTAAAGGGTGGCTCCAGAGATCAAGAGATGGTCTTTCTGGGAGCAGGGAGCTGCAGCCACAGAGAAGAAAAGCCGGGGCTGGCTTATGACCCTGAGCAGGGTCGCGAGGCCGAGGGCAGGGTTGCCTTCTGTGGAGGGGCTGGGCGTTGGCTCTGCCACTCCTGCCCACACACCAGACTTCCAGGGCCGAGGCTGGGGGCACACAGAGGGCTCCTTGTGCACACTGAAAGCGCTACACGTCTTTCTGTAATTACAGGCCTCCCCGATCACACTGCTTCCTCGCAGCCAGCACACACACAGCCCTTGCACCTCAGTGCACACCTACCATGCCCACTTGACCGCAATGGAAATGCCCAGCCCTCCACTACCCCAGCACTGCTGGCCCAAGGCCTGAGCCCGTGTGTGTACGTGTTTGGGTGTTTTAAGTCCTCTTGGAGAATTATTCTCCAGCTGAGCATGGAGGCAATGGAGGGATCCCAGGGAACCCCAAGTCCTTGCAGGCATACTCCAAGAAAGTCTCTTATGAACTAAACTTTTTTGTCCCCATCCCAGGAGAGCCCGAGTCTGGCCATGTCCCAGACAGCAGCTTCTACAGCAGGGCACTCTTCAGCATCTGGGGGACTCAGTCTGGCCCAAACTCTCCTCCCCCAGGCTGCCCTCTCCATTGTCCCCACAGGGCAGGGCCTCACATGCGGCTGCTGGGTGGGATCTTGCGACCATCACGGAACCAGGTCACCTGCGGCCGGGGGAAGCTGGCAATGCGTGGGGCGCGGATGACGGCGGCTTCTCCATGGGAGACGCTCTGGTGCTTCTCGCCCTCCTCGAAGCTCCCCATGTCTGCAACGGGAGAAGGCAAACAGGGATCAGAGGCTGCAGCCAGCCTCAGTGCTCAGTTCCTGGGGACTGTGTCTGCAGCAGCAAGATGACACGGGACAGGCGAGATAGCACAGGAAGAGGATGCCATGCACCTTGCACCATCCCACCTCCCCACTTCATGCACCACTGTGTTGTACCCCGCTTCGTGAGTTTGGGTTTTATATCCATTTATAGCCACATGTATCCATATATCCTTGAACCAATTGATTTGTCCAAGAGCCACGAGAGGCTGATCATTATTTCACACCTTTTATAATCGAAAAAACCACGAAAATGGCTCTGGGTAATTAACTTGTCCAAGGTCATGTAGCTAGGAAGGAACTCAGATCTCGAACCCTGCAGTTAGGTTGCCATTTCTCCTCCGCCCTGTGGTGCTGCTTTCAGCACAGCAGGGACTTCTGTGTGAGGCTGCTCTTGGGGCCAGACTTCTGTGCCCTTGGGGGGAGAGCAGCGAGGGCACACTGGAGCGAGGGGGGCTTTGGATGCTCACAGAGGGCTGCACTGTGGAGAGGATTCCCCTCTGGTGCCTGGGGGTGCGTGTATGCGGCTGCGCATATGTGCAAACATGAACACCATATTGCTCTTTTCGAAGCATGCCTAACTCCGTGGCAGAAAAGGGACAAGAACTTCTGGTTCTGAAGTTCTGTCAGCCAGGAGGGAAGCAGCGAGCAGAGAAGACACACAGGAGGCTTCCCTGGCTCCCTGCCTGCTTGCTGGGCTGGGGCTGGGGTGCAGGGACTGATTCTCACAGCAGTGGCCTGCGCAGGGGCCTTTGGGAAGGGGCATTGAGATTCTACCACACTCTTGAAAATGAGTGTGTATCCTTGTTAATCCAAGTGTGGTCCATGGTCCATGAGCCTGCAGCAAGTGCCTAGTAGACATGCAGTCTCCGCCCACCCAGACCACTGGGTCGGAACCGGCAATCTAGCAGGATGCCCTCGAAGGGTGTCCAGGTTCATCTGTGAGATGCACTGTACATCCCAGACATGGCTCTGTGCCAGGAGCGGCTGAAGAGTTAAACAGCGCTCCTGGAAGTTCCGCCCCCAAAGCTTCTGATTTCATTGGTACAGGGAGTGGCGAAGGGAATTCCATGCGGGGAGCACCCTGCACCAGCCCACAACCCATCCTTTAACCCAGCGATGGCAAAGCCGTTGGAGCTTTTGATGATAACAAACACCCTGCTGCGGCCTGCATGCCATAGGTTCACCACCACTGCTCTAGCCTGTGATATGCTTGGCCTGCACTCCCCAGAGCCACAGGCCTGTGTGCAGTAAGGGTTCAGACTGCAGATTTCTGGGCCTTAGTCTCCTCTTGGCCCCATAGTCCTCTCTATAAACAAGGGGTTGCATATCCCAAGTCACCTGGACTCCTCCTACTGTGGCAGCTGTTGCTCTCAACTCTGACACCATGGCCTCTTCTTCTTCCCTCTCTCCCCGCCCTTCTTCCCTCCTCCCTCTCCAGCCTGGCTGCCCCTTATCATCTCCTCCAGAGATTTTAGTTTTCCCAAAGGAAGACTCATCTGGGGTAGGCGGGGCCCAGGCATCAGTGTTTCCAAAACCACTCAGAAGCTCCAGTTGGGGTCAAGAACACTCTCTTGGCTGAAGACAGCCCAGGGTTCTCCTACGTGGCTCATCTCGGTCACCCGGGGCTTGGCTCACCCACCAGGTGTCCCCCTTCCTCCTCCCGAGACATGGACAGCCCTGGCGCAGTGCACCTGGGTCTCTGTTCCTTGCCTTGCTGATTCTGCTGCTCGCCTGAGCTGGAGACCCCTGGCCTGCACTCTCATTTCCTCAAGCCCTGGACTTGCTTCTTTCTGGGGCCACACTGCCTTCCTGGTCTTGACCATGACCTCTCTGAACACGACTCTCACGTCTCCTCTCCAGTTCTTCCCTGAGCTCCAAGGTGCAATTTCCAACAGTTTGTTGGGTGTCCCTGCCGGGAGGGCCCCTCATCACCTCCCCGCCAAGTCTTTCTTCTTGCATTCTTGGTTCTATTCATTGCTTTCACTACTACCATCACCCCGCCCCACTCAAGCTCAGCTCAAACCCTGGATGTCTTTGGTGGTGCTTCCCTTCCTGGTCTTCATAAAGTCCTCAGCTCCTCCTCCGGGCTATCACTCTGTGAACCAAGACCCACAGGCCTGCCAACAAGCTAGCCCCATTCACCACAGCCACTGACTCCCGGCATGGTCCCTTGTATCCCATTCCCCACTCCACACAGTTCCTGACTAATTTTCTGACCACATGGCTGTCCCGCTTGGAGCCTTTGGCATCTCTTCATTGCCCCAGAAAAGTCTAGGTTCCCTTACCTGGTTTCAAGGTCCCTCTTAGTTGGACCTCAACTATCCTTTCTTGCCTTAATGCCCACACTATGCCTCGCCAATATCAATTACATACACTATCCTTCCCACCTCTGGGCCTGTATTTTTGCTGAGCACCTGCTTGAAATGCTGCCAGACTAGGTCATGAGTCACCGACAAGCCATAGTTCTACAGCACCCCAGATGACATAGCCAATTTCGTGTTTCAAAGAATAAACTCTACTGCTGGCATCCTTGTTCTAAATTTGGTGGGCAGTATGTTCAGGGTAGTAGTGGCTTAGGTAATTTTGCGACTGGAATTCAAATCCTAGGTCTGATACTTATTACCTATGACACTGGGCAAAACTTTTGACTTTGTCACGCTTTAACTGCCTCTTTTGTAAAATTAAAATTTAAAAAGAGTACTCTCTTCATGGGTTAAACCAGGGAGCATGTGACATAGTATCTGTGTGCAAGGCTGATCTTTCTAAAGGTGAACGCATCAATATTTGCCCCCTTCGCCCAAAGTTTTTCTTACAATGTGACTGATATTCTTCCCACTAGGAGGGGTGGCCTGCGTACCCTCCCTGTGGGTCTTGGGAGCTTGCGACTCTGCCCCTATAGAACATGCTGGAAGTGATGTTTGTGAGGTTCAAGGCTAGGTCATCAAAAAGATGCAGCTTCTACTTGGCTTTCACTTGCCAAACGCTGGTCATTGGCATCAAGCTCCTGTGCTCAGGAAGCTCAATCTAGCCCAAATAGACACAGGAACAGGCCACGTGGTGGGGAGCGGAGGCCGGTGGGACAGCCAGCATCAGCCCTAGACACCTGAACAGGTGAGGCCCTGGGTGACTTCAGCCTGCAGCCTTCATGTCTCAGCTGAGACCTTAGTCATCAGAGAGCAGAGACAAGCTGCCCCGGCTGTGTCCTGTCCAGATTTCAGATTCACAGAATCTGTAAGTGTAACTAATGACTGTAGTATGCCGTTGCATCCTGGGGTGATTTGTTACCCAGCCGTAGAAACTGGAAGAGTATATACAAGTGCTAAAAATTATATCTAATACTCTCAGTATTAAAATATGGGAATCCTACACATCTTTCATGGTTTAGTTTAAATATCACCTCGGCAACAAAGATTACCCCAAACCGTCAAAATAGAATTAAAAACCAGACTTGTTGAGCACTTAGCCCATGCTAGCTTTCTTGCTGGGTCTCATTCACATGCATTATCTCATTTAATCCTCCCAATAACACGACAAGCTCAATTTTAATAAATACATGTTTTTAGTCGTTTATTAATTTCTATTACTTGGCTCTGTCTATAAAAATTACATCAATAAATCACATTGATTTCAGTTCCTACAATAATTTTATCTATTTAAGAAACTTTTCACAGAACTCAGAAGATGTATTTAAACAATTTAGAGCAATTTCGGGGTAATAGCGTTTCTTTCTGCTTTCTGTTTTTATTAGCTTCATTTGGGTGGTGAGGAGATGAAGGCTCATGGAGACAGAGTGGCTTGTGCAATGTGAAGCGTTAGGGCTGGGCCTGGCTCAGCCTCCCTTTGCACACCCTCCCTGCCTCTTTCACGGCTCCCGGCCCAGGTTAAAACTCTCTGTGAATGTCCCTTATCTCCTATTAGACTGCAAGCATGGCAAGGTGGTTGCATTTGGGTACATTCACGAGTAAATGCCCACCGGACACCAAGCTCAGGCTGTGCACACAGTGTGCCCTGTCTAGATTCAGCCAGCCCCATGGCTTGACAGCTCCCTGTAGAGCCTTATTGTGGGTCAGGTGGGCACTAAAGAAGGACCTGATCTTGTGCGCATGGAGTTTAGAGTCTGGTCGGGGAGACAGGCAGAAGCAAGCAAATGCTCAGCGACATCTGTGACAAGTGCTGAGAACAGGAACAGGATTCCTCTCCGAGTGGTGGTAGCAAGACAAAGTACTTCAGGATGGGAGGCAGGCGAGGCGGAGACATAAATACTGAAGTGTTTGTTGAGTGGGTTTATGTGTGTGCAGGGGTGAGGTTTGGGTCCAGAGGAAATAAGCCCATGAAGGCTGGGTGGTGGGGGAAAAAGGCAGTGGGGGTAAATGAAAGGCCAGTAGGGCAAGGTGTGGGTTTGCTCAGCGCACAGATGGATGTGGGATGGAAGGCTGTATGGGCGGAAGGTTGTTCAGGATGGATGGTTGTGTGGATGGAGGAACTGGCTGATGGAGGGATGGGCAGTTGGGAGAGTGGAGGGATGAATGGATGACGGGTTGGAAGTCTGTCTGCATGTTGTATGGTGGGAGATGGTATGGGTAGATGGATGGTTGTATGTATGTATGTTTAATATATGGGGAGACTGATGGCTCTTTTTAAATATATACATATATATGTATGGTTGAATGTCTGATTGCATGTATGGGTAGATGAGTGGTTCATAGTGGGACGGATGGTTTTACATATATATATGCATATGTGAATAGTGAGATGGATGGTTACAGTGGATGAAGGATTGTATATATGCACGTATGTATAATGGGATGAATGGAGGAAGGAGGGAATCAGCTGGTCCAAGTTCTACATGGATCCTCTGCCCCTACCTCTCCATTCTGTAACCTCCCCACCTCACTGTGCCTCCCACGCCTGAGTGTCCTCCTACTCTCTCCATTCACTGTGTGACACAGGCCTCCGGGTCGCTCAGGGAGCCCTTGCCCCAGCAGGCAATGCCTGTATCTCACACGCACATGGGCATGCCCCATGCACATTCATGGGCATACTGAACAGCAGTAGTGAGAGGCCGCTAAGAGGGAGTTCGTACAACCAGCCCAGGTAGGGCGACAGGCTAGAGGAAGGCTGGGGACAAAGGCTGGGGTCTGGGGCTCTGGGTACTCTTCACACTCAGCTAGGAGCAGATGAGGCTTTCCTCCAGGGACTCCCCAAAGTGCTTGTGTGTTCACACGCTTGCCACAATGGGAAATGAACATGCAAGCCTGTAGGGCCAATCTAACCTCACTAACAATCTCCCCCAAGAGCAAATAAGTGTGGTTCTGAGGCCCCGCTGGATGTGGCCTAGAACTTATTCTTTGTTAGAGCTTAAAAGGTTCTGTAAATTATATATTCCACTTCAGAATATGGTCGTTGCTTTTCTTTAAGTCATTTTAAAATCATGATTGTTATCATGCATACAAAGGAGTGAATATAATTCCACGTAAGTTTAAAAAGAAGAATAAAATAATACTCCTGTACCAACCACGCAGCTTAAAAGCCAGATCGCTCCCCTTCCCAGGGTCCTTCCCCTCCCCCCGCCGTCAGGGCTAATTTCTCTCCTGCATGCTGTGGTCATGGTGGCCAAGGTTTCTTCCACACCTCCCTTCCCGTAGGTGCTCCTGAAACAATTTGTGGCTAATTTAGCTGTCTTTAGGCCCTTACTCCTGGGATTATCTTGTAGGTAGCTTTCTGTGATTTACTTTTTGCGACAACATGATTTTGCGGCACTCCACCCAGGCCTTCACCTTTAATTTAGTCACATTCACGGCTGCCTGGAATTCCACGGGTCACAATGACAGAGCGCTGCCGCCCGTGTGGTCTGACCCTCGTGCTTTGCTGTCCGGCTGAGAACGGCTTCTTGCAGCGCCCCGGCACACAGGCTGGGAGGCTCTCTAGAACCTGTGCCCCAAAATGGAGCAGTTGGGTTGTGAATGCCAATTTTACTCATAATGTCCAACAATCACTCAAATGTCATCAATTTGCCGATTTATGCTCCCACCAGGAGTGATGTGGGTTCCTGCCAGTATGTGGTCTGGTTGGACTCTCAGGTTTTTCCAGTCCGGTGGGCACGGGACAGCACTGCATTGTGGTTTCATGTGTCTTCTCCCAATCAGACCCTATCATGCCTCAGCCTCAGCCATCTATGACTTCTGCCTCATTCTGACTGCAGCTTAGGATGCCATGCTGTAACCCCAGGGTCCTCTCTCCCGCTTACTTCCTGCTACTCTTTGCTCCTTCATTCTACTCTAGCCACTCTGGCCTCAGAACCCCAAGATGACCTCAGGGCCTTAGCTCTTGCTAATCTCGGACCTGGATGGATCTTCCTTTCTTCCTTTGAGACTCTGCTCATTGTTACCTCCCCAGAGTAGTCACCCTCTAAAGGGCATCAATTAAGAGCCCTGCACCCTCCTGCATCCCTCTTACTTGCCTTCGTTTTGCCTTCAAGGGCCTCCTATATTATAGTCTATATTCACCTTTTAGTTTCTGTCTCCCTACTACTTTCATTGAGGGCAGGGACTAGTGTCATGGCTTTACCCTCATTGTGTCCTCACTGCCTAGAACAGTGCTAGGCCTATAGTGGGGCACCATGCTGCAGTTGGAGCTGTTAAAAAGTGATTGACATAGTCAGGTAGAGTGAATGGTCACACAGGTGCCACAACGCTATCCTGAGCGGCTGCGCATCCCTGATGGCCTGCACTGGTACTCACGCCTCAGGTGGGGAAGAGGAAAAGCAGCCCACTAGAGGTGTCTGAGGCACTGCCCCGGGCCTCAAGACTGCAGCTGACCTCCAGGTCCCACTGTGGGTGAGGAGCTGCGAAGCTGCTGGTGAGTAGGGGAAGTGGGCCGGGCTCTTGGGATGGCAGGGCCCTTGCCCTGGTGTGTGGCCAGGCCTGGCGCTGGCTGGGCGCTTCCAAGTCTGAGCTATCCCCCCAAGAGCTGGGGAGGGCAGGAGTGAGAACGCAAAAGTTCCTACAGGACCCAGATATGGCAAACTGTGGACTCAGGGAAGTCTGCGGATGCCAGAGAGCTCTTTCAACCCTCCTGGCCATTCGCCACACTCGCTGAACGCCAGAAATTTATGGTGACTTTAAAGATACTAAGAAGAGGCTCTGTGTGGGGACAGGAAGAGAGCTTGGGGGGGTGTTTTATTGAATTTCTTTTAATTGCTGTAATTAAAAACATGTAAAGAATCTTTTTTTAACGACTTTGCCATTATCATTAGTTGTTAGCACAGCTGCCTTATTAATTTCTCATTAGAACCCAATTCCTAGCCCCTCTTTGGGAAGGGCTGGGAGCTGGGTGGGGCTTGCCTTGATCCATGACCCCTGGACAGAGGTGCAAAGGGCAGCAGCCGCCAAGGGACCAGCTGCTTGGAGCCCAAGGACAAAACCTGCCCAAGGCAGGAGGAGAGAGCCAGAGAGGCGAGGCTCTGAGAGAAGAAGCTATGCCCCACCCACCCTCAGAACTGTGTGCATCTGTGCAAGAAGACAGACGGACAGGCAGACAGAGGCAGAAGTCTGGGAGAGTGGCAGGACCAGGATCCAGCTGGGTGAGTGAGGATCCCACTCGCAGGTCACGCAAGCTCAGGGTGAGGACTGAACAAGAGAGCTCCTTAGACTGTGTACCTTCCATGCTCTATCTGCCTGCCCTGGTCCCAGCCCTGCAGAGCAGAGGGGAGGCTGGGAATGGCCCTACTTGGACAGATAGACCGGAAGCTTGTCAGTGTTTACTCCAAGTCTGCTCTCCCCTGGGGTCGTCCGGGCTAGGGACCATTTGCAACTGTTTGTAGGCATTGATTCATTAATCCTTGCAATTGCTCAGCCAAGCAGGGGCTAATGGCATCGTTTCCTTTCAGACGGGAGGATGTGAAGGTATGGAGAAGTTAAAGAACTTGCCCAAGGTCACACAGCTTGCAAGATGTGAGCTGGCATTTGACCGAGGCCTCAAGGGTGGGTTCATGGCTCTATCCTACCAGGCAGAAGAAGCCAGAGGTACTGGCTGTGGGAGTTTGTGCTGTCCTCTAACCTCTCTGAGCCTCAGTTTCCCCATCTCGGCATGTGGCTCTTAAGACTTGCATTCCAACAAAGACTTGTCCTGGGAACCCACTGCTGAAAGACATTTACCCACTAATGCTGGAGGGAGGATTGTTCTGGAGGCTCCTGAACAGGTCAGGCTCCGGGTTCCTTGTTGAACCATTCTGTCCTCCAGGCTGGGCCCTATGGTTCTGACCCTGACCATTGTTTAACCTTAACATCAGAGCTGAAACGGATCTCATCTTACTGACCAGGAAGCTGAAGCCCAGAGAAGAAGGGATGAGCCCAGAGTCCTAAACTGCTTAGGCCCTCGGTCGGGGCTAGAATTTATGCTTTCGGACTCTATCCCCAAGCATGGCCATTATTTAAGGCACAAGGACCATGAACTTGACTCCAGCAGGCCTCTCCTCACACCTACCCACTCTTCTTGCTCCCAAGTAGCACGGTGGGGATGTTTTGGAATCAGGCACTATTCCATGGGTTGGAATCTGGCACTTCCTCATCGCGTGACTCAGGCATGTTATGTTACCCCTCAGTTTCCTCATCTGTAACATGAAGATTGGGACTTCACTCTACCGGCTGGATGAGCATCAGAGACAATGTGTGCAATGCCCGAGAGAGTGCTGTTATGGGTGAGGTGAGTCTGCCTAGGTTTCATCTTTCCCTACACCTAGAAGCCCTGGGCCAGGGGCTGTGGACAGTGGATTCTTCACCTTCTACAACTAGAGGGAGAGGCCACATGGGACAAGACAGGTGCACCAACAAGGGAAGGATCTGATGGGACACTTCCTTCCCTCACTCCACTGCGGCCTCCAAGGCCATAAGAAACTGTCCTTTGCTTATTGGGATGAACATTTTTCTCAAGGGCCAGATAGGACTGTCTAGGGCTCCCCTAGCTCCCTGGATTTAGGGCTCAAAGGGCTGTAAACAGCAGTTTCCACTTTAGGACAGTATGGAGCAAACTGCTTCTAGGTCTGCAAAGCCACGAGTAGTACCAAGGGCCCAGTGTGGTTTGGGGGACCAGCAGCAGGTGGCCACAAATCGGCTAACATGAGCCCTCCCTTCAGGGTGTCCCATTTCTTGGCCAGGGGACTATGATCACATTTGTGCAGCCTAACAGACCCAGCACCACAGTGGAAAGTGGCAGGGACATGGTGAGAATTGAGGGTACAGCCACATCCAGGAAGTGCCTGGAGCTCAGGGTGACTTGTGGCTTTGAGAAGGCAGAAGGAGCAAGGCAGGAATCCCAACGTGCAAGTTGACAGACAGGACAGGGTGCCGGCTCCATGCTCAGTATTTGGCCAGGTTGGTGTTCAGGAGCCCACTGCATTCTGTGGCCTGCTTTTTCCCCTCCTTAAAATGATAGCATTAAATATTAAATGCAGCAGGAATCTCCACTGATTCAGGGTGTGTTACATATAGTCATCAGCTAGGTGCTCTGGCATTTATGAGCTCAAGGAATCTTCTGGGTAAGTGCAGGAAGTAGGAATTATTAGATATATTTTACAGATGAGGAACCTGAGCTGGGTAAGGCTCAGAGAGGGTCATTTGCATCCCTAGGGATCAAGACCAAAGGCAGTTTTCCAATGTGTTCTGACTCCAAGGCCCACCTTTTCACTAGGCCACACCACCAGCACCGTAAGGTGCCCTCTCCAAGCCTTTCATCTGCCTCTTGGATCTCAGCAACGGCAGAGTCCTAGGGTTCCCTCATGAGCTTGGGCCAGGCTTCCGCGTGTCATTTCATCTGGGGCTATTGTTGCCAGCATCATCCAGAGTGGTCTAGGACCTTTGGGACTGCAGCGTTGGGGAGGAAAGGCTCGGGGTGTGTGCCAGGCAGAAAGCTATGGTGCCTGCGTGCTCAAGTCCCCTTCCACCTGCTTCTCAGGATAGAAGTCCCGGGGGGGGGCAGGGCCCAGGCCATCTGAGCTCTTCTCTGCAGCATCTGAGAAATACTGGGCACAATTGGTCCTTAGCAAAGGTCTTCCGCCCTCCACAGGTGCACCTAGCATGGCCACGCCCATCCTGCAGCTCTAGGACAAGAGGATCCCCGTGGGTCTGAGGCAGGGACCGTGTACCTGCCTAGCCTGGTTTCCAGGGAGGACCACTCACCCTGCGCCCCTACGCTGGGTTTTCAAGTATATAAGCAGGTGTGTGTATATGCTGTGGGGTAGGGTCTGAGTCCGGGGCTCTTGGATCCCCCGCATGGCCAAAGCAAGGAGAATCTGAGCCGTGTGGATGCTGACCTCCCTTCCTTTCTCTTTCTCATCAGCACAGCCACCCCAGGAGACAGTGTCATCACATCTGAGGGACTCTCCACTCTGGAAATTTCCTGTTGTCTCCACGAGCCTAGGGCTTGAAGCACAGTCCCCACCCTTCACCTGCCACAGCCTGGACTCAGTGGTGTCCTGGATGGCATTTCCAATTGCACACACAAACACACATGCACACGTGCACACCCATGCCTGCTCCCACATCATTTTCTCCTGTACATAGGTAAGGAGCAGAGCCACTCAGGCATGCACATCTGTACACTCACAAGCATGCACACAACTGTGAGCACATAGCACATACACACAGATATATGTATGCACACAAACTCGTGTGCACACGAAGATGCACGCAATGCATTGATACACACTTGCACACACATATGTTTTCTCAAATGCACAGGTGACTGGAAAAGCAGACTGACTCAGACATACACTCAAGCACATGTACATGTATACACACACAATTCATGTGCACACACTTGCATATACACTCATTCTCCCCGAACACATGAATGAAGAGGCATAGCAACTCTCACAAGCACATTTGCACACACTCGTGTATACCCACGCACACGCAGTCTCTGGGAAGGCCCAAGGGCCCTGCACATGGACCCTCAGATGGGCTAAATGAAACGCCATGGGAGTCCTCGGGCTGTGGCAGCTGTCCGCAGTCCAGTGCTGGGAGCCCCGGTTTGCTGCTCTGGGCATGAGTTGGGTTGCCTTTGCTGCTGAATTACAGGACAAGTACCCTCCACTTTGATTATGGCTGCTTTCCATAATTACTATAAACACTCTTTTCCTCACATGATATTTGCTCTTAGATCTCTCTCCCCTGCTTCTCTCTGAGTAGCAAATTTGGCCTGCATTAGTCAGAGTCTGCCCCATGGGCTCTGGATGAGGGGGTGTCCTTTTTTGTGAAATTTTAGGGCTCACTGAGGATCTCCACATTCCTATATCCCCAAATATGAATTTGGTCCTCCTCTGCTAAAACACTCAGAATGAAACAGCCCATGACATGTCCCTTTTCCAGCAGAAAGCAGATGACTGAGACCTGAAGGGGCAGGTATAAGTAGGGGATGCTGAGTCATGGGGCAAGATGGCATTTGACGGCATCTTCTCTTCCGTAGCCGAGGAAGACTTTCTGGGGACTGGTAACACTGGGGAAAGGGCTGCCAACCCCAAAGGCTCGAGGGAGCCTGCCGCTTTACCCTCTGCCCACTTGGCCCTCTGGGAGCCCCAACTCATCATTCTCCTCTCTTTTTCTGAGTTCTGGGTCCCTGATTTGAGACTCTACCAAAAACCCCCTGAAGATCACTAGGACCCCCATGCTGCTCCAGGGCTGAATGGGCTGGAGGACAGAAAGTCAAGGTCAAGGGGGCTCTGGGAAGTCTGCCAGCAAGAGTTTGGTAGCTGGTAAGGTTCAAGTCAGCCATTCTAAAGAGCCCCCAACCATGTATGAGGTGGCCTTGGAGGAAGCCTCAAAGTCAGTGGCGAAGCTCACTCTTGAGAAACCAATGGGCTGCTCCTATTTAAAGAGCACAGAAAAGGTCACACTCTTCTGGAACCAGGAGTGCCAGGGAGCTCTTGACTGGCCATGCACAGGGTCACAGATCAGCTGTAAGCATAAGTCAGTGATCAGCCGTGTGCCCTTGGAGAGCCCATCCTGTCTCTGGGCCTTGGTTCCACCAAGTGTGAGATGTGGGCACCTGCTTGGACAGGTAGGAGAGGCTGCCACTGGCCCAAAGCAGCGGATTTGCCTCTGCCTGGGGTGTGACTGGTGGGTGTGGGCTCTGTAGATCCTATCCCGGCCCCAGGTCCCTGTCATACTCACAGGCCACTTGGACCTCGGTTTGCCGCTGCAGCAAGGCCCCCATCCGGTTCCGTACAACACAGCGGTAGAAGCCGGCGTGGGTGCGGTCCAGGCTGGTGATCATGTACCTGAGGGACAGACAAGACAGCCAGTGAGAAAGGCAGGCAGCGGCAGGGTGCAGAGGTCAGAGTGGGTCCGGGGTCAGAGGTCACAGGGCACCGTCCCTGGAATGAAGAGTGCCAGGGAGCGCTTGACTTGCAGGCTTTGTTACGGGACCACAGAAAGGTCCTTAATCATAGCAATCCTCTCCACACGCCGCAGGGCTTTGCACACCTGCACTTCCCCAAGGACAGGAGGTGCTGTGCCTGAGTCTTTGACCCTGCTGTGGCCAGGCTGCCGAGGGCTGTGTTGGCTTTCTTAGAGGCTGCTGTCCCCCCTGCCTGTGGGGCACATGACTGAGAAAGGTGGAGGCATCTGAATTTTGGCTGGGTACAGGACTGAGCTGTAAATATTAATTGAAATGGATGGAGGTGACAGAAGCAGGGAAATTTACACATTTCTCCAGATGCTGTGTCGGTCTTTCCCCAACATCACAGGTAGCTCCACCACAGCTTGGTGGTGGGAAAGTAGAGACTTCTGGGACAGGCCATGTTCTGCATCCATGATTCCGAGCTGGCCCTTTGGTAGCCAGTTCATGGGACACTTGTCACCCAAAGAGTTAGAGTCTGACATAGGAAGAAGGCAGCTGGAGAGCAGGTATATGGTAGAGAGGATCAGGGGGAGGTGTTTCTGACAACGAGACACAGGTGGCTGGGATTCTCCGGAGTGGAGGGCACTGGGGCCCAGGACTTAGTTGCCCTGGTGACCCTGGGTGGTCATTTTTCTCATTCCTGGGCAACACTCTGGCAAGGCCCTCAGGTAGACAAGGATTTGGGGTTAGGCTAGCTTTCCTCCGCTCTTGGTTGTCCTAGGATTTGCCTGGCTGATTTGGTGGACAGGCCCATTGACACTTGTCCCTAGGGTATGCCAAGCCTAGAACTCCTGGAGTGGCCGGTTTTGTTTTACACGAGTTCTGGCCAGGTCTCTTGGCATCACCGTCATCATCACTTTCCCAGCGATGACACAACTGCCACCCCCATCTGCATACTCTCTCTGCTTTGGACACTTAAGTATTTTTCATACATTTCTTCATTTCACACAGCACTTCCTAGACTATTGGATATCATGGACCAGTAGCACTTAAAAAAATGGGGATCGTCATAAGACTGTCAACTTTTTACTTTGCTAAGATCGTTAAAACCAGCCAACCAAACAGCAAAACAAAATCAAGCAACAAACACTTAAAAAAATAAAAGGAATAATATTAAAAAGTGCCAGGGAGAGAAAAATAAATAGATATGGTCAGCATTTTATTTTAAAAGGACATTTCTGAGATGACAAAAAAGAAACCTAATTTCAGCATAATGGCAATTTTAACAAAATTTTAAATTTGAATTTTATGCAAAGCCCACTACACTAGCTTGACATTTCCTATTTTATGTATGGTTGCCGACTGTCACAGGTCGGCACTGGGCAGTCTTTGACTTAATCCTCGCACTAACACTGTGGAGGAAATGCTTTTAGTGGCATCCCCATTTCGGAAGAGAACATATTGAGGTTCTCAAATACCTTGGCATTGACCTGTACTTTCACACACAGTAAGAAGCAAGGCCAGGGTCCCACTGAGTCTTTCTGACTCCAAGCCTGGATATGAGCCAATTGATGCTGAGATTGCATCTCAAAGGACCCCACCGGCCATGCTGGGTCTACCCACACCTGGCTCACAGCTGGGCATGTGCCAAGTTTGCTCCAGCTCTGCAGCATTGTCCAGCACCTTCTGGCTACCCAGGTCCCTCATCTCTGCCAGTGGCTGTGGCTCTTATCTGCTCTTTGCTACTATGCACAGTGTGATGATGCAAAGATAGCAGGCGCCCAAGCTCTGGCAGATCTGTCTCCTCCTTTCCCTTCATCCTCAACCTCATCCCAAGTGCTCACTCCTGCCTGCTGCTCCATCTCTCTGGAGGTGAGGAGGCAATTTGGGGGAAACTGTTTGGTTCTCTAAAGTGATAGGTGAGCTGAGAGGGTCAATGAAAGCAGAGATAGGCTGGAAGAGCTCTCTGCCTTCGGGAATGGAATGGGATAGTATTAAAAAGTACCAGGAGGGAGAAAAGAATTATAAATGGCTGCTAACCTCATGAAAAGATGCTCAGCTTTTGTTGTAATGGAAGAAATTCAAATCAAAGCAAGATAATGTTCCCTCCATGTCAGATTGTCAATGACTTTCAAAGCCAGTGTAGGCAGGCAAGAGTGACGGGGAAAGGAGAGTACATCTGCAGGTCTGTTGGTGGCACTATAAATTGGCCCAGCCTTTGGGGAAACACCTCTCACAACCTGGATATATAACCTCTTTGACTCAGGAGGTGCATCCTGGGAACTGGTCTTTTAGCTATACTTGGAATAATGTGATAAAAACATGTGCAACAATGTTCCCAGTAGCATTACTTTCAATGATGTAGATAAACAAAGAAAAATTGGAAGCAAACTATATGTCCATCAACATGGAACTGGATCAATAAAAAATGCTGCAGCCCTGAATGAATGAAGAATACTTGTATAGGATGAAAGAGAAAGGTCTCCAAGATGTACAGAGCATGGAAAAGACATCAAGCAAGGAGTAGGACAGAACAATGTGAATAAAGCCAGAAGGTCGCAAAGGGCTAAATACAATCATAGCTGACTGTTAAGAACAAGAATAATAATGAAACAGTATGAGTCGCCAGTCAGTGGTACTTGCTACCAAACCCTGTTTCATGTTTTGGATCATGCAAACTGACCCAATAGAAATAATTTTTTTGTCACTATCCCCCAAAAGCCAAAGAGTGCTGCGATGGTATGATACTATTTGATATGTTATCATTTGGTAAATTGAAATAGTGTGTGTTTATGTGCAAATGCACATAGGCAAACACACATATATAAATGCATATATGCAAACACACATGCATATAATCACACTAACAAACACATGCATATAATCACACTAAAATACCCATGTGTACATAAAGTTTTTCCGGGATGGAGCATCCAGAAGGTATTATCACCCTTTTGGGAGAGGTATCAAGGATGCGTACCGAGGGGAACTTCTACTTTCTGGTTTTATGTCTTCCTGTGCCATCAGAGTTTTCTTTATTGTATACATATACTGCTTTTATTTTAAAAATAAAATTTAAAAAATGCACTTTGTGTGTATAATTTAAGTATACATTATAAAAAAGGCACCAGGGACTCATTGGATCTGGATTTGTTTGCCGATGCCAGTGATGCGTGGTGGAATTTAAACTTTAATAAGTCAATTTTTGTGGAAGACTCTGTCTATTTGCTTCATCCAGACCCCATCTAGGGCCATGAGGAAGCTGGCAGGCTGTTGATCTGTCCCCTCCCAGGGGCCTCTCTCTGACCCCTTTGTGGTGGCGGCAGGTGTTCTGCCAGCCGTGCCGCAGCCCGTCTTGCTCCTCCAGCCTCCCTTCCCCTCTTCCTCAGGTCCCTCCATGCCTGGGAGACCTATTTTGGGTTTGCAGGCGACATTATTTCAAGTAACAGTTCCACCCACTACCTTTCCTATCAGGGAATCCTCTTCACTCCACCCAAACCACAGTTCAACTCCCACCTCCCAGGTGGGTGGAAGAGGCGGTTGGCTAGTGTCTTGATTGGTGAATCCAGCACCCAGGCAACAGCACTCCCCACCCCTGGGCTGCCAGGACACACTCAGCCCACAGCTTTGTCCACCCCGCTCACCACAGCAGCTGGCCAGGCAGGGAACTGGATAAGCCCAGCCCTGTTGGGGTCTCCACCAGGGACAGAGGGATGGAAGAAATGGCTTCTGCAGTAGGGCTCAGACCTGACCCACCCAGGAGGAAGAGCAGCATGGGAGGAAGCAAAAGGACTTCCAAATAGGGGAGATGTCAGTTTGACTTTCACTTCTGCCCATTCTGGGAGATTTATGGACTGGTGTGAGCCTCAGTTTCCATATCTGTAAAGTGGGAATGATAATGGTCTCCAGGCAATGTGCAATGTACATCACAGGAGCTGTGCAAATGCTTATTGAATGAGGGAGCAAATATAAGAGCCACTGAGGAAGGTACTGGGTAGAGGTGAGGAGGCTCGGAGGACCAAGATAGTATAGCAGAGCCTTCCTACCCTAGAGTGGGAATCCATGGAGGACTCCATGCCCAGCACTACAGGAACACAGATTTCCTCACCCTGAATATTCCTGGCTTCCAAACTCCCAGCCTGATCATCTCCATTTGCACCCCCAAGGTGGAGGGGCCTGAGCCTGGCTCCTCCAGGGAGAGGAGACATGATGGCTGGTCAGCGGCAGCCTCTTCCTCACTGACCAACAGCCTCATGCTCCGTCCAGTGAGGGAGCGTTGCAGCGGTGTGGCATCCAGCGGCCAGGGCACACCTGGACTCACCCAGCCCCAGGGCCCCTTAAAAAACCACTTGCTTATTTATTATTATATTATTTAATATAAGTATTGTCACATGCTTCAGAATTCAAATGCAAGAAAAAGTACCCAGTAGGAAGTCTCTCCCACCCCTGCGCTCTGCTGCCCATCATCCCGGAGGAGAAGTGCTGCTATTCATTTCTTGAGTATCTTTCCAGGATTTCTTTGTGCAAATGCAAGCAAATTCCAACTTCAATCCCGCCCCTTCATAAGCTGCAGACCCAGCCTCCCGTTTTGCCCCTTGCTTTGTGCAGGCGACAGTGTATCTTGGAGCTCTTCCCGTAGCCGCACGCAGAGCCTCCACCGGCTTTTTGACAGCCGCAGAGCGTGCATGAATCTCCCAGATGGAGGGAGCTCTGCTTTCTCCCAGTTAGAGGGTCCGAGAGGGGCCTGGAGGCTGGGGGAGGAAGTCACGCCAAGAGCCCTCACCCGTCCTTCTTATCTTCATCACAGAGAGTCCTGCTTTAGCCTGGCAGGACGTGGCCAGTCAGTCCCCTGTTCTGAGATAAGGAGAGGGGCTCGGGGTGAAGGGCACAGCGTGACAGTGGGGAGAGGAGCCAGGACAGATAATTGGATTTTTTGAGACAAGAAGAGAGGGCAGAAAATAACTGCCTAACAAATGTGGCATCTTCTCCAGCACGTGGGGAAACACACGATGCCCTTTTTGGTTCGAGTCCTTGAGTGTCACAGTTGATATTTAAAATGATTCTTACTCACATTAAATAAGATATTTCAATTCCACGAAGCTGTCAGGAGCTGATGCGGACACCAGAAATAATAGGCCCACTCTCCTTGTATTGTCCTGGTTAATAAATCAGATGCCCGGAGATGCATGTGGTGATGCTCACACGGAGGAAGGGCAAGTGTGCACGTTCGCACAGATGCGTGCACACAAAGCACACTCACGCACACCCATCTGTGTGTGAGGCAATAGTGCAACAGTTGTGCATGCACACACACACACACACACACACACACACACTCTCAGGGAACCAACCAGCATGCAAACTCAAGACACACACAGATACGCACACCCATGAATGCATGCTCATCATACAAGCTCTCACTAGGCCTCTTCCCAAGTGTTCAGGGAGAAGGCAGCTGGGTCACCATGTCCACATCCACAGAAGGCTGAGGCCAACACAGGTTTTGGGGACAGCAATGAGCAGCTGAGCTTGGGGACCCAAAGTTTCCTTCCGCTTTCCCATGGGCTTCCGGGCAACAAGCAGGAAAGGCAGCAAGCACCGCGGTGTGTGCATGTGTGTGTGTCCTCAGACACCTGTGAGCACGTGGGAAGCCCACTCCTGCAGCACGGGACACAGGTGGCACTGAGACCTGGCCAGCTGGAAATAGACTGGCTCTAGATTGGAAATTTGCTTTTGCAAAGTCCTTCAGCAAAGAGGGCAAAACTCTGCCCAGGGTGATTCGAGGGGAAAAGTCTATGTACCAGATAATTATAATAACAACAAAGTACCAGTATGAGATTAACATGATAGTAACCACTACAATTATTGCAAGAAATGTCTCCGTTCTAAGGGCTTTAACGCATATCAACTGACAACGCTATGGGAGGCAGAGCTGACATAAACGTCAGTTCACAAGTCAGAAAACTGGGGCCTGGAAATTGGCAGGAACTTGCCCCAGGCCACACAGCTAATAGGCACCTGGTGTGTTGGTGTAGTCTGCCACATAGACACCATGGAAGGAGTTGGATGGATCAGGTGGACCCTCTAAAGGGTCTTTGATCGTGGAAGGGGAGCCTTGGGAATGAAGGAGTGGGGAGAGTCAGAGCTATGTTGCTCAGGATGGAAAAGCCATGGGGATGATGCCGGCTTCCCCCTCTGGAAGCAGCCCCAAGGATCCTGAATTCGTAAATTCAGTGGGAGGTGGTGTGAATGAGAGGGAAAGAGAGAGACGGAGAGGCAGAGAACCAAGGATGGTGTCAGGATGCACCCCACGGAGGGAGTGGTGGGGCAATTCAGAACAGTGATTTCTGTCCTTCTATTTTAAGCAGTTTCCGTTCCAAGCTGTAATTCCTGTCCCACATCTTCGGTGAAAGTCTGACGCTCACACTGGCTTCCGCTATTACACTTGGGCGGATGCTGAGCTTCTGGCTCAGTGGGTAGGCAGGTTGAAGAGAAGAAGCAGTCTGAGGAAGGGAGGGGTTGCCAGAGGACTGAGGAACAAGAGACTGTCTAGGTGGCAGGTGGGCCTGGAATTTGTCCCTTCACAGAGAACAGACATTTAGACAGTAATGGACATGGTGGTACTCAGAGGTGGAGGGGAGCTTGGGCATGGTGTGTTCTCCCAACTACCCAGAACCCTTGGTGTACGGGGGTGGTGCTTGCAGAGGACAGAATGGGGGAAGAATTTCTGGGTGTGTCTGTGCAGGTGGTTCTGGAGAGATTAGACTTGGAACTGGTGGACCCAGTACAGAAGATGGCCTTCACCCACATAGGTGGGCACCATCCAATCCTGAAGGGTTAGAACAGGACAAAAAGGTGGAGGAAGGAGGAATAGGCTCTGTCTTGAGTGAGGACATCCATCTTTTGCTCTTGGACACTGGAGTTCCTGGTTCTCAGACTGTTGCCATGGCTTTCCTGGGTTTCTAGCTTGCAGACAGTAGACTGTGGGACTCCTTGGTCCTCATAAGGCTGTGAGCCAATTCCTATGGCAACCCTCCTATATACACCTCTGATATACACACCTCATTCTGGATACATAGTGGTTTAGAACACGGGCGCTAGGGATGCAGGGTCAGACAGCAAGGTCTACCCACCGAGACCTCCACTCATGCACACAGGCACAGGGCAGGCTGGACTCATCTCCTTATGATGGAGAAGGAGGGGTGAAGGCTGCAATCAGCCGTGGGTTGACTCACAGGGGCAGGAGCACAGCAGCACACAGGGACCAGGCCAGGGATGGCAAGAGGTCCTCATAAGGTCCTGTCCCGCCTGCAGGAAGAGGGAGGCTGTCAGCTGTTGCCTTCACTCCTCCATGAGCTGCCAGCCCTCAGGGCCCCCTTCTGCTTTCAGCCATGTGTCTCCTATAGGGCCTTTCCCTAACCCTTACCCAGGTCGTCTCCTGCCAGGCCCGGTGTGTTTATCACAACTTAATTTAGAGGATTTCTGGGAAGATGGTGGAGCGGTAAGCAGCAGAAAAACAGCCTCTCCAAAATTTGTTGTCCAGATGCTGGAATATAGCAGCATGAGGAAAAGAAGGAGGGAAGTGTGTTCCTAGAACCGAGCAAGGATCTGAAGTGAGAACTGAAGCCCACGGGGAGAGCCAAAAGAGGGACCTCAGCACAGAAGAAGGAAATGGTAGATGGCGCTTTCTCCCCGAGCCCCGGTTCTCGGTATGGGAGAGATGACTCAAGCCAGCACACACACGGTGCCTACTGGAGACCCCAGAGGCCTCCATGGAAAGATATACAAGTGGAATGGAGCAGTGGACACAGAGGACTGCAGTGACTGGTGAGTTACTTGGGTTCAGACGTCTCCCAGGAGAGGGTGATCGGCTGGTTGCCATCTTGGAGAGGGCCTCCCTGAGCTCAGATCTCAGAGAAGCTGTCTGTGGCTCTCTGAGTCAGGGAAAGGCAGAGCCAAGTTCAAGTTCAAGCCAACAGGAGGTCAAGGAGCCAAGTTCAAACCGGCAGGAGACACACAGTGTGTCTCTAGCTGAACAAATCAGGTTCCACCCTCACAGCCAGAGACCAGACTGAACGTTAGCAGAACTTGTGGTGAAATCTTGCTGGGATTACTCACTACCCCACCATAAATCTACTGCTGGGATTAATCAACATGGACCTGGCCTGCCTACTCTGTCTACCAGATAGAAGAGATATGGCTGGGAGCAGACATTTTTCCTTTTTTTTTTTTTTTGTTGTTGTTGTGGGTGGTGAGTTTTGTTGTTGTTGTTGTTGTTGTTTTCCTTTTTTCTCCTCTTTTTTGCTTGTTTTTATGAGTATGAAACTTTTTTCTAGCTTTTTGTGGTTATTGTTTTGTTCTGCTCTTGTTTTTATTTCTTCCTTCTCTATTTCCCTCCTATCCTCTTTACCAGTTTCCCAAAGTACACATAATCTTCCCCTTTTCTCCAGCCTTGCTTCTCATCTCTTTCCTTTCTTCCATTTTCCTATTTTTTTCTCATTAATCCCTTTTGAATTTTCTCCCTTGAGAGTAAAATTGCCATATTGAGGGCACACTGACTGTATACAAGGTTCTGCTTTATTTTAGACATCTTTATATAATAACTTGATTTAATGTCCTGTTTGCTTGTTGGTGTCCCCCCCCCATACATCTGTCCAGAGTAACACATGTTCCATGAACATTTTCCAAGAGAATGAATAAAATGGCCAGTGTGAAAGGCCAAATAATGGCCCCACAATGTCCACAACCTAATCCTCAGTGCCTGTGAATGTCATTTTACATGGCATCATGGTTTGAATTGTGTCTCGTCCAGAAGGAGTCAAAGTCCTAACTCTGCACCCTGGACGTGTGATCTAATTTGGAAATAGCATCTTTGCAGCTATCATCAAATTAAGGTCAGACCATTAGTGGGGCTTCAACAACATGGCCGGTGTTCTTATATGAGGAACAGAGATGCAGAGACCCAGGGAGAAGGCCACGGGATGACAGGGCAGGGAGTGCAGGGGTGTGACTATGAGCCACAGAGCACCAAGAACTGGAAAGAGTTTGGCCCTGGAGCCTTCAGAGAGACCGTGGCCTACAATACCTTCATTCCCACCTTTGGTCTCCAGAGCTGTGAGAGAATAGACTGTGATGACTTCAGCCATCTGGCTTGTCTTATTTGTTACAGCAGCTACAGGACAACAACCCACTAGGGAATAGGGACGCACAGCTGTGATCATGGATCCTGAGATGGGAAATGATCTTCGATGAATCGGGGCTCAGAGAAGTCACCAGGCGGAGGCAGCAGAGCCACAGCAAGAGGAGGACGTGTGGCGATGGAAGCAGATGTAAGAGGTGTGGGGCCACGAGCCAAGGAAGCTGGACAAGGTTAGGAGATGGCCCTCACTGTGGCTCCAGAGAAACTAGTCCTGCCCACACCCTGGCTGTAGGAGCTCTGATCTTTAGTGCTGCAGCAGAATACACGTGCTTGTTTTAAGTCACCCAGTGCATGATAATTCATGAGAGTTGCCTTAGAAAACTAACATAGGACACTTCCTCCAGACTCAGGGTGGAGCCAGGCCCAGGACTCTCTCTGGCAATGTGGAGGGTAACTGCACCGTGTGAGGAAACCATCTGATCTCTGCAGAGCAGGCGGCTGTAACGCTGAGCCTGGTTGGTGCCTGACACAATGCTCTGATGAGACACAGCCTGTGGGCTCATATGACACCCATCTGATGGGCCGTTTGCTCAGAGGTAGAGAAGGTTCCTGCAGGCCTCCAGCCCCAGCCTCCTTGCCACCCCCAGCCTCCACTGGGGCACCCAAAATGCTCCAGGTGACCCTCAGGCCCTGTGGTCAGTGAGAGGGACGGCGGTGTTACACAGCTATGGGCACTAACCCCCTCACAGCCCCGGCATGGCTTGGCTTGGGGAGGGTACCATTGGCTCTGTGACCTTCTGGGCCAGCTATCTGCTCTCAGTAAGCAAGGATAGTACTTCATTAAGCTGTCTTCATCAGCCCAGTGAGCCTCGCAGAGGTCTGGCTGGGTGAGAACACAGGGATGGAAGCTGAATGGGCCAGCAGGGGGAGACAAGGGAGGACAGGGAGTCAGGATGGCTACTCAGCGATGGTGGCTGGGACTGTCACTTTGGGAAAAAAGCAAGAACCCTCCCTTGAATAGCACACACACGACTAGCATGTGTTGTGATCCAAACACTTGATGCATGTGATCAAGTTCATTCCCATGTTAACCGCAGGTAGCGGAGGACCCCTCCTCCCCATTCTATAGCCCGGAGACCTGGGCTCAGAGAGGTTGCACATATTTATTGCCTTTGGTCGCCCAGTTAGGAGGTGGCCGGGGAAGATTCAATTTCAGGTCCACTTGACCCCAAAAGTGTCCCTGCCCCACACCTGTCCCCCTGACCTGTCCTAGGGCACTTGGTACCACTGTAGGGTACATCTCCCCTCTGGTTGTTCTGTCCTCACTCAGGGAGCTGCCTAGGAGTGGCGGCTGAGCTCTCTTGGTGGGACTCACTGCCCAAATGGGACAAGAGTCAGAAGACTTGGGGACCATCTCGCAAAGAGATGAGTGATACAGGGTTCTTTTTATCGCTAGAGGCAGGAAAGAATGAAGAGCCAGACAGGGCCACACTTGTCCAGGGTGCGAAGAGTTAAAGCTTCAAGAGGTCTCAGTTTGATGTTTTAAAAAAAAAGACTGTGAAAGAAGAAATCCCTAGGTTTGGTGGGGGGGGGTATGTGTTATTACTTCAGAAACAAACAAAAGAGAAAACAGAAAAGCAAGCCTCTCACTCTGGTGAATTGTGCTGGGGAATTTCCCCTGTGGCTCTCTGTTTCTTTTGCTCAGGAGATTGGCCACCATCTGCTCTCCACTTGCTTGGGGCTGAGGTGGGCTCCTTTGTCCTGGGCTCCCAGCACTTGGCTGAAATTCATCACGATCCTTCTCATACTGAGGTGAATCAGAAAGAAACCAAATTAAAACAAGCCGATAGAAAGCCTGCCTGGAGATCAGATCTCAGGAGCCAACTTGCGGGTGCTTTGTGGCCTAATCACACGGGCTGCAGAGCATCTGCCTCTTCCTTCCATCCTGTAGCTACTGGGTCCCCAGTACAAGAAGCATGACCCATCTGGAGTAGCGCAGAGGTCACTGGGACACCCCAGGTTTCCAGGCTGTTCTAACAAAGTTCCACAAATGGGGTGGTTTAAAACAGAAAATTCTCTCACAGCTCTGGAAGCCAGAAGTCTGAGTCAAGGTGCCAGCAGGGCCACCCTCTCTCTGAGGGCCCATGGGGGACCCTGCATAGATATTTCTAGCTCTGGCAGCCCCAGGTATTCCTTGGCTGGTGGCCACGTCCCTCCAGATCCTGCAGGGGGCTTCTTCCCACGTGCATGTCTTTGTGAGGCACTTTGTTCTCTGGGTCTCTCTCTTCCTCCTATAAGGACTACCATACACCAGAAGTAGGATCTGCCTTAACTCCAGTATGACCTTGTCCAAACAGTCAAAGCAGCAATGACATTATTTCCAAATAGGGTCATCCTGTGAGGTACCAGAGGTTTGGGGTTCAATATGTATTCTGGGGCAAGGGCGACACATAATAAGGGATCCTCAAGGATGCTCGTCGGCCCAGGGGGAGAGTGGAGGAGAAGTGGTCAAGGCCACAGAGCTGGGTCCATCTTTGCCACAGACCAGCCGAGAGAGCACAGGGAGAGATGCCCAGGCTGACTGGGCGAGGCTGTGCCACGGCAGCGGAAGGCGGAAAGGCATCGCTGACACTACACCAGGAGAACCTGATGGCTGCTCCAGGGCTGGGGGAGGAGAGTTTCAGGGCACACAGCTGGGAGAGGAGACACGGGGTGAGCAAGTGGGGAGAGCAAGGTTCTGGGCTAAACCAGAGAACAGCTAGGAGATGGAGAGGGAATATTGGGGGGACGGAAGGAGGGTTATGGGAGAGGCTGATATATATATTGGTGCTGGGGATTGGGCTCCAGGCCTTTGCATTGAGCTACATCCCCAACCCTTTTTATTTATTTATTTTTTTTATGTTGAGTCAGGGTCTTACTAAGTTCCTAAGTTGCCTAAGATGGGCTTGAATTTGCAACCCTCCTGCGGCAACCTCTCAGAGTGGCACCACATCTGGATTCCTTTTTTAATGATGTGACATTTGAATAAAGTGTAAAGCTTAGTGGACGGGAGTGGTCAGACAGAGAAGCAAGAGGGACAGGGATGCAGCCAGTTCCTGGGAGAGGAGGTGAGGTCCGGAGTCCTGGGGCAGTGAGTATCTTAGTCACTTTCTCATTGCTGAGACAAAACAACAGGCACCTACAATTTAAAGGAGGGGAGGTTTATTTTGGCCCACGTTTTCAGTTCACGGTCAGCTGGCTCCAAGGCAAAAGTGGCAGGGTGGAAGAGCCTGGGCAGAGGCTAGCTGCTCATGTCTCGGCACCCAGTAAGCAGAAAGAGGAGGGAGGAACTGGGGAGAGAGACAGACCCGCTCGGGTCACACCTCCAGTGACCTGCCTCTTCTGACCAGACCCCACCTCCCCTCAGCACATCCAGCTATTCAGCCCCACCTATAGGCTTCGAGGGGACACTCTTGATCTAACCCATAAGCAGGGGCAATAGAAAGTGGGAGGAGTTCCTCACAGTGACTTCTAATTCTAGAGGAAGTGGGTGGGGTGGGACAGAAGGCTGGAAACAGCAGCAGTGGAAAAGCTGGCTGGCCAGGAGGAACCTTCTGGAAAGCCCAGGTGGGATGAGCACTTTGACTCTGTGCAGGTATAATCTGCACAGGTGGCTGGTTCTCTTCAGCAGGGCCCAGTAGACTCCTGGAAGAAGCAAAGTGGGTTGAGAGTTTGGGCCACCTGAAACTAGGGTTCTTCCAGGAAGCCGTGACAGATGGGCCACAAAGCAAGGAGGCTGCAGGTTCTGGCAGGATGGAGGCCGGGGCCAGTGGCCAGGGACGCAAGAGCAGCCAGCAGGGAGCCAATGGATGGACATGAGGTGGAGGGCTTTCCACAGTCTAGTCACTCAAAATATGGCCTGAGGACCCACGGCCTGGCTACCACGGCGGGGAGGTCAACAGTGCCGAGGTGTGGCCTCACCCCACACCTGCTGCGTGGGTTCTGCATTCAGGATGCTCCCAGCTGATTCCCATGCACACAGGGGTAGCTGGAGAACAGCCTCAGAGTTGGACAGTTCCAGTTGATGACAAGGGGCAGGGTGCTGCCTCATTGGTCCTCAGTTTCCCCATCAGTGAGATGACTCTGATCATGGTCTCCAAACAATCACAGTCTTCAAGAGTCCCACTGGGACCTTGGACAACCTGGCTCTCCTCCCAGCTCCATTGCTTTCAGAGCAGCGACCTCACGCCAGGGACCGAATCTTGTCAGACCTCAGGGAGACCACGTGTCTAATGGGCGGCTGCCTCAGAAAGCGCAGGAATTGGCCCTTCTGCTCGGAGGCTTGTTCTAAGAACACTCGTTGGCCCGGTATAAGGGGCGGACTGGAGAACAGCATAAGCATTGGTGCTACTGTGTTTATTTATGCACTGTCCTATCTGCAGGAGATGCTTGGTCAATATGGAAAACCAGACGCCCCAGAACAGAGCCACACAGTGATGCATAAAAGGCGCAAAATGCTCTCACCCCAGCACCCTCAGGCACTGCCGTGGTACCCACCCACACCTGGCGTCACAATCGGCTTTCAGACAACCTTCCTGCTACCACCGAACAATAACTCAGGAGCTGCAGTCCTTCCAACGCCCACTTCTGCACACAAAGGCAAAGCACCACACTTATCGGAGCACTTACGCATTTCTTAGCCATTTACATGTTTTAAATTTTGCAATCGTGTTTATTAGGTTCCTCTCTTGTTTATGTGTCACTTATGAAGATTCTGAGTGTTGTACCCCTCGCTCCATTTTCCCCATAAGCCCCGCAGTCTTTTGCATAATTTTTGCATCACGTGGTGATATTTACAAAATGTGTATATCTTGTTATGGCAGAACTGGCTGTGAACTGCAGAACACGGCACCTGGAATTCGGTAAGCACACAGGAGCATGTACTGAGGTAGTTTACTAGTATTATGAATCACTCCGGCCCTCCTGGGTGCCTACGATGCGCCCGGCACTACTGGGCCCTGGGTATTCACAGTAATACTGCCAACAATGACAGCAACACCATCATTTCCATGTATCATGGCATCATCCTTTCCCTACACAGAGGTGAAAATGTTACTGTTCTTGCCACTATTTACAACTACACTGCCCCAGCTCTGCTCCTGGTTCATTCAGTTCCTGCGGCTAGCCACCAAGACAACAGAGGAACTTCCCTGGAGATAGAAGGGAAGGAGTCAGAAGTCAGGGTCCTGAGCATCTTCAAATCCCTGGGAACTTAAACAAATAAAGATTTGGTCATCTTTGGGCAGCAGTAACTTTGCCACGGCCCCTTTAATGACCATAAAGCATAGTGGGTAATTGATATGGAATGGGGGAGAGGGTGAATGTGCACCGGAAGCACTAATGTGGAGGCGCTGGGTGAATCTCGATGGGTGAACACTGCCAAGCTCTGCCCAGCTGGCCTGTGCTTCCTGCCTGGTCCAGACTTGCTCCCTGGTCTTCCCCAAGCTCCTGATCACCCCTCGCCAGATGCTGGTGGGATTAATGAAGCTGATAAGCCTGAGGATGAACCACAGGGTCCCAGAGGCTCAGGCAACTCACCTGGCAGGTGGAGAGAAGGTGGGAAGAGGCCTCCCTGAGTTCCCAGAAGTGCCCACTGTTGGCAGGCCTGGCGTGGTGTGGGGGTGTGTGAGAGGTGCTGAATCCCTACCCCGGTCAGACCTGACTCAAGATCAGGGTGGACCCACCCCACCTGCAGCAAAGCTTTGGGTGTGGTTGAGTTTCTCCTCTTTGGGATCTATACCTACATGGTTATGATACATACACACAAGATGTGATAAAAAATACAGTGACTGTTTAAATTGTAAAAATTATTACAGTGAATGACACACTGCCATTATTCCCTTCCAAAGTACTCCCTCTCACTTCAAACACACCCACCGCTCCTGCCACTTTCCAAATCAGTTCTGGAAGCCGTCTTTGGGGAGTGTCCTTAGTCGTACTGTTGTGGCTGCCTTGGTACCCTGAACTGATTCAAAACGTTGACTTTTCATGGTCATTTTGACTTTGGGGAAGAGCCAGAAGTCACTAGGTGGAAGATTCGCTGAATAAGGTGGCTGAGGACACAGTAAGGTTTTATCAGCCTGCCTTTCCATTGGGTGGCACTCAGCAGGAGCATTTACTCTAGTTTTGATCCCATCTCTTAGAGACACAAAAGAGGACTTCTAGAATGGCTTCAGAAAGTGGCAACAATGCTGGGATAACGGAGGATTTTGAGTGGGACTAACAGCGGTGTGTCTTTTTACTGTAATAATTTTTTATTTAAACATTAACCATCTATTTTGATCATACCTCATTTTATATACGTCTTCCTATCCATCATTCCAGTCCTATAATTCCCTTGCCAGGGCAGGCCACAGACACAGGAATTTCTCTTTCTAAGCTAGACATAGAAACTCTAATCTTCCGTTTCTTTCTCTGGCCTGGCTTGTGTGACAGTAGATGACACGATCTCATTTCACAAGGTCCTGCCCCATACCTGAGAGGAATGAATGATGCAGAGGCCAAGAAGAATGTGAGCACACAGCCATCGCTACCTTCCCACCCAGTCTATCAGGTCACACCCTTTTCGTCCAATCACATTTCTCTACAGTTGTCCATGCTTCAACCATGCCCATGCAATGAAAGCCGCGGGAAAGCCCAGAAAGTTGGGATTTAGAGAGTTTCTGGATAGCTTAACGCATGGAGGCTCCCGGCAGGTGGTGTGCCTGGCCAGGATAGCGAAGCTTCCTGTCCTGTCCCCTGTACCTGGCTCTGTGCACCTTTTATATGTATCCTCTGTAACATCCTTTATGATAAACGGGTGAATGCAGTGTTTCTCTGATTCTGAGACCTGCTCTAGGAAATGAGTCACATTCGTGACGGGGTCTCAGGAACCCCCACTGACAGTAGTCAGAGCACAGAGAAAAGCTTCTGGGGCTGGTAACTGACATCTCAAGAGAGAGGCAGAGAGAGAGAGTGTGTGTGTGTGTGTATATACGTGTGTGTGCGTGTGTGTGTTGGGTGACAGTTCGGGGACCAAACCCTCGATGTGGGGGATTTGACACTGTCTCTAGGTAGATGGTGTGAGAACTGAATTGAATCAGAGGATGCCCAGCTGCAGAATCACTTGCTTGGGGTGTGGGGTGAGTCTGAGTTTGGAGTTTATTTTTCCTGTGCCTGACTGTCTCTTTGTACTCTAGCAGAAGCGGAGAGGCTGATTTTAATTTGGCCAGCAAAGCTGGGAAACAACAAAACAAAATCTGCATGTGGGTTTCATTTAATATTTTCCCAAAAGGCCATTTCGAATCCCAGAAGGGTACACAGGATGGCGATCCACACACAGAGTGAATTGAGTTCACAAGAACCAGCCATTCGGTCCTGGTTTGGGTGAGTCCACAGAGGAACTCTTACAGTACATGTGGACCTTCTGTCACGGCCCAGGACCCAGATCTGAGACCTGTGCACACTCACGCACACTCACTCACTCCTACTCTCATTGGCTGTGTCCTGACTTCTGAGGGTACCTGACACTTTGCCAAATACCCAGTGGGTTATGCAAACGAAACTCAGGCAGGCCAATGGCTCACACACCTGAGAACAGGCCCTAAAGCCCAGCATGACCCAGGTCAGTTCACGCAAGTCATCCTGCCCTGCTCTGCCTGAGTGCCTGTGCTCTGTGGGTTGGTGAGCACAGTGGAGGAGGAAGGATACCGATCGTCTGTGTTGCTTGCTCTGTGACTTTGATCAAGTTGCCTAGTCTCTCTGTGCCTCTATTTCCTTATCCATAAAATAGCAGTGATAACAGTACATACTAATGTGGGCCCCGCACTGTTGTAATATGATGGCGCATTTACTTCTTCTTACTAATTACCCTGAGGCCAGATTTAATTATATTCACATTCGGCAGATAGAGAAGATAAGTAATTTGCCCAAGATCACACAACTAGCAGGGGGCAGAGTCCTAGACAGTTGCCTCTCCATTTTGTGCTCTACCCACCACACTATAGCTCCTGCCATAGTGAGAATTAAGTGAGATAATACATGCAATGTACTTAGGTTAGGGCCTGGTATAGTATGCACGCAGTGTGTACTCTAGTTAGCTGCCACTGTTATTATTGGTGCCATTCCTCTCCTCCTCCTCCTTCTTCCCCTTCCCCTGCCCCCTCCCCTCCTCCCTTTAAAGTACTGGGTATTGAAACTGGGACCTTGTGCATGTTAGGCAGACACTCTACCACTGAGATACATCCCAGTCCTTAAAAAAAAATATTTTTTTTGAGATAAGGTATTGCTAAGTTGCTCGGGCTGACTTCAAATTTGTGATCTTACTGCCTCAGCCTCCCCACCTCTCCACCCCGAGCACCATATCTGGGATTATAGCACGTGCCACCTCAACTGGCTAGTGCTGGTCTTAGTCACATATTCATCTGTCTTGAAAGAAAGAAGCTTTGCTCTCAGTCCTCTCTAATGGTCCCTGCCTGACACCCAGCCTAAGGCCACTCATCCAGGCAACACTTGCTCAGCCAGCCACTCTGGAAGCAGAGCCTGAGCTGGGGTTGCCAGGAGTGGCAGGTGCCAGGATCTGGGATCATGGCTGCCTCGAGCCCCTGCACCCCAGTCTGGCTCCTCTTTCTACCCTCTGGAATATATGCTCAGACTGAGGGGCAGCTGGCCCCAGAATGACTCCCATCACCCCTTACCTCCGGCGTCCACCCGGCACCACCTGTCTCAAGCCGTTCTCTCTAGATTCTCCAAAGTCACCCTAGCAGGTGGCTTCAGAGGCACCTCAGAGGAGAATTAGACCAGAACCGTGTTAATGAGGCCCTGGGGACCTGCCTGAAAGCCACCATCTGGAAAAGGTGATAGCTGTGGCTGCCGGACTCTGGCCAGACCTGAGTAATGGCTTCGGGACTGAAAAGCACGGACCCAATACTTTGCAGGGTTGCCCGTCAGGATGTGGAGTTTATTTCCCATTCCTCCAGTAGGGGCTGGCTTTGTGGCTCACCCACAGAATGCGGCAGAACATTCTGAAGTGCTGGCCTTGCGGTTTCTACATTCATCTTAGATCAGGACCTCAAGACCTCTGTGCATGACAGAAAATGCTCCCCAAGAAGAGAGACACCCAGCATCCCAGCTCCCCCAGGGGCGCAGTCCAAGCTGACGGCCACACTCTCAAGGGACAGCCGGGGAGACCAGCAGAGAAACAATAAAATACAGTTGTCTAAGCTGTGAAGTTTAAGGGTAGATCACTGACCAGAGGCTACGGGCAGGGCCAGGCAGGGAGTATCCTCCCAGGCAAGCCCTGCCTCTCCCACCTCCCATGAGCTCGAAGGTAGAGGAGCAGCCGGTGGCTGCAGCCCCTGGTGTGCTGTGGGCTGTGCCCAATCTCCTTTGGAGAGATTGTGTTTCCTGGTTTGCATTCCTCATTCTGCAGGAGATTGGCCTCCCTGCTCCCAAGCCCTCTGCGGCTCCCCAGTACCCAGGGTCCCATCTGTGCTCTTGCTCATACAGACCAAGAGAATGTCATGGAGTTAGACTCTCAAGGCTGGTAGCTGCAGCAGACGCCCCTGCCTCCAACCCCTACCCCTCCTCCATGCCCACACCCAGGAAGCTCTGGCAGCCCCTGGGAGGAGAGTAGGGTGGAAGTTCAGAGGCAGAGAAGTCCACCTTCTCCACATGGTGAAGAGGAGAAAGGGCCTCAGCTGAGATTCCTGTTGGAGGACAAAGACAGAGAGGGAGGGACACTAGAGAAATCCCATGAATGGGGCTAAGGGAGGGATCTGAAGGGACAGTGGTGGGAGTCAGGGGCAGGCAGCACCAGGAAGCAGGGTCATTACCAGTTCCCCAGATCTGGTTAGTTTGGGCTGAATGCCAGAGTGGGGGATGCAGCAAAACCTGGGAGGAGGCAGAAGATCCTGAGGGCAAGCCTGGCTGTCCAGCCAGCTGCGTGGGAAGGAACAGCAATCATCTTCTCATTTCCACACTTTTACAAAGCCAGGTAAGAACCATATGTGCCTCCGATGGGCCCGCCTCTCCCTCCTCCCCACAGATCGGTGGCCTCTCACACTCTATGCCCCTCTCTGAGATAGTTACCAGGGATTTGGGCCAAATCCAAATATGTGGATTTCAGGTGATGAATGATCAAACCCTTCTTAATTTGCCTGTTAAATTTCCTCGTGGTGGAAATAAATAGCTTCAGTTCATCAGAGAAGAGCTTTCCTTGAGAGCCTTTCATTAACAGCTGTGGTAAGTGCACAACTGCATGTTTTGTGCTACGTACTCTGGGGAGTCTGGGGGTGCAGCCTCGGTCCCCAGGGCTGCTGGGACTGGCCATACAAAAAGCTCCACTCGAGGGGAAGTGGGAGGCAACGAGTGTGGAAGAGAGAGTGGGCTGGGTGCGCACACCTCTGCACTCCAGACTTCCACGCAGGGGAGCTGCTGGGATGCCCAAGTCCTTAGCCTCACCCTCATTTGCAGTGTGACCCTGGACATGTCACTTTCCCTCTCTGGCTCCTCACTCCTGCATCCATGCGCTGGGAGACACACTAACTGCTCACTCTATGGGAGTGAGGCGTGAGAACAAGAGTGAAGGCACATGGGGCTGGGGTGTGGTGCTGGACTTGGGCTGCGGCAACCCAACGTGGGGACATGCAGAGCTGGGTGCCTGGGAGATAGCAGCTCCTTGCTGCCCAGCCCAGTTTCAGAGGGAACCTTTGGCTCCAGGGGAATGTCCTCTTATCCTACCACATTCTCAGGGTTGTGACACCCCAGTGTGAATCTGTGGGGACACTGAGGGACCTCAGCAAATGTCCGAAAGGGATGAGGGGGGCAGACCCTCTGATTCATGGGCCAGGTGTGACAACACATTCCACCCCTGCAAGGTAGATCCTGCATGTCCCCAGGTACCCACCCTGACTAGGGCTATGTGACAAAACACTGACCAGCTGAGTAGCACAGTGGGACCTGAGCAGCACCCAGTGGAGACCTGGAGAGCTTGGGTTTCAATTCCAATTTTCATCCAAACTCCTACCCTGTCCCCACAAAGCCATTTCCATCAAAGACTCTGGTGTTCTAGCTGTGAAATCAAGGCCTTGGCCTAGAAGCCAGCTGAGATGTTCTGTGGCTGTGTGAGTCTATCAAGGCCCTTGGCACCCCCTCTCCACTCCCCACCACAGCATCCTGCTTCCCTGGGCTCAGGTCCATCAAGGACCTCTACCCATCCCCAGCTTCCTTGGGAGTGGGGACCCTATTTTTTTCCCCAAGACTCATTATGGAGAGAGTGAGAAAACAGGTTGCTATGGAAACCAAGTCAGCTGAGGTTTTAGAGACCTTAGCCTTCTTTTTTGCCTCTCCTCTTCCACTCTGATCTTATTAATCTTAATTGACACAATCACTGCTACGTCTGTTCAAGGCACAAGGAACAGCTGTGTTCTTGCTGCCCACCACCAGCCCTGGCCTTCTGAGGCCCTCCCTGTCACCTCTCTCCCTCTCATCTGCCTCCCCTGGCTTTTCCTGCCACTAATGGCAGATCCTGAGCAGGGCCAGGGCCCCTCTGGTCCAGGCAGAATCTGTAAAAACAGAGGAAGTTTCCAGTGGACAGGCTGGAGTTTAGGGCTGTTCTAGGAAAGGTTTCTGAGCATCTCTGGGAGCTGGGTTGAGGATGCCACAGGTAACCAAGATCCACGTTCACAGCCTGTGTCCTCTCCCACTAGTGGCCTCAACCTTCCCACCAAAGGCTGTGGCAGGATCATCCAGAGAAGGCTACAGTGAACTATTTCCATGTTGGGGAGCACAGGAGGGCTTCCACTACACACAAGGTGAACAAGCCTGCCAGGCTCCTGGGCTCGCTGAGCCTTCACCTTCACAGGTGTGCGATGGAGGTGTCACACCTGCCCTGCTCGTCCCATGTTGAGGATCAAGGTGGTCTCGGTAAAGGCCACTCTGTGTAATAGGAAGCCCCATACATTCGGGTTGCTATGAAAAGGGAAGGGGGCTGGAGAGGCCCCTAAGAGGGACTGGAGGGTGGGCAGCCAGCTCTGTGCTCCTTTCTGTGCCAGGCCAGCTGTGCCCATGCCAAGCTAGGACACTGACCCTGGCGTGGCAGGACATTTATTCACGGAAGGGCAACTCTGGCTCCTTCCAGGAGAGGCAAGAGGACATCAGCACCTGGCTGTAGGACGCTGGCTCTTAACAGAGGGTGATGTTCTCCAGGGTACATCAGGCAGAGCCAGGAGATATCGCAAGTGGTGGCTGTTGGCATCCAGGAGACGGAGGCCTGGGATGCACTAGACACCTCACAGTGTGCAAGATGGTCTCCCATGACCAAGAACTTTCCTCTCTGAGGTCCACAGTGCCTGGGAAACCCTGCCCTAGCTATTGCTGTCCTTGTAGGCAGCACAAGGCTGCAGACTGAGTGTCCTTCAAACTGTGCTATCACCCTGGCTATAGAAGGTGTGCCCCATGGGTGCAGAGGGGACTCTGCACAACCTTTCTGCCTTCCTGGGACTCCCGGAGGGGAGGATCCAGCCTCGGGTCAAGGGAAGGACAGTGTGCTCGGGCGGGGGCTCCCCCTCCTCCATCCTTCCCCGTGGATTACGACATTTCTAAACTCGTTAACTTTTAATTACTACCTTCCCTCTGCCTGAGTACACTGGCTCTGTGCCACGTACATCTCTATTAAAATTCAATTTATGTCCATCATAACTAATTCCTGCACTTCAGCCTTCTCTCTGTCAGCCTTCAATTTTCAGACAAGATGTCCAAACTCACGGCCGAGGTGGACTACATCTCCGCGGAGCCTGGCAGCAGGCAGATGGAAGGAGGCTCTGTGGAGGAACAGGAGCTCAGGTTTCCTGGGACAGCGGGAAGAGGCTGTAGCTGTGAGGGAAGCAGAAAAGCCTCTCCCATGGGAGGAGCCAGGTGGTCAGGGGCAGTGTCATGTTCTTGGTGGCACTGAGAGCGCCCTTTCTATTGGGAGAGTCGCTAGTGACCAGACACCGTTCTACGCACTTGATCTGCAAGATATAAAGACCAACCTGAGAGGCAGCTGTTAGTTGTAGGGTTCCCATCTCACAGGCCAGGCAACTGAGGCAGAGGTTGTCATTGGCTCAAAGGCACATGGGGAGTGAGTCAGGGATAGGACTGGGACTCATCCTGGGGCCGCTGGCTCTGGATGGTGGAAATACAGCAGGTAGCAAAGGTGTGTATGGACAGGGGGAGGAGAGGGGTGAGTCAAGGCAGAGATGGTTGACAAAATATTGGCCCAGCCCTTCAGGAAAGAAATCTTGGGACCCAGGGCAGGGAAGGGAGCAGGCTCCCTTGACCCAAATCCCCTGAAGACTGAGCAGCACCCGGAAGATGCAGCCCGGAGCATCCTTCCTGTACATCAGTCTCCCTCTGCCGCCTGGGGTCAGCTGTGAGGGTCAGCTCTTCCTAGCTGAGCTCATGGCCGCCACTTGTGCTTGCTCACTGGCTCCTCAACTCACCTCCTTCTAAGGTTTTTTGACTTCCATGTCCCTAAATCCAGCTGACAGTGTTTGTGTCCAGCAGCAGCTGACACCACTAACCACTCGGTCCTTCTCGAGGCCCCTCTTTCCTCCCACGGGCGCCAGTCTTGCGCTTCTCTCCTTCTTCTCAACCTCTTGCCTGTGCTCTGCAGGGCTGGTGCTCACTCCTCTATCCAGCACCTGCTGGAATCTTTCAGCCCTTCCCTCTGGTGCAGTGTCCACTCTCTTGTCTCCTGCCTTTCCCCTGTGCCACCTGCCGTGGCTCCTAAACTAGAATCTTCAGTTTAGTCTTCCGCTCTGCCACCTGGTAACATCTTCACCTGATGCTTGCCACACCCCAAACTGAGCACAGTGCCTTCCACAGGCTCCTCCCGGGTCCCCTCTACCACAGCCTCACCATTGCCTCCTCCTGCCTGCCCTCAGCCAGCGATCAGCAAGCCTGCTGAGCCCATGACCCCTCCGCCTCCACTGTCACCAAGGTGGCCCAGTCATTGTACCCTGCTGGGCCAGGTCAGCCCAGCTCCTGATTGCTCCCAGCTTCCTACCCCTCTGCCAGGGGAGATGTTTCCCACGCATCCAGTCATGTCCTCTCTCTGGGAAGGACAAATCAAGGCCTCCATAGTGCTTCTGGAAGAAAACTCAAGACCCCTTGACTGGCCTCCATCTAGACCCTGGTGTCCTGCCCTTCCCCATCTCCCTAGCCGCGCTGGTCTGCTTCCAGCTCCTCCAGCCTCAGTGTGTCCTCGGCATTCCTCCTCCTCCCTCCTCCAGCCCTGGCTGATTCTCTGGACCTGGGCATCCCCAGTGGAGTCTTCTCAGCTTGTGTTTTCCCGGATAGCACTCATCCAGACTGGCACCCATCAATGCCTGCATCATTGTTTAACTCTGAGGCTGCCTGTGTTGGGCGGGATCTTGCTGTGCTGGTTACACAATATCCGGTCACATGGTGGGCACTGACCGGTTGCGGTGAGGACGGAGCATTGCCAGCGCCTTCCACCAAGACAACCTCCCTCTCACATCGCCTGTCTATGCCCACGGGCTTCTCCCCACTTGGGCCCAGCGCTGCCTCTGCCAGAAGCTGCCCCTGCTAGCAGCCGCCCCAGCTCCCTCAGCTCCTGCTTACCACTTTCTGGCCCTCTCAAAACTTCAAGCCTTACTCGGCCGTGTCCTCTGTGGTCGGTCACTCCTTGCTTAGCCCAGGTGCTCATGGGAGTCACCTGTGTCCATCTGCCTCCTGCATGAGAACAGACACTCCCCGGGCTGGTGCTGCCCTGGATACTGACTGTCCCCATGCAGCGAGGAAGGTCATCATGCCACATGTTCTGAGTGTTTGTGAATGAGAGTGAAGAAACGCGGACACTTAGAACAGACCCAGGTCGGGGTAAGCTCTGCATGTCAGCTGTGACTACTTCTTCTGCACTGGGTCAATTCCCAAAAGGCTCGACCTATACGTGCTCTGGGAAAGGATAAGCGCCCCAAAGCAGGGCAGAGCAGGTAAGGAACGCAGGCCTGGGGTCCAAAAGACCTCAGTGATGTCTGACTCTACTCATATTGCTGTGTAATCCTGGGCAAGCTGCTGAACCTCTCCGAACTAGAATCCCTAATTATGCAGCAGAGATAATAATTGCTACCCCTGGCTGCTGCCAGTAAGAATGTGGCCGGTTCCTGCCACCCACCCACCATGGACTCCAGTACCTTCTGGAGGCCTGACAGTCTTGAGTCTCTGCCTCTGCGGCTGGCCCTCACTTCTAAAGGGAGGCCAAGAGGGCCAGAGAAGCTAGAGACACAGCAGTTGGCCTGTGGAGCCTTCTTTATCCTTCCTTCAAAGGCTGCCGGAGGTCCTGTGTGTGTCCGCCTGCCTCTGGGTCCCCTCCAGGGCTGTTGGGAGCGTGGGCTTTCTTCTTTCTTGTGGCTGTGGCTGTGAGCTCTGTCTTCAGAGATGCCAGCCAGGCAGTGGGGCTGTTTCACCTGGCTTCCCCTCCACCAGGCAGCCTCAGCCCACCCCTGAGAAGGGGCCCCCGAGGCAGAGAGGAACACCCAGTGGTGGGGGCGGGGACAGAGGGACCTGACTGTGGTGCAGACAAGGCAACATGCTGAGGGCTGATTGACCTCTGAGATCTGCTGCCTGCTCTCTGGATGACCTCAGGCACGTTCCAGGGCCTCTCTGAGCGCCAGGTTCCTCACTCTGCAAACGAGGGTAATAACAGTCTCCCTGTGCTGCTGGGAGATGATGTATGTATGTAAAGTACCTGGTGCCAAGGGTGCCTCGGGAAACAACGGTCCTCCTCTGGGTGTGAACCTGACTCATGTGTGTGTGTGTGTGTGTGTGTGTGTGTGTGTGTGTGTGTATGTGAGACTCATCTCACTGTTTTTCCTATTTAACTGTGAGGATGGCTATAGGAGGAGGCCTCACTCGGGTGGGGCAACATAATCTGCCTGATGACTTTGCCAGGACGTGGCCACGAGGACAAGTGGCAACGTACCGCAGCCCTTGCAGGTACAATGCATGTAAACTGAGGCTGGACTGACTCAGCCAGGCGGGTGGCTCCTGGAGGGGAGGAGAGCTGAGAGGAGGGACAGGCGGGCATCGACTGATGAAGAGGCTCCAGGAGCAGTGGCTTCCTGTGAACGCCCATCCCACGCAGTCAGACTCACCCAGCACCTGGCGTGCAGCACACAGACAGGCTCAGAATAGTGGAAGGTGCGTGTGAGACCGTGAGGCAATCCACTGCTGCACTCTCCCAGATGCGTTAGATCCTACCCGTCCAGGGGCAGCACATGTCCTGGCATCCCCTGGGCGCTCCCTGGGGTGGGAGGCAATGGGCCCAAGACCTTTGGGAGGGGCTTTCCAGGCAGTGTCCCACTCATGTGACAGAAGGGATCCCATTTCTTTGTACTCAGATTTCACTTTGTCTCCAAGGCTACGTCTCCAATTTGCATGGCCATTTTATTTCACAAACTGGGAATTCGAGGCTGGGTTTAAAATGGATAAAGATTTGTCACTAAAAAGGAGGTCTCACAACACTTGACAAAGCAGAGTTTTGGTTTGTTTTTGTGGCACCGGCAGTTGAACCCAGGGCTTTCACACTGAGCTATATCCCCAACCTTTTCTTTACTTTTTATTTTGAGACGGAGTCTCACCAAATCACTAAGCTGCCCAAGCTGGGCTAGAATTTGAGATCCCGCTGCCTCAGCCTCTCCAAGTGCTGGGATCACAGGCAAGTGCCACCACACCTGCATCTGAAGAGAAGTTCTTTAAGCAGGGCAGGGGGCCATAGCAGTGAGGCAGGAGTAGGCGCACAGAGCCCCAGGTGAACACATGGAGGAGACAGGTGCATCGGTACCATGAGTTCAGCTGGGCTTGCAGTCAGATTTGTCCTATGACTTGATCAAGACAGTCACCTGCACAATCCCTACAGGTCCTATTTAGTTCATGCTGCCGTACCAGGGACTGGGTGGGACAAACAGATGCTCATGAAATCCTTGCACAACTCTTAGCATTACTGTGCCCCATTCCAAGAAGAGAAGGGAGTCTGGGTGGTTACTGGTGCCCAGGTTAGAGCTGGTGGGGGCGGGTCAAGTTCAGGCAGCCTAACTCCAAAGTCTCTGCCTCTAACCATGCATGGCTGTGGACCCACATACTCGCCACTGTCACAATATGGTCACGCGTCCCATAACGACATGTCCAGCCACACACATGACAATGGTCCCATAAGATTATAAGGCAGCTAAAAATATTCCCATAACATAGTGACACCGTGGGCAAGGTAACGCTGCAGCTCAGTGTATTACTCACACGTTTGTGGTGGTGCTGTTGTAATCACACCGACTGCACTACCAGTTGTATAAAATCACAGCACATACAATTACATATAGTACACGACACTTGATAGTAAGTGACTGTGAATGATGTAGATATTTACTATACTTTTTTAATCACAATTTTAGCATTATTCCTTCTACTAGTAAAAAAGTTTACTGTAAAATATTATGCCCTGTTACGCCGGCAGCAGGCTCAGACAGCTTGTGTTCGGCATGCCTCCTGATGCCATCGAAGGCCAGGTCACTCAAATTTACCCACACCACCTAGATTTGGGCAAGTGCACCCTGTGACATTCCCACAATGACTAAATTGCCCAGCAACGAATTTCTCAGAAGGTATCTTCAACATTAAGCAACGCCAGACTGCACTTAGATGTACAGGGCTGCCTTTTCCTCCCCTCACCACACGAGTGTGCCTACATACCAGAGCCACGTGATTACAAATCCCGCCAGGAATAAAGACTCTCAGAGATTGGCTATGAGTATGAATGTCCTCCTTTGGACTCAGGATGGGAAACATAGTTAAATTTATGGCAGCACTTCTAATCTTATTTTCTCTCAACTCGCTGAGTAAATTTAGCCATTTCTCTGCCTGAAAATTGGACATCATCACCCTACTCAACGCCTGGGGTTTATAAAAGACTAGGAAGTCCTCAGCCTCAAGTAGCAGCCAGAGGGCCATGAGATGTCAAGCTGGCCAGCCTCCTACATAATGCAATTTCCATGTGCATTTATTTAAAAGGTGAGCCTGGAACATTCTGTTCAGCCAAAACCAGGAGAGTGCTCAAAATCTAATGAGCATACGTCAAAAAGGCCTGCGATCCAGCTTCAAGAGGCTCCACAGGCTAAATTTGGTTTATTAAGAGCACTGACATGACATAGATTAATTAAAACACATTAAGTAAAAATACATATACTTGAATATATACCTACATATATATATGTAGCTGAGTAAAAATATAACCCATGAGTTCATGCTGATACTAAATTATTTCAAAGGGAGTGAGAAGAGAAAGCTTTTTATAAAACCTTGATAACTAATATAAATAGGAGAAATGATAGAAAGTCTCCTTATCGTAAATGCCATGGTGAGATCTGATCCAGGTAAGATTCACTGAGGGATTCTCCACCCCTGGATGGGAAATTCCTGGGAAGGAGTGTATTCATGCCACACGTCACTCTTCACCCATCATTCACAGAGGCAAGGAGACTGGCTGGGGCATGGAACTGTAATTCCAATACTGTACTCTGAGAGGCTAACGCAGAAGAATGGCAAGTTCCAGCTCTGTCTTGGCAATTTAGTGAGACTCTATCTCAAAAAATAAATAATAATAAAATAGGGTTGGCGATGGAGCTCAATGCCAATTCTCTGGGTTTGATACCCACAAGCAAAGAGAGGGAGGGAGGGAAGAGAAAACATATCGAGGGAGGGGAAAGGTGAGGGGGAGGAGATCCAAACCTAAGATTATGACAATGGAGAAATCTGGTAAGTGTCACCTCGATTAGGTGACCACTGCAGGGAACCTGATTTGGGTGCCTTCTGGTATGGAGCAGGAAGTGCACACATTGGTGTCATATTATTGCCAAAAACATTCAGTGTGAAACTAATCATGAGGATACAGACGGACAAATCCACATCGGGGGAAAGATTGTGAAGGAGTATAAAGATTCATGACATCTAAATGTAGTGTGTGGTCCTTGATTAGATCCTGTATCAAATAACAACAAAATGGCCATAAAAGACATTGATTGGACTGAGTAAGTGGCCCGTGGAACAAATGGAGAAGTTTGAATACGGACTGTGTGTTAGGTAGCAGTACTGGATCAATGCATGTAAAAACTGTGTGGTGGTTCTGGGGGAGAATGCCCTGCCCTCAGAAAACATTACTTGGAAGCGAAGTGACATGATATCTACGACAAATTCTTAAACAGATCAGCAAAAATAGTGAATGCATGTGTGTGTGTGTGTGTGTGTGTGTGTGTGTGTGTGTGTGTGGAGAGAGAGAGAGAGAGAGAGAGAGAGAGAGAGAGAGAGAGAGAGAAAATGAGCCAAATGTGAACAACTGATGAATGGTAAAATGTATGCAGTAATAGATCTACCATTTTTCAAGATTAAACAATTTTCAAAATGGAAAGAGAGAGAAAGAATGAGAGAGAGCGGGAGGGAGGAAAGAAAGAAGGAAAGAAGGCAGGCAGGCAGGCAGGCAGGCAAAGCACCTGCTGTGGGCGAGGCCCTCCTTGGGGACAGGGGTGGTATAGTAGAGGTGGCTCCTATCTGCCCACCACCCTTCCCCTTTCTTCTGCCAACAACCTTCTCCCTCCTTCCCTACCATGTGGCTATAGTGTGGGCAATGCCTGTGCCCTGGAGTAGACACATGGTGCTTACCAGCTCAATCCTGGTGCTACAAGCTGCTGCCCACTGTGATGGGTCAGAGATAATCTAAGTCAAGCTAATCAGGATCATTCCTTGGACTTTCTACATGAAACTTAGGGAGTTCCTTCTAGTCTGAAATCCGAAGCTGCAGTCTGGGACTTGTGAACTTCTCAAGGTGAGAAGTTCGCCACGTGAGAATAAAGTCTGAACCTGGAGGCAGGCACAGCTGAACAGCCTGCAGGGAGGGCCTGGCAGGGTCAAGTTCTGCAGTCTAAGGCCCAAGGTCTTTGGAGGCACCAGGGTTCTGGAGGCTCTGACTTTGGTCTTGGGTTTATTTACAGTGATTAGAAGGCAAGATATAATGGGATGTCTTATGGACAATCACAAAGGATAGAGGAGAGGGAGAAATGGGGGGGGGCGAGAGAGAGAGAGAGAGAGAGAGAGAGAGAGAGAGAGGCAATCAGGCAGGACAGGCTTTCTGAAAGGGGCCGAATGGAGAGGATGGAACAGTCTGAACAAAGGCAGTGAACAGGGATGTCAGGGAGCTGGGCCCCATCACGGCCTGCTTGTTGGGCACCTGCCACCCGACATGAGAGTGGTGGGAGGTAAAAAGATGCCATCAGGAGCAACCAAAGGAGTTCTGAGGCCACACCAAGGGGTTCAGCCCTTACCTTGTGGGCACAGCAAGTTTTTGATCAGAGGAACATCCTGACCAGCCTGCACTCAGGCGTGTGATTGCCACCACGCCATCGCAGCCGACGCTCCCGTGGCAAGGAGGCAAAGGATGAGCTTCCCGAGTAGAGGCTCATTTATTTCCCCTGAATGACTTCCACCCAACATAGCTATAAAATGGAATATTTGCATTCTCCCCACTGCTTTGTTTTCTAGACTTTGCAGAGCGCAGTTAGCAGAAAGATTGCTCAGGATACATATTAAGAAAGAGATTGCAGCAGTCCTTCTTCCATGAGAGGCAGGGTGGTGGATGGAGGGGAAATTCAGCTTGGAGTGAGCTCAACAGTCTGACCTGGGGTGAGTGCTTCAACTTCTCTAAGTTTCATGTACTCATCTGTAAAATGGGGGAAGTGATTGCGCCTACTCACAGGACAGTTGGCAGGATTCAGTGTCCTCAGCACAGAGCACACATCATAATGCTGACCTTATAAATTATTTTCACTGACAATGATTATTATTATTGCTACCGTATCAACGGTTGGACCCTGACCACTTCCTCTCAGGACAAGAACTGAGTGTTTTCAAATGTGGCCTCTTCTATTGGTGAGCAAGACTGATCCTTGAGCTGAGCTGAACTCTGCTTCAGTGTGGTGCCCACCCTTGTGCCCTGGCAATGCAGAGCACCAAATGATCGGCTCTGAGTCAGGTGTGGAACCGATTCTTCTCCTCCTGGACTCTGCTCCAGCTTCCTGCTGGAAGTCAAGGGCAGGCTGGGAGGCTCCAGCCCCTTCTGTCCTCATGGAAGGCCATCTGCCAGCTCTTGGTGTCCCACTGAAGCATGTCCCCCACCCACGAGGATGCAGGGGCTCTTCAGAGTCTGTCAATGGCCCTAGGGATGCCAAGCAGTGGTCAGAAGCAGCTGTAAACCCTTAACCGAAGACTGTCCCAGGGGCTGCTCTGGGAGGCCTTCTCTGGTGTCCTCACGGCAGAGTAAGAACCAACGCAGACAGTAGGGAGGGTTTCCTGTTTCCTGGTCCAGGGATCCCTTGCAGGAAGGGAAGATGCTCCTCCTGCCCTGGCCTCTCCTGCTCTTCCTTAGCCAATGTGACTACACTACACTAGTCGACCCAGCCCAGGTTCGGGGCAGAAGGGATCTGGGAGCTCAGGTCACCCCCAAATCTGGCCTGTCTGCTTCTTAAAGGAAAGGATAATTGTCTGGGAAGGACAGGTCCCCAAGCAATTAAACCCCCTTCTCATTTGCATTCCTGTCCCTGGCGGCAGATTTGTATCAACATCCCCAGGGCAAGACAATCTTGTTTCCCCAACAAAACCGATTATGCACATCAGGCCTGGGGATTAATCACCAGACACAGGGTTGGGAGCCAATAAAAAAGGCAGAGATGGGAGGATAAAAGTAGGAGGGAGGGAGTACAGGGCCAGGAGGAGGCTGGTGGCCAGGCAGGGCTGAGAGTAGCTGCTTGGCTCACACTGCTGGCAGCAAACCTGCCCTTGCCAAGACCCTGCTGCCACTCCCCATCTTTCTCCCCTCTTGGCCATGCCCTGGGGAGGGAAGGACCAGCCCAGTCCAGTGCTCGTGAACCTGGGTGCAAATAAGCAGTGATAAGCCCCGGATGTGCCATTTCCATGTCCCTCCTGAATTGTCCCCACAGTGGAAGATGTCTCTTTCCCTACTGGCCCCAGGCTGCTGTGTGTCCCACTCCTCCATGGTACCTGGGCCCTTCTCACAGAGCCCCCTGCAGGCAGCAGGATTCTTTTCAGGGGTAAATGAGGAAGGGGCTCTGACCACAGCCATAGCTGCTGGAGGCGATCCCCTTGCCCCTGTCCACCACTGTATGGGGAGCCCCCAGGCCCGCCACACAGCCATCCTCTGCCGGGGTTAGCAGGGTGGGCTGTGTCACCCCCGCTGCCCAGGAGCACTGGAGGGGGCGCCCGTGGTCCAGCCCACACCCTGATGTTCCTCATCAGGACAGGGAGGCAACCCAACTTGCCTGTACTCCAGGGAGAACTTGGTCAGCTCCCGGTTGTTGTGGAGCCACTTGAACTCCAGTGGCCAGCTGCCCTCGGCCATGCACGTGAGCACCAGGCGGTTCCCTTCCAAGTGCACCTGCGTCCGCACGGGCTCCGTCTTGAAATACGGGGACACGTCATCTACAGGAAACAAGGACACAGAACCACTGGTTAGCACCTACTTAACTCCCTGCTTTGGCCCATTTAGCACCCAAGATGGACGGAGCAGGTGCAGCCAAGTAGCCTGCGCAAGGCCCTCTGGCTGAGAAGGAATTTGGGTCAGTATGACTCCAGGGCTTGGTCTTCAGTAGAGTCTGCCTCATCTACCACCCAGACCCATTCCTCTCTCCATCGCAGATGTGCCAGGCTCGCTGCCTCTGCTGCCATCCCACACTCCGTGGCCTCTGTCTCTCTTCGCATTCCATACACTTGCTTATGGGTTTCTTCCTTCCTTGGCAGGAGGCAAAAGGCAGGAGGCAGGAGGCAAGAGGGTGCTTATTGCATCTAGTCAGAGGGAATATAACAGGATAGTGAGTTCACACCGCTATGTGACAGAGGGTCCCTGTCCTGCTCCCAAGGCTGGGGAAGTCCTCAGAGGCATCAAGGGCAGAGTTTGATCAGTGGGCCCTTCCATCACCAGGCTGCTTGCTCCTGCCATCTAGAGCCCCAGCCTGCCTACCTCAACCTCCCCATCCCCACTGGGACAGCTGCCTGGGGAGAGGAAGTGCCACTGCTTGGGTTGTGCATGGCACTTCCCTGCGTAGAGCCCAGTGCATGGAGCCCAGTGGCTGCTGTACCTCTCTGCAGAGTGGCCTGCATGCTCTGACCTGGCTCAGGCCCACAGATCATAAGCCCCGATGGCCCCTCGATATGGACAATGCACACCAGATCCTGGACTGGTTAACAGCTTTGGATGGAGGAGGAGAGGGAGGGCAGAAGTGGAAGTAGATGAGGAGGAAAAGGGAAGGATGAGGAGGTGGGGGAAGACGCGAAGAGCTCCAAGCTCTGCACTGAAACATGGCCTTCTTGGGTAGGTCTGGGGATGAGCCAGCATCTGGTGACGATGTCAACGAGGACTACAGTGCTGGTCAAATCCTGGCTGATCTAGGGGCTCTAACATGTGCCCGTTTAATCCCCATGACAACCCCTCACTCAATGGATAATCCACATTTTAGAGAGGGCACAGCGAAGCCCTCAAGGGTCAGAATCTTGCCCAAAGTCACACAGATAGGAGGAAAGTCCTTGGCATTTGATTGGTCTGTCACTCAGATGAGCTGGGCCAGGGATGGGAAGGGGACCGAGGACAAGGCCGGAAGCCACAGATTCAGAGTCTGTGTGCCCTGCACCTTGCATTTGATGGCTTGAGGAAGTGTGGTTCGGAAAGCACCATTGAACAGCTCATCCAGTGAACACCCATTGTGTACTGAGGACCTGCCACATGGTGGCTAACTGGCAAACTGGGGATCTATGTGGACCAGGCTCCCCAGATCACATCCCTGTGCTCTCCGCTGATCCCCATGCTCAGATCCACATGAGAAGCTGCAGGCCCCTTCCAGGGTCAGGGTCCTGACCTCCAGGCCACTGGCTGGGGTCCCAGCATCCACCACTCTATCTGTTCACTCCATCACTTCCCAGATGTGATTCTCTATTGCATCTCAATCTTTCCATCAGTGGACACAGAGGAGAAAGAGCTGCAGTATGGACTGAATGAAATTAAGGACTGAAATGCTGGTCCTGAGTCTGCCCCCAGGGTAGATGTTCTGCAAATAGTCATTTTTGTCCCTGAGCACCAACCTGTGGGTATCTATGTCTGGGAGGGGTACTGTCACCCTCCATCACTTTCCACGCTGGCTGATGCCCCAGCCAGCTTTGTCACTTACCATCCCTTGTGAGCCCAGAGAGTGGAAACCCACCTGACATTCTTCTTTTGGACTAAGAAAGGGAACCAGAGGAAGAGGAAGAAGGGGAATGTGGCATCAGGGGTGACTCACGGTGGAAGGAATGGGGCTCCCCTATTCCTAGGCTGAGCTCAGGATCCCTGCACCCTGTCTTCCTCTCATCCTTGGCTCTAACAAGCAGGGGATGTCTATGGTCAATTCCAGTCTTCATTTCCAGGTCTCATCTGGGCTTGAGTATGGATTTACAAAAAAGGTCCCAGTGTGCTTTTTGGGGACCAAGCAACTGGTTCTGGGCCATAGCACCCAAAACCTTGCACCCAAAGGCTCTATCAGATGAGTGCATAACTTGTGATATTTTGAGGGGCTCTTCCTTGAACTCTCACACTTACTACCAACCCCAAGTCTGAGGGTGACAGGGGCCCCCTTGTCTGCTCCCCTCAACATCCCCATCTGACCCACGTTGGCTGAGTTGCACATTTCTTGTTGTTTGCTCACGCGCATCTCTCCACCACTCTTAACAACTGTCTCGTGAACAGATTGGCCTTAAAAACAGTTGGAAAGGACCTCATTTAAAGCGTGATTTCAGAGGAATGACCGCTGTCCACTGGTTCTGTGCCTCTAGGTCCTTGTGCCCATGTGGCCGGGTTCCAGAGGCTGTGGGCACCGTTTGCCAAGGAAAGCGACTGACTAGCCGCCCTCAAGGCAGCTAGCTCTGCTCTCAGCGTAACAAATGGGCACATTCTCACTTCAAAGGCGCATTCATATTCTCCAGCAGCTTTCAAGAGCCCTTTGAATCGCGTTCTAAAAACCCTCTGTTCGCGGCTGTCATCGCTCGTTTGTTTTAAAACAATAACATTCCCAGCCCCCGAGTGATTAAATCCCTTCCTTCCATATAAGGCTGACTCAGAGCCACAACTGTCAGAGGGGGAGGGTGTGTGTGTTGGCACACACACACTCACACACACACACACACACACACACACATGCACGCACATATGCACATATGCTCTGTGCCTGGACACCTTCGCCTCTGTGAGCCTGTTCACGGGCAGTTTGCTCCCAGGCCTGCGTTTGCTGGTTCATTCCCCGGCCTGGGAACCAGGCAGTCTGGAAGAATGACTTGTGCTTGGATGGGCTTATTCTGGTGGCTGCTGGAGCTAATGACTCCATGGAAGGAGAAGGGAGGGAGACCTCACCTGAGCACCTACTGGGTACTAAGCACCTTGCTGGGTGCTTCCCATTCCTCCCCTCACTGCATCCTCCCAAGGCAGCACAAGAGTGGCTGAGGCTCCTCTCCCCAGTCCCCTGAGGGGAGATCACCCTCCCTTGCAATGTCCCTTGCCCCCCAGATACCGGGATTACATAGGGGGATTGGGCTGTGTGATGTAGGAGGACAAAAGGATGATGGTAGGGATAGCAGTGTGTGCGTGTGTGTGTATGTGTATGCATGCCTGTGTGTGTGCTGGTATCTATATGTCCATGCGTGTATCTGTGACTGTCACTGCACGTACCTGTGCATATCCATGTCTGTGTCTGCATATCTGTATACATACGTTTATGCGTGCATATGTGTGTGTCTCTGTGTACAGGAGCAGTTTCTGTACTACAAATGTACAGGAGGGCACAAAGCATGGACCTTGGGAAGGTTACTTAACCTCTGTACTTCAGTTTCCTTAGCTGTAAAGTGGGGCTATCTTTGCTATGAAGATTAAATGAATTAGTAAAGTGCTTAGAACAGAATCTGGCACATGTTAAAGAGGGGAAGCTACTATGATTATTGCTCATCAACACAGATGGGTAGACTGCTCTGAGGAGATCACACTCTATTACCTGGGGCTGGCACCCCTGCTCAGCCTTCATCCTACGATGGTGCAGTATACATGTGTGCAACTGTACAGCCCCTGTTATGGCTTGGAGCAAAACTGTCCCCAAGAGGTGGGGCTTTTGGAAGGTGAGTAGATCATGGGTGTATTAACCTCATCAGCGGATTCATTCATTGGTGATGTCACAGCTGAATGTGCTGTCAGGAAAGGGGCCTGGTGGGAGGAAGTAGGTCACTAGGGGCATAACCTGGAAGAGTACATGATTGTCCCCTGCCTTCTTTTCTCTCTCTCTGGCTCTTTCCCTTCACTTTCCTTCCTGGTCACTCTGAGGTGAGCAGCTTGCTTTTACCATGCCCTTCCACCATGATGTTTCTGCCTTGGAGCCAGCTGAACACAGACTGAAGCCTCAGAGCCAAAGAAAGCATTTTCCCCTTAAACTGTGTGTCAGGTATTTTCCCCCAGAAACAGAAAGCTGACCAATACAGCCACCCTTACCCTCTCCATGGGATGAACAGAACTGTGGACAGAGAACTGCAGGTAGAAACTATCAATATAGAAAGGTATCATTCTCTTAAATGTCTCCTTATTTTGGAAACAAACACACAGTTTTTTTTTTTAACTAGACAAAGTGGTTAAAAAGTTCAAAACTGTAAATGAATGGTCAAGGTGGGAGGCTAGCATTCAACATGGGAATACATGGTAAAGTTGCAATAATTAAAACAGTGTGGCCTTACGAATATACTGACTATCAGACTACCTAGGAGGTTAAAAATAAAACCGAATAGATATGGAAGTTTTTAATACATGATGAAAATGGAATTTCATGTCATTGGGGAAAAGATCAATTATTCAACACATGGTTTTGGAACAGCCAGGGAGCCATTTGGGAATAAAAAATAAAGTTGAATCTCTTCCTCACACTTTACCTCAAAATAAATGCTAGAGGAATCAATGTTTTAAACATGAAAATGAAATTCTAAAAGAACTAGAAAAAAAATCACAGAAATTTAAAAATATACGATCCCGGCAAAGTAGGACACCCGCCAAGTACTTTCTAAGTACTACGTGAGCTACAGACGGTTGGGAGACAGATTGATGCCTTCAACAATGAGAAAATTCTGCATGGGTAGAAGAAAACTCATAAGCGAAAAGAAGCAACAAATGACAAACTGGGGAAAGATATTTGCAACTCTTATCACGGGCAAAGAGCTAATTTTCCTGATATAAAAATGTTCCCACAAATCAATAAAGAAAAGATTAACAAACCAATAGAAAAATGGGCAAAGGATATGAACAGTTCAGAGGAGAGAATCACAGATGCCCGTGGAATACATGCAGAGATGCTCAGGCTCATGATAAGAGGAAGGCAAACTAAAGCTCAGTGAGATAACATTTTTTTGCCTCTCACTTCAGTCAAGATGTAGAAGTGTGATACTGAGGCTGGCCGCTTGTAGAGACAGGCATGCTGGCACACAGCCTCTGGGATGGCAGCCTGGAATGTCATCTACAGAGGGCAACTTGGCAATTCCATTAAAGCCCAAAATGCACCTACCACCTGGTCCCCCAGCCCCTCAAGGCATTCGCCCTCCACAGATCCACGTATGGAATGGCAGCCTTTCAGAGCCAGATAGGTGTGACAGCAGAAGTTTGGAGACTACCTTGATTTCTAGAGGGCCCTGGTTCAGGAAACAAATGTACTTCCAACAATAGAATTCTCCATAGTAGACGGCCCCAGAAAAATCTTTTGAGAACGTCTCTTAAGCGACAAGTGCAGGGTGGAGAATTGGCTACCACTTGTGCAGAAGTCTTTTTTCCTGGTATAAAATCCATTTGCAGGTACACACACAAGCTTTTTCTAGGGGAAGATATTCTGGGGAGAACAGGGTAGCTAGTTACTCAGGTGACAGGAGAAACTTTCCTCTATACCTTTGCTTCACTTTTATACCATGGACTCCAGGCATGAATGACTTGTTGACAACCAGACATGTATTCAAGTGTACCCTGTACTCGTGAGTACAGGACAGGCAGTTGTAGGGTAGCTCTGCAGGGCACAGGGGGGAGGACAGGTCCTCTGATGCAGGGTTGTCACGTGGCTGGGGGAGGTCCATGACCAGCAGAGCCTGAGTCCCTTGAAGGAAGAGCCGCCTCCCGAGGCAGGCAAGAGGCCTCAGCCCAGGGCTTCCTTCTCATTTCTCGTAAGAGGTCAGGGGGCCCACTGATTGCCATTTTCCCTTGATATGCCCACTAAATGAGGCCATTGTCATCCTGAGACTCTGGGCTCTAGGCTAAATAGTCCCATACAGAAGCTAATCTCCACTCAGATTTTTTCCCTTCCTCCAGCCCCCTGCAAAAATAATGTCATCTTTCTCTGGAGTGGCCAGGGTGCTGCCATCTCACCCTCCAGGGGATTGGACTTCCCAGCCAGCCCTGGGAACTGCACCTCCCATGGAGTCATTTCTGCTGGGAATGCCGGCCAGTGCGGGGAGGAAGCTGGGGTGGAGGCCTCTGCCAGCCACCTGCCCTCCAGAGCAAGCGCCAAGGGGCGTCATGCAGACAGATTCCTTCCCCAGCTCTGAAACATCCCAGCCTCTCTTCCAGAAGCTCCCTCCCAGGCTTCTAATAACAGCTCAGCCAACCACCTGAGCATCCCTTGGAACGCTTGGGAATGGGCCAGAGGCCGGGATTCCTAGATCTGCAAACTTTTCTCCCTGTCATCTTGCGGTCTTGGCACCACCATCTCTGAACTGGATTGACCTCCATGGCCTCCCAAGGGCTGCCTGGCTTGGGAGACCTGGCTGACCATGGACCAAGGGAGGTGCTGGGGCAGCCCCTCTCACCAAGTCCCACCGCCCCTCAAACTTCTACTCCCGCACCCCTTATCCCACTGCACTGATGAAACTTTCTCTCCATGAGGCACTTTATGTCCATCATCTCAGTTAAGAGTCACAGACATTCTCGAGGCTGAGACTGTCATGGTCCTCATTTTATATGGGAGAAAACTGATGCACAGAAAAGATTCTGTATGTAGACCCAGCCACAGAGGTAGTACAGGTCCCATGCATGGATCCAGAGCTCCAGATCTTTCTGTTGCAGACACAGGACTTCTCCCATGGCTGTCTGACCTTTCATATTCCTACCTGCAGCTGCAACATCATGGGTGGTGAGGGGTGGGGCATGCAGAGTGATGAGTGGCCTCTCTTTAGCAATGATTTTGAAGCCATAGCAGAAAGCACATGGTATTTCGACTCCAGCTTGCAGTGTCACAACCCAGCACCAGATCCAAGGTGAGGGTGACAGGTAGCCTGGCTGGGGACGAGTTGGATGAGGACAGTGGAGCAGAACATTCCAGGAGGGACTGGCCTCCGAAGTGGGGGTGCAGGGGGATGGGCAGAAGGTGCAGACAGATGAAGGAAGGGGATGAAGGAAGTCAGATGGTACTGATGCCGGCACCAGCCAGAGGCTCAGGACTTCTTAGAACAAGAGGTTGAACGGGGGCTTCCCACTTACATCCCCGAGAACCACCCTTCCCAGAGGTCTGGCTTGTAGGTCCAAGGGCAAGAAGGTAAACTGGATTTAGTCCCAGTTCTATGTTAAGTAAAGTCTAACACAGAGTAAATTCACCTGCTAACCCTAACCTGCATCTGTCTCATCAGTGAGACAGATGGAAACCCTTCCCCAGAGGCTGCTGGGAGGACTGAACACCCCCTCGTGTGTGCAGCTGGGGCCACAGTGCTTAGTACCTCAAAGGTGTCTTGTGCCATCCCCTCTGGGGATGGTCCAGTGAGAAGGAAGGCGGCAGGGGCTGATCTGCCACCCACTTCCTACTGCCAGAACCACCCCTTTCACAAACTTAGAGTCTCCCAAATGCCCCACCTCTCACCTGTCAAGTTCAGCTCCCTGCAGGCTGCTCTGAGTTTGCTCAGAAACTGGGTCCTGCCTGCGGGGCTTGTAAGGCCTCAAGCAGGGACTGGGTAGGGACAGCTCAGGTCTCTGGAGGTTTGCACACACCTTTGTGGATTTGTCCCACAATGATGGGGCTCCTATAGGTCCGTCTGCCACCTAAATCTCAGTGGGGGATGGCACTAAGCCTAGGGACTTTCTGGGCAGGGGGCTGGAGGCCCAGAAGGAGGCTTCCAGGGCCCTGCTGGTTCCTGCCCTCCAGCAGAATGTTCAGGGGGCACACAGCAGGGTGCACAACTGTGTTCTCCACAGGAGCCCGGGGCTCCCCGTTGTCCCCCTACTTCTCACCCCCATGCCTGGCATGCCTGTCAGCTCCTGCCACACCCAGCCAGGGACCCAACCCCTCAGTCCCTCTCCCCTTCTCCCCACTGCGTTCCCACAAATAAGATGCTAATTCATGCTCCTCCCATGCTTCCCCTGCCTCCTGGCAGATGCCTGGCCCAGCTTGTCTGGTGCCGCATGCATGCCAAGTGCTTCATTAGCTGGGAAAGAAGGCTTGCACCCTCCTTAATCTAATCCTCACCAGTGACCTTCAGGAGCCAGCACCTTCCGACTTGGGGGCTCAGGAGGGTGCAACAATCAATTATGCCGTGGCCTCCGCAGCTGCTGCTGAATGAATTTCTCGCTCAGAAAAGCATGTTCAAAAAGCATCTAATGGAACGGATCATCAATTTGTTTGAATACACATCTAATCTGATTAGGGGGGCCTGACCACCAGCGCAGCCAGCGCAATGGAGACTTTGGATAGCTCTGGGGAATCATAAATGAGTGTCAGGGCCCAGGCTGGGGAGGGAGAGGTGTGTGCCTGACCCCGCCACCCAGCCTTCCTTGGGCTTGGCCCATTGCACATTCAGCCAAGAAGTTACAGAAGGTGACTCATGTGGATGCCAGGGGGCGGGCTGGGGCTCCTATCTGTCTGCGCCCCAGCACTAGAAGTGGAGCCTGCGCAAAGGAGGTGCTCAGAGAAGAGTGTGGCAAACCAATGACAAAGCCTGGTGGCAGGGGGATGCTTATAAAGTTGCTAATAAAGTTAGGAAAGGCATGGGATGTCCATAAAGTTATCTCCAGAACAAGACTAGTTGACACCTGTGCTGGGTTGAATAGTGAAACCTGCCCCCTGCCCATGTCTCTCCTGGAACCTCAGAATGTGACCTTGTTTGGAAACAGGATCCCTGAAGAGATAATTAGTGAAGATAGTGTGGGGCCCTGGGTGAGAACGTGGGCCTTTACAAGAGGAGAAGAAACACAAGGACAAGGACACACAGGGAGAGAAAGGCTGTTTGAAGACAGAGGTGGAGACAAGAGGGAGGTGCCCACAAGTCAAGGACTGTGGGAGGCAGCAGGAGATGGGAAGAGGCAGGAAGGATCCTCCCCTCCAGCCTTCAGGTGGAGCATGGCTGTGCCATCACTTTGATCTCAGACTCCTGATCTCCAGAACTGTGACAGGGTAAGTTTTAAGCCACCCAGGTTGCACTATTTGCCATGGCAGACCTAAACTCTTACAATGGCTAATGGAAATTTATGTCCCTCATTCCATGGTATATAGTGTGGTGGAGAAAGAGAGTCCTGGAGAAGCCCAAGTCCTGGTCCACCATGTCCCAGGGCCTTTGGTCATGACTTTCTCTTCTCCCGGGAGCCCTTTCTCTCCTTCTCTGCAGGGAAAATGTAGATGTTGGATCCACTGTAGTCCCTGCCTACCATCTCTTAAAACTCAGATGCTGTGTCCTCACTAATGCTTCTCCTGGTGTCCTCCCCTGTGCCCCTCAATCTTGTGAAGCTGCCTTAGGCATGCAGGATGTACCTGGCCCTCCCGTCCCCACACGTGGCAACTCCCATGCTAATGTGTCCTTTATGGGAAGATGGGCTGGGGTGCCTGGACCTTTTCAGACTCAGAGCGGGGTACTGGACTTCATGAAAGATGGCCAGCTCCACGAAGGAAAGAGTGGACCAACGACCTGCTGCAGAGCCTGGCCAGTCCTTCCCTCTTGCGGGCTGGCTGTCCCAGGGGTCTCTCAGTTCCCTTCCAGCTCTGCCATCGTAAGACCCAAGAGCTGCATGTGTGACGTCCCTATGGGACTTCGATGGGACAGCTCAGGCTCAAATCCAGTGGGTCTGCCACTCCCCAGGCATCTTTCTAACTCTGCTGCACCTCAGTCTCTTCTCCTGAAAAATGGGATGACAGCTGTACCTACCTCACTAATGCCCCGTGCTGAGAAAGAGTCCATGAAAAGGAGGTCACTATTATTCCTTGTCTCTGCCCGGCATCACCTCTGTAAACCTGCCTCACAGTCAGGGCCTCCCACCTGGACCCACAGGTGAATAATGACACTGTGGCCCAGCCTTGCGTGGAAAAAAGATGGCTCTCATTTCCGATGGGCTTATTTTGCAATTAATGGGAAAGGGAGCCCTTTCTTACACTGCAGTCAGAGGGTTCAGAGATTAAACTTACACCATTGATTGGAATGTTTTTACCTAACAGTGCTATTATCATTTTAGTGTATTCAGATTCATTTGAGCTATAAAAACAGTGATAATAACATTTTCACTAACTCCTGAAATTCCTCCCAAGAAGCCTGATTGTGCTGCATGGACCATACTTCTCTCCCCCTGGGTGACCCGAAGGCAGGGCAGTACTCTTGGAGCAGTTCTCTGGGTTTACAGCTCGGACCTGAGGGTCCCGGAAATCGATGAAGGCCAGCTGCTTTACTGGATCTGGAGTCTCTGGGGGGACTTGTCAAAGGTGCCTTACAGGTGAGCTCAGTGACCACATGGGTACCACTCTGTGGCACATATAAGCCTGCTGCTCTCCATCCAGTGATAGAGAGACATCAGCTGCCCACAGACCTGGGGGTGCTCTGAGCAGGGACTCAGTGGCCCAGGGGTGCTTTTGACAGCCCACAGACTGGGAGGGTCTCAAGAGTTCACCCCTTCGGTTGACAATGGTGCCACCGGATATAGGACACAGAAGGCTGTGCCACAAGGAATGGACCAGCTGTCCCAGAATCTGCTTAGCCTGCTTGCTAACCTACTCCTCCTCTTGCCCACCCTGGGAGAAGGGCCATCACCCAACAGGATACAGAGTGAGGAGAAGACCAATGTTAGGTGAGGTGATCGATTTAACCCCAACATGGCCAGAGAGAGCTGAGCCAGGCTGCAAGTGTCTCTAGTGGTTTGGCCTCACCAGCTTCGAGGGTGGCTGCACCCTCAATCCCAGTGGCTTCTCCTCACTGCCCCTTCCCTGGTGTCAGGTCAGGCAGCCCAGCCCAGGAGAAGGGACATGAGGGGGTGTTTATTGATGGCCTGGAGCTCCTCAGTCTCCTCACTGAGGGCTAACTACCAGGCACCCGGGAGGGCATTATGATCACTGACTCTTTATTTCGGTCAGCTGAAGCTCAGAGCGGAGAGGGGCAGCGACAGCCTGCGTGCGAGGCCTCTGGTTTCCCCCTGGGTCAGGCTGGGTTTGGATCCCAAGAAAGGAGCCTGAGCTGGCCCTGGGGGAAGGAAAACAAAGCTAGAAACGCTGTCTCCACGCAGAGGCTGAAAGATGGAACCCGCCGCCGAAGAAGAACACACATCCATCAGGCTGGTGACCCTGCTGTACCGGCGCTTTGTGGCGTGTAACAAAGACTGCGGAGCAGAAAATTGGAGTTCAATTTGCCGTCCATCCCGCACGCAGCGCTCAGCCCATTCCAGTCCCTGGCAGGCACCTCTGAGCTTTATCATAAATAATAACACCACGCAGCTCCATGGCCCTTTTCTCAGCTACGGTCCCCGAGCAATTTACAAGCTGGATTATACACAGAGGCCTGCACACGCCTGCGTGGGCCGCATGCAGCCCCTCCCTGGCCACTCGCAGGGCCCACTTGCCAGCCTTGTGTCCTGCAGTCACTGACTTGGGGGCTGTGCCCAAGCTAGAAGACAGCAGGCTTCGTGAACCCCCAGGATGCTGGCCCCAAGCCAGGCCCAACCACCTATCTTCCTCACCTCTTTTCCTGGTACTCATGGCTGCAGAAAGGCCCCAGGCCTGGCAACTCTCTGCCCCATGCTGGACCGAGTTCAGGGCCCACAGCCTCTCTCTTTCCTCTTACTGAGAAAGAAGTCCTAGCCCACCTGTCCTCTGATGAGTAGTGTCTCTTTGTCTCCATGAGGAGCCCCGTTTCCCTCTATGGACTTCATGGGTGATGGTGGGGCCCAGTAGCAATGAGACCCCTCGGCCTAGTAACTCCCTTGGGAACATCCCATTGGCTGCCACACAAAGACCATGTGGAGGGAGGTCTGCTTAGGGGAGAAAGCCAGGCCCCTCCTTCTCGCAGGCCGGACATGCTCCCAGAGGCGGGGGCTTCCTGCAGCAGCCTCTTCCTTTTCCTGCCATCAAAGTGAAACTGAGGCCACAGATTGTATGATGCTATTTGTACGAGATATCCACGGTCGAAGTCAGACTGGTAGCTGCGAATGGATTGGAGAAGGGGAGAAGCTTAATGGTACAGTTTCCTTCTGGGGGTGATGAAAATGTTTTGTGGTCAAGCGGAGGTAGAGGTGGCTACGCATCACTGTGAATGTATTAAGTCCCACTGAATTGTGCTCTCTGAAATGGTTAAAGCACGGTGTGTGAGTCTCAGCTCAACTGCAAACAAGAACGGGTGCAGGTCTTGCCCATACCTGTATGGACAGTCCTGACAAGGGAGGCAGCTTGGAAACTCTCATTGCTTCTTCCTGTCCTGAGAAGTTATGGGTCTCAGGCTTCCCGCCCCTTCCTGTCCACCAGACTCCCAGGTGCTGGGCTCCACTCAGGGTCATGGAGGGGGCTGGGCTTCCCATCAGACTCATGCGATGATGCTGAAATCGGTACCAGTTCCTGTAGCATCCCTGACTCTAGCCATGCTCCAAGTGCACAGGCCAAGAGGAACGAGGATTTTGTAGGGAACAGACAGCCTTGGCATCATGGCGGTAGTAATGACTGTCCCACTCTGTCAGCACCTAAATTTTCTTTCTCCATTCTGTTCCTTTCTTTTCTTTTCCTTTTCTTTCCTTGTACTGGGGATTAAACTCAGGATTGTCACACTGAGCTACATATTCGGCCCTTTTTATTGTATTTCATTGTGAGACAGGGTCTCCCTCAATTGCTAAGTCATCAAGCTGAGCTCGAACTTGTGATCCTCCTGCCTCAGCCTCCCAGAGTGTAGAGATGACAGGTGTGTGCCAGCACATCCATCTAGCACCTAAGTTTTCTGAGCCAGTCACCTGGTTGGCACCTGGGGATCACACCATACCTCCCTGGCTGGGTTTTGCTAGGACTCAATGCTACAAACCAGAACACAGTGCCAGGCTCACCAGGCCTGACCCAGGACTTGGCATGCGAGGATCATGTGGAGCCTGCTCTGTGCCTCAGGCATATTCTCTTATTCTTGCCACACAACAGTGCTGTGGTAGGAGCTACCAAAAGTCCCATTTTCCAGAATGGGGCACTGAGGCTTGCTGAGAGGAGGCATTCCAGCATGATGGGAAGAGGCTTGGTGGAGTTGTGGGTGCAGATTGAGTTAGTTTTCTTGCTCCTTTCAAAAGTCTAGCTTTGTCAGAGGCCAAATCAAAGCATTCAACTCGGAACAGGAGCCCCCGAAAGGAAAGGTGGCTTTGTCCCAGCAGAGCTCTGAGGGTGGGAGGAGGGGTTGTCCTAAATTCCGTGTCCTAATCATGAATTTCATCTGGAACCACAAGAGACCAAGAATAGCAAAAACGATCCTAAGCAACAGGGGAAAAGCAGGGGGCATCACAGTCCCCGACATAAAACTATACTATAGAGCTACAGTATTAAAAACAGCATGGTATTGGCAAAAAGACAGACCTGAGGATCAATGGAATAGATTGGAGGATACAGAAACAACCCCAAACACACTCAAATACCTCATCTTTGACAAAGAAGCCAAACACCCTCACTGGAAGAAGGATAGCCTATTTAACAAATGGTGCTAGAAAAATTGGCTAACCACATGTTGAAAATTAAAACTAGATATATGTCTCTCACCATGTACTAAACTCAAATCAAAGTGGATCAAAGATCTAAACATTAAAACAGAAACACTAAATTTACTGGAGAATAGAATAGGAAAAACCCTCAAAGACATAGGGGTAGGAAAAAAATTTATGAACAGAACCCAGACTGCACGGGAAACAATACAAAGAATCAGTGCTTGGGACCACATGCTATTAAAAAACTTTTGCACCGCAAAAGAAATCACCAATAGAGTAGGGCGAAAACCCACAGACTGGGAAAAAATTTTTGCTAGCTATCCATCAGACAAAGGTCTAACATCTAGAATATATAAAGAACTCAAAAAAATTAAACCCCCCAAATTTAAAGACCCAATCCAAAAATGGGCAACTGAAATGAATAAACATTTCTCACATGAAGAAATAAAAATGGCAAATAAATATATGAAGAAATGTTCAACATCACTAGTCATTCGAGAGATGCAAATCAAAACAACGTTAAGATTCCACCTCACTCCAGAAAGAACCGCGTATATGGAAAAATCAACCAATAACA